>JARHVA010001002.1:3300000-3715000 GCA_037957365.1 Torreya grandis | reverse complement strand
GTTGAAAATTGAAACCAAGAACAAATAAAACATATATAATGTACTCTAAATTAGGATTACTTAGACATCCATGAATTTTTTAATATCAAAGTCCCTCAAAATTTTATTTAAAACATGATACTCATTATTATGAATGAACATAGCCGACCAACCCAACCCAGTTCTACCTTTAAAACCCACAAAGAATATGCTTTTCCTTTTCCTTCCCATCAAACCCATTTACTATTTATACTCTCGTTGCCTCAAGTGTTCTTTCTAATTTTCTCCTCCAAGCCCTCTTTGATTTCCTCATGTTCTTTATTAAGAATTTGATCTTTCCAATCTATAATTTGTGTTGTGTCTTCTCAAACTATGTAATTCTAAAACATTTAACATGGGTGAAATATCTAACATTTTCAACAGCGTTATCTGTTATATGTTATTTGAAAAATATTTGTAATAGCTTACTAAAAATATCAAAATTTTATCTTTTTATATGTTTCTCTTGAGAACCTATCCTTCCTTAAGTGCATAAACATGGAATCACATTTAGTAAATGATTCTTCTCTTCTATTTTCATATGTATTCTCTTTATACTTTTTACTATTTTACTATTATTTTTACTTCACCTCATTTTGCAAGTCATGTACATAATTTTTGAAACTCTTTTAAACTAAACTCTTCTTCTCTACTCGTACAATTATCAAGTCAGACACTTATGCTAATGATCTTAAATAAACTATTTAATATGAACTTTCTAGATTTATTCATTTACTAAGTAGTTATTATCAAGTGAGTCACTTCTACCAATGCCAATGCCAATGATCTTAAATAAACTATTTGATATGATGTTTCTAGATTTATTTGTTTATTAAGTTGTTATATGCAGATTCTTTTATGCCAATGTCATATACCATTTTCCTAGATTGTCCCAACCAAGCATCCAAGCAAGTTAGCTGACCTTTTTTACCAAATAAGAAGCTCTAGCTATCATTTTTATTGTATATAAATTTGAGAACTATTTTTTAGAGAAAATGTTTATTATTGTAATGAAATATGAGGGTTTGACATACATTATAATTTTTCAAAAATTATCATGATGTCAATATGGACACCTTTGGTATAGGAATGTGAGTTTGACATTGTGGACAAGTTAAATAAGAAGCACACCAATGCAGATACACTTTATTGAGCTTTTAATGCTATTAATTTATCTTATGATGATGTAGAATTTCTAAATACAACATTATTATCTATTGATGTAGTCATCATTATATATGTATAGACTTATGGAATTATTTAAATGATTTCAAATTCCAAGTGGTGATATTAAAAATATATTTAGATAAAAATCACCTAAACGAGGTTCATATTCCTTTCCACATAGAATCTTGTATCAAGTAGGAGCCAATGGATGATATAAAAGAGCAATAAGATGAAATAAAGGAAAGGATAGTTCCATGATAATATTTGTTGAGATCACTTTATTGGGTGTCTAAGGGGGAAAATTTGATTTGTTAATCTAATTTGTCACTTGTTAACACTATTTTCAGTTTGTTTTAATTATTGTAAGATATATTATATGTGTTCAAGCCTAGATTTTATGAATAAAGCACTTGAAATTGAAGAGAATTCAAACAAGAGTGTATGAGTATTATTGTTCTAGGATTTAAGAGTCCAAAATCATATTTATTTTAATGTGCATTGAACATTTTCTAGATAAAAATATGATTTTTTTTAGAAAATTTTATAATTGATATTTTCATAGAAAAACATTTCAACCACAAAAACTTTAAAGAAGATATCACTGCTTTGAAATTTTTGGGTGGTATTATATATTTAACCCCTAACCTATAACCATGCCTAGAAATAAATCCAAAAGATACACTAAGTCAAAAATTCAATAAAAAAATAACATGACATAATCCATTAGACCCACTAAACTAATAATAAAACCCAACCCATAAAAGACTACTTGATATAAGTAAGCATTATTTGATTACAAGGTAAAGGTTTCATAACCTTAAAATTAAAAATTGCCATTCAAAATATTCTTGTAAAACATTATAACTATTTGAGTTAGCATTGTAAGCTTATAAATAAAAAATTATTACATATTAATTATATAGTTATTATTTTTATGAAATTAATTTTACAATAAAGAAAATTAATTATTATATGGATAATATATGCTTACCTCAAATTATGTTTTATAGAGAACACAAAATTTAGGTTTTAGATGTATGACAAAAATTTAAGTGTAAAAATGAAAACCTTAAAACCTTCATCTACAATGTTAAGAAATTGTAAAAATGAAAACCTTGAAACCTGCATCTACAATATTAAGCAATTGTAAAAATGAAAATCTTAAACCTTTATTTATAATATTAAGAAATTATTAAAAAATAAAACCAAGAACAAACCAAAGAATACATAATACACTTAAATATATGATATAGCATAACTAAATAGTGCTGAATGAAAGAATAAGATAACATATTTCAATTGTCTATCCATAGATTAACATAAACAAATATAAAAAATGATAAATATTTAAAAGGTTTAACTGTTGACTACCTCAATGTACATGAGATTCAACTAAACACCACAAGCCCATGTAAAATATTGTTTTGGTTTAAAGTGATAAAGATTGTAATATTTGAAATAATTTATACTTACGAAGTTATACATTATTCAGAACAAGTGAACTTACTTTTGACTTATGTTCATCCAAGAATGTCCAAAGCTTGGCTAACAATGGTAACATATAAATAATATTTATATTGGCTACCATTAAGAGACGAAAGTTGTTCTAACATTGGATGATTCTTATATTCTTTCAAAATCATTGTAGGATGTTCTTAATATCATTCAGAGCATTTGCGTGCAGGAAAAAGTAAATATGGCTTAGGATTTTTAAGATTAGATAAATTGTAACAAATAAACTAAGTAATATCCATTTTGTGTAGTATCATTGAAAGTAAACTAACAAAATACTAATGAAAATATGTTATCGTTAGATGGTAATACAAGGCATTTAAAATCATTATTTTTTAATGTTTAATCAATTTTATGATACAAATGAATTAATTAATAAAAAGATTCAATAAGTTATTAATAAATATTATTATATTATAATTTAAGTTTTTTATTTAAAAAAATCATAAAAATTGGTATGAAAGTACGATTCAGAATTAGTTTCATATTAATGGGTCCATGGTAAATAAGAAAGATAAGAGAAGAAGAAAGGAGGTAGTCTAACATCCTCCTAAATCTAGTTGGTTTACACTGAATTTTGATGGTGCTTCCTAAATCTAGTTGGTTTACACTGAATTTTGATGGTGCTTGCAGAGGAAATCTAGGGGCTTCTAGTGTAAGTTGTGTGATAAAGGATTGCAATGGTTCTCTAATTAGAGCATTGTCTTTGAAGCTTCCAAATGGAACCAATAATGAAGCTGAGGCCCAAGGATTTGTAATTGGAGTGGAGATGGCTTTGGAGTGTGGTATATCCTTCCTAAAAATTGAAGGTGACTCACAGGTTGTGATCCAAGATCAGAATGTTCAAAGGGCTAAATCTTGGAAAATTGTAAATGTTTTAGATATAATCTGGTCAAAATTGAATTTTTTTGAAGAGTGGACCTATTCTTATTGCTTTCGGGAAAGAAATAAAGTTGCAGACTTCCTTGCTAATGTAGCAATTAACCAAACCATAGATGTGAGAATGGATAATGTCAAAACAAGTTGGGAAGATTGTAGGGTCTTAGATCAAATTGATCTTTGAGCTTTAATTAGCTTATTTGTATTTTTATTTTTTCAATAAAAATATCAATATCATGTTTTTATTCTTTTTAAAAAAAGATGATATCACTATTTTTTAAGTTGACATGTCCATGAAGCTCTATTAAGTTTGGGTTTTGATTGTGTGTGATATCCCAACTTTTGAGGTGGTGGACATGCCTTGAATGTTTCATTATTGCCACCATAATATTTCATGCGTGCAAATTTATTGCTCTAGAATATTTTTCAATCAAAATGATAGTGCACATGCTTTCTATTTGGGATTTCCAGCTGGCTTTAGGGCCATATTACATTTTGAGTTGGTGAAATGGATCAGCTTTGCATTAAATCCACAGGTTGGCTGATGATCTTTGGTAGAGCTAAAAACTGATGAATGGGTTTTGTGGGCATGGTTTTCAGGACATGTCTCTTCAACATTTTTTGGATTCTTATGCTAGAGGTAGAAAAAACCATAGAGCATGTTTTGGGGATGGAATATTTGGTAGCAAGTAAATGGGTAAGAGTAAACATTGATTTGGCATATTTATTCACAAGCAATATTTGTTTGGTAATGAAAGATAAGGAGCAGATTCAAATGTTGATCAAATTCTTTGTATGGCTCAAATATAGGTTGGGTTAAATATCAAAGATTAATACCCTCCAACTGGGTCCATTTCCTACTTTTCCTTTCTTGGGTAAGGATAATCTGGGCTTTATCCCTTTGTCAATAAGATTTCTAGCATTAATGAATTTTGCTCGGGAAGTTGATGAGGCTTGCACAAGAGAGTAGAAAATTGAAGGGAACATGGGCATTGTATGCCTAAAACTCAAGAATTTTTGCAACCTATTTAGGGTATGGAGGATTGGAGGGTGTAGAGAAGTAAGCTTGAGTGTGTGCAATTGATTAAATGGTTGGCCAAAAGATTCATGATGGGTGTATTTAAGGCACCCCCATGGTGAAAAGGAAAAATTAAGCTTCTAAAGGATCTTGGTTGTACTCAGAGGCATCTTGTTTTCTCACATCCACAAGAGGCAATCGGAGTGGTGACTGGGAAGGGGTTAGTGATGGTTGGTTCAGTATCTGAAGTGAAAAATTAGGAAGTGTATGCAGCTAATTTCAATTAGCCATCACAATCAATAACACTAGGTGATTTCCTGCAAAACAATGGTAAAATGGTTGAGTTAGTCATCCTAGAATAAGTTTTATTTATTTGGTCTTTTTGGGTAACATTTGGACAATGTTTTGTAATAAGTAGTTATAAAGGTAATTGTATGGTAATAAGGCTAGTTTTTTTCAAATATATAAGTAACTTTTTGTTCGTTTGGTATGGTAAAAATGCCTTAACAAATTCTAATATTAAGCTAGATTAGTTTTGATTTTTGATATCATATGTCAAAAGGGCTAGGGACCTATAAATCTCTAGCATCTATCTAAAAAAAGATTCAAAATTAGTCATTTCAAAACCTAAAAAACAATTAAATAGTTTATATATATATCAAAAAATTATTCAAATTTTAAAAAACTAAAAAAAATTAAAACTAAAAAAAAGTCTATTGGTGAGTAGAATAAAATTAATGTGTCAAGTAAAAATATATATAAGTGGATTGTCCGGGTTCAAGAGCCATAAGCCACTGAAACAATTGAAAATGGAAACCTCTATTCCACTAGCCTTAGCCTAAAGTGAGTTTTATCTCATACATAGAAACAATTAAATTTGGAAACCAAAAACAAATAAAACATACAGAATGCCCCTAAATATAGGATTTCTTAAGAGATCCATGGATGTTCGTGTATCAAACTCCCACAAAATTTGATTTCAAACATGGTACTCATCATTAACGTTCATAATTTTAAAAATAAGATTTTCATAGAAATGCATTTCAACCACATAAAATTCAAGGAAAATATCGCTTCTTAGAAAATTTTGGATGGCATCAAACTTATTTGACTCATAACCTACATCCATGTCTACATCATTAATTTTGGGTGGCCTCTCAATGTTACTCAAGATATGAATCTTTAAGAATTACATTCAAATAACAAGGGAGATGGGACCTTTAAGGTCCCATTAAAACAATAATTCAACTCAAAAAAAAGAAAAATATGACATAATCTTTAAGATCAATAATTTAACTCATATAAGACTACTTAATATGGAAGGAAATTTATAAGTCCACATAAAATGATGAGATATAAAGAAATTGAAAGGTTTACATAGCTTATAAATAAATCAAATAAGAAAATACAAACTTATTATTGCATAGATAGATGTAACTTACAATGACAGCGAGATAAGGATATACATAAAATCTTAAATATATTAGACATATATTTATTTTAAAATATATATAAAACTAAAATTATAAAATAAAAATATATTATATTTGACATAATGAAAAAGATCGACCTATAAAAAAAATTCAATCCATATAATTAAAACCAAGTTTTTCTTAATTTATCAATAAAAGAGACTAAGAAATTAGGTAAAATGTATGAATCCCACCTTCTATTTTATGAATGGTGATTTTAGCAGTGCTTCTAAAAATGATAAATCATTGTAGTGCACCAAAAAAATGGGAGCTCGCTAAAAGCCTTTATAATTTTGCAGAATTTGTCTAGGCAATTAAGAAGAGGTTCAATCTCAAAAGAACATGCAGAAAGGGGAATTGAGGGAACCATTTTAAGCTTTTGAAAAATATGGTGATGGTTTCATTACCCCATCTAAGGTGTTAGCTTAAACGAGCCTTGATTATGAGAGCTATAGAGTTCATATTCAATAATAATAACCATGGTAATTTGATCTTAAATGACATTGTTGATTAAAAATTGGGACTACAATAAATATTTCTCTTTTTCAAAAGTGAAAGGGACAAAGTCCTTATTCTTAAGGGAGGTTTTTTTAATTGAAAACAAAAAATATAAATAAACTAATTTATAATATTTACAAGTAAAATATGACATTATGTAACATTTCCACTAGAATTTATTAGAAAAATGAATAATTTTTTGTTAAAAACTAATTCCACAAAAATAACTTTAGAATTTATCACGAAAATCTAATTAATGATTCTATTATACTCAAGCTGAAAATGTTAACTGATAGATTTGGCATGTGACAAACTTATTCAGCTACGGATCATTAAGATAATATAAACATAACATGGCTATGCATATTCCAAAAATTAATTACATTATTTCAACCACTATTGATCCATTTCAATAGCCACTATTGTTTAAGTACATATACATATATAATTACATTTCCATTATTAATAATATCACAATAATAATTACAATACAAAATACAAGGCTCCATGGAACATGAGTTACAAAGAACTCCAGTATCTTTTGGTAATCTCAAGTGTAGTCTCCAATGAAGTACTGTTGTGAGGAGGAAGAGCATCATCCGATTGATTTTGCATACCAATAATATACTATTGATCCCCCACACAATATCCCAACTAGGGAATGGCCCTCCCTTCCTAGATGGGTAGATAGTGATGGTGTGAGAATCTAGAGAGACAAGCTAGTGTCTATGTGATGTAAGATTCCTAAAACATGCTATGTATCATAAATATATTTTGTTCTAACATGATATTGCATAAATATGTAAATCATACATATGAAATGACAATGTTTAACTAAACATTACTTTGACCAAAGTTTCAAATAGTCTATTATCTCTAAGATCAATCAAATTCATACACACTACTTGATCAGATTAACTTCATCTTGCATTTATGATGCTAAATAAGCTAATGAAGTCCTTACCACTTGTTTAGTACCATCAATAAGATATTTTATTTATTTTTATAAACATAACCAATAGAATCAATCACTTTACTTTCTATATAAGGCATAAAACATGCTAAGTATGGAAATAATCATAATACATACATTTAGTCCATCAAACATATACAATGAATCTTAATCATATTGTTTCTTACATAAGAATTAAAATACATAAACAAGTATTATTCATACCCTAGGTATATCATTTATTTTATCTACACACCACTAAATTACAAAAGTAACTCTTACGTAAAAACAACTAAAACAACATCATTCATTGCAGCTAATTTTTCTACATTTTTTCTTAATAATTAACATTAAATCAGGGATACCACCAATTTAAATGTTTTTTATTTAATCTCTTAAAACTGTACGTCTATTGTTTTGACTAAAAATTACATAGATATTCATACTCTATTGTTTAGTAATGAAATGTTTATATATTTTTTTTGCAGGTTGAATAACTCTATCTATGGTGACTAACTCATAGGTTTATTTCATATTCAACCTAAATGTATGTTAATGCTTAACTAAGTATACATATAGAAGTTTTGTTCTATTATCAAATAAATACATAAACTTGCCCTCTACAAGTAGTGTTTACTTCCTTTATTTTTTGCCTATCTCTCATTAGTGCATATCTTAAATAAATTACCCAATAGTAGTTTTATAATACCAAATCTTCTTCCTTTTTCCATAGGATTTAAATTTATTTATTTATTTGCCAGAGTATCTTCATTATAAATATATGGTTCTAAAATACCTAAGTAGATAAACACGCAGAAATGTGTATATATAATTTATTAGAGAATGTGTGTGTGTATGTACACACACACACCTTGATATCATTCAATAACTTATCTAACTTTTGCAATAACATGTGGCTCTATCCTTTAGGTATTACATTCAACCCTTATCTTTTTATCTAAGTGATAAGAAAGATTTGCAATTTCCTATTTATACAAACTCATGAGTATCAATCAGCGTTTTGAATTTAGAACATGTTTTACTCACTTTAGTGTATGAATTTATTTCCCAACTTTAGCTTAAATAAATCAACTAGTTTGCAACATCAAAAGGCTCACAATAATGATTTTAAGAATTCTAAGTTACTGTAATTTTTCTCTAATTTTCATTCGAACTTCACAGTAGAAGGTTGAACTATCTAATTCAATTACACATAATTTTATTTATTACATAAATACACTATACATTTTATCCACTGGTGTATATATATCTTCTATTGTATATATAATTTTGCATTTCAACTTAATATGGCATTCCTATAAATTCTTTGAATATTTCCAGTTAACAAAGTTTTGCCAAACAATTACTATTGTTGTGGCTTTATAAAAGCACCTACCACAGAAGTTTTTATTCTCATAAACAAATATGGCAGACTATTCGTATATCGCATTGAGTTTATTGCTAAGTTCAGGGTTTTGGCATAAAAATGGTGACTCACGTATTTGGTTGTGCTTTTAGCACTAAATTCTATTTAATAAAAAATTTGAAAGCATTAATAGTTCATTTTACCAAATTTTTCCATATAAATATCATTATAAATACAAAGCAAAACTAACATGTAATAAAAATCTAAAATCCACGACCCTTCAATCCTCTTTCCTCTCTTCCTTTTTGATTCATTTTATGTTGTGTTATGCCAATTTACTCTACCCACATGTTGTGTCATTTTCTCTCTCTTTAATTCTTTTGTCCACGTTTCATCCTCCTTTCTTTTTCTCCACTTCCTCCTCTTATTCTCCTCCTACGCTACCAAACTTCTTTTTTTCTCATTGCATATATTGCCTTTTTGAAAGCTCGTCGTTTTCCTTTTTGCATTTTTCCTACGCATATTTTTCTAAATTTATGATGATAATAATTAACTTAGTTAACCTTAATTTCAAAAGTCATTAAAGCATGGCAATTTCCATAGTAAATTTAACAATAATTAGCACACTAATTTTTATCAATGCACTCGATCTTCTAATAAGGGATTGATTGCACAGGTACTAATTTAATAATTATTATTTTTGGCTAAGATTTTTAACAACACTAAGAAGATGTAGACAAGTATTAAGACCATCATTAATTATATTAATCCTTTCTAATAGGGTTAGTTTCTTTTGATAACAATGTAATTTTTTTAGCAATAACATTGAAAAGGTTATGAACATTATGATTTTGAATAACAATTCAACTTATTTAAAGTATATAACAAGATTTTCACTGTAATAATGAATCAAATAACCATTAAACTAACATCAAACACAATGATATTATAATAATATTACTATTTTCCATTACCTCTATATAGAATTTTCTAAATGTATGTAACTAACCTTATTTACACAAAAACACTATGCTGAAACAATGGTATTTCCCGAATATCATAGTAACTAGCTAATGCTTTAAAACATTCCAAATACATTTCAGTTACACTATAGATAGTAGTATATACATACTATTCATGCTAATTTATTTTCTCATAAACATTAACAATCACGAATTCAATAGCATGACAAAATCATACAATAACATTATACATTCAACCTACATATAGCAGTCATAATGCAATCACACAAGATTAACTCCACATAAGAATTAAACTAAACTAAATCAGAACTAGCACACATAATTAATTATCTAAATGCAAATAACATCAAAGACAGACTAAAGATAACCATTCAAACAATGTATATTATGAGTGTTATCTAACATGGTGTGTGCATGGGTTCTAGTTGTTTCTCTGTCATCCCCCAACGCCTCCATCTACATCATTTTCTCTTATGATACTCTCCCTCCATCATGCTCTGAGGTATGAATCTCTCCTGCATCCAACTCATGACAAGAACGTAGTTATCTCATAATATTATCACACACACACACACACACACACACACACACACACACACACATATATTGTTATAAAAACTAACCAGCATGATCATAATGTAAAGAATATATAAATACAACTCTTAGTAATTTAATCATCTAATCAAAGCAACATACAACTGTCTCATAACAATATATGACTTATAGCTTAATTAAATAGCAATTAATCTATTTACCAACCAAAATAATCCATAAATAATTAGGTAAATTAGATTAGTGAGAAATCGAGATGTGACATCTTCCCCCCTAAGACTGGTCATCACCCAGATGACACTTATTCAAACACTAGTTCTAAATTAAAAATATTATTCAACAGAAAATAACATATTATGAATCAACTCAAGCAAACAAATATAGAAATAACTTGTAGAACTCATCATAGTCCTCTCGAATAACACTATCCTTAGAGTATTGGTCCCATAAGACCTTGCATTGTGATATTTTTCTATTACATAATCAAAATTTATGAGTATCAATTACTCTGATTGGTTCTATAATGACACCCCGAGATCTAGAACTTGCAAACCATTCTAATCCAACACATGTGAAGGATCAACGATATAATTTTTAAGATAAGATACATGGAAGACATTATGAAAAAGAGCTATGCATGGTATCAATGAAAGCCTATACACTACAATATTGACCACTTTTAAAACCTTGAAGGGTCCCACATATTTCGGTGAAAGTTTTGCTAACTTCTCAAATTTAATCAAGCTTTTCTTAAGCTTAACCCACAAGCACACTATATCACCTACTAAAAATTACCTAGTTGTTCTCTTCAAATCAACATAAATCTTCTACCTATCATTGGCCTTGACCAATCTCTTTCTTATTATTCTGACATGATATTCTATTTTTGAAAACATCTCAAGTCCAAAGACTACTCTATCTTCCAATTCATCTCAGCTGATTGGTGTCCTACACCTTCTTCCATACAACACTTGAAATGTTGCCATCTTCAAAGTTGATTGGTATGATTTATTATAAGCAAAGTCAACCAACAAAAAGTATTCCTCCCACTTGTATTGTTGATCCATGTAATACATATGGAGGAGATCTTCTAATGCCTAATTAATTCACTCAGTCTAACCATTAATCTATAGGTGATATTTAGTGTTAAAGTTTAATTGCTTACCCAAAGTTGAATTTAGAGTTAACCAAAACTTAGAAGTCATCTTCATATCATGATATGAAATGATCTCCTCTATAAATTCATGTAATTGATACACTTCCTTTATGAATTTCTTCACAAGAGTGGGTGCATCATCTATCAAATTATCTAGTATAAAATGAGCTACCTTGGTTAGTTTGTTAACTACTACTAAGATTATGTCATGCTTATTTTTTGATAATGGTAAACTTTAACAAAGTCCATATTGGTCACCTTCAACTTCCATTTGGATATGTCATGTGGATAAAATAATACAACTAGATGCACATGTTTAGCTTTCACGCGCTGACATTCTAGACAATGAGAAACAAACTTTGTTGTATATTTTTTATACCCTTCCAAAAAAAAAGTGGTCTAAGCTCTTCTATGAGCTTAGTTACTCTTAGATGTCATGAATATGGGGCATTATGTTGTTATTTTAGCACTGTGCTCCTTAGATTCTCCCTATATGGTACATACATTCTTCTATTGTATCACAACAGACCATCATTTTATAATATGTATCCTTTATGCTTAAGATTCTAAGCATTCTCAGACAATGATTTCCTGATCTGATCATAGTATTTATCTCCTAAAGAGAATTTGATCAGTTGATCTTTGAAATTACTCTTGATAGTAGCCATGGCTACTATGTACCTCCTACGACTTAAGGTATTAGCTACTCTATTTTAATTACCTTTGATATAGTTGATATCAAATACATAATCAGATAAGAACTCTAACCAATGCTTTTAATGAGCATTTAGATTTGGTTGCATGAATATGTACTTGAGTCCCAAGTTATTAGTCTTGAACTCAAATGGTTTTCCTAATAGATGATGCATCTAAACTTGTAAAAACATGTATAATTACTACAAGTTTTAGGTCATGAGGGGCATAGTTCATCTCATAAGGCTTCAATTTTCTTGATTTATAAGCTACCACTACACCATCCTACATAAGAACTCCAAGTCCATTCCCAAATGCATATGTAATCAATAGAAATTGACTATTATGATCGAAAACTCTTAGTACTAGTGCTAAAGTAAGCGTCATTTTCAATTCTTAAAAATTTACTTCACACTTATTTGCCCAGATAAAATTTTGGTTCTTACACTGCAGAGAGGTAATCGAATTAACTATCTTATAAAATTTTGGATTAAATTTTCTATAATAGCCTACTAATCCCATGAAACTTCTTACTTCGTGCACATTCTTTGGTGTCGACTGTTCCATAATAGCTCTTATTTTTTTGGATCTACTAAAATACTATCCACAGAGATAATATGTCCTATATACTACACTTTCTCTTATAAAAATGTGCACTTAGACAACTTTTCATAAAATTGCTTTCGTAACCTCTACAAAACTAGTTCTAGATGTTGAATATGCTCTTCGTCATTCTTATAAAATATAAGAATGTTATAAAAAAAACCATAACAAAGTGATCTAGATAATCTTTGAACAAACTTTTCATGAGATTCAAGAATGCTACAGAAGCATTTGTTAGCCCAAATGGTAACATTGTGAACTCATAGTGCCTATATCAAGTTTAAATGCTATTTTTAGAATATCCTCATCCCTTATCCTCAATTGATGGTATCCTGCTCTAAGATCAATTTTAGAAAAGATTATCTATACGAGGTATCAGATACCTATTTTTGATAGTCACCTTATTCAACATTTTATAATAAATATAAAATTGAAGAGTACCATCTTTTTTCTTAATAAAGATAATTGATTCATCCCAAGGTGACACACTTGGTCTGATCAACTTTTTTGTTAACAAATCCTATAATTGAGCCTTCAATTCAACCAATTTGGTGGTTATCATTCTATACTATGCCTTAGACTGAGGTTCTGATCTAGGTATAATATCTATTAAAAAATTAAACTCACATTTGGGAAGCAATCTCGATAATCCCTATAGAAAACACATCATGAAAATTCTTAAAGAAAGAATAATCTTCAAGGGATGGTTCCTTAGATTCCTCTATTTCATTTATCTTGAAAATAAATGCTTGGCACCCTTTTCTTTGAGCCTTTTTGAGTTGGATTGTAGAAATTTTCCTAAGCCTTAACTCTCTTCTCTCACCCTAAATTTGTGCCTAATTTCCAAAATCATCCTAACACTCAACCTTCTTTAGGTAGCAGTCAACCTTAGATTTATGATTCACAAACCAATTGAATCTTATGATCACATCATATGACTCTAGTAGTGTTACATAAAGATCAACTACTATTGTGAATTTGGGTAACCTTGGACTCAACTAAACACTTGTCAATGTTGACCTTGGACTCATTCTCATATTGTACCGACTATGTATTTTTCATTACTCTAGCTTTTTTAGATAACTTATTAAGAATTTAAGAGCTGTAAAACATTATATAGCCCTTATATCTATCAAATTTTAAATTAGATGTTCAAACAAAATACCTAATAGTTTTATGGGTGAAACTTAAAATTTGGCTTACTAATTATCTACTCTCGTATGAATACATTGCTAAAAAATTTCCCGCTAAAGAGTATAACCTTTATTCTTCATCTTATCCTGGGTAAATTCATGAGCAAAAATGATCACCTCCACAAATGAAGTAACCTCTAGGTGGTCCTTTCCTATCAAATTATTGGTTTCCCTTGAAACCATTGCCTAGTTTCTTATTACCTGAACCATTTTGAATCTAGCATTCTAATTTTTGAAATGACTCTTGTAGTATCCACCCCTTTGCTTCCAATTCTTCTTTTTAAAATTTGGTTTAGTACTTCTAATCTTTTTTTAAAACTTATCCCTAACCTGAGTAAAAGATTTCAACTTATGTTCATACTTGACTGCCTTCTCAAAGACCTAGTCCATGGTAGATGGTCTATAAATGTCCACCTCTCCACCATTCTGAGGTTTTAATCCCATGATGAACTTATTAATTATGAACCTCTTATCTACCTAATACTAAGGTACATACTTCAAAATTTGGGTGAACTATTCATAGTACTCATTCACTGATAGGTCTTCTTGCTTTATATTCTATAAATATATAAGCTGTTGATTAAAGTATAACTGTGGAAGCCATCGATATCTAAATAATATTACAAACTACCTCCATGTGGTGGTGGTTGAGTTGAGATTCATTTCCAACTTTTTGTTGGCCCACCATGTAGATGCTTCACCATCCAACTGGTAAGCTCCTCAAACTACTTTAGTGACTTTAGAGTAGTTTCAAATATGGAAATACTTCTCCATCTCAGTCAGCCATGCTTTCAATCTATCACCTAGAATGGTTCCATCGATAGGTGGATTCACCTTTTTCATATCTCTATCCAATTTCATAGCTACCTATGCTCTCACGTCCTGAGAGATTTCCTACTCAGTAGGATGTTTTTCAATTACACCCTAGTGTATTTCCTCTTCATGGCCATGAACTTCATGTTCTAGGGATGAATTTTGGTCCCTAGTTTCATTCATGATTGTGAGAATATGATCTAACTTTATTGTTTTCTTAGGGCAAATTGATTGGAATCAAATGGAGAGTTATTGTCATTGACATTAGAAGGACCCTCACCAAATAATCTATCTCTCACCATTCTCCTTTTTGATAAATAGAATGATACAAAAATGTTAATGGGATCATTGAGTCCTAGAGATTGATCTATAGCTTTGATACCACATGTAACATCCCCAGTAAGATTTACTAGAAAAATGAACAATTTTTTTAAATTAATTCTATGAAAATAACTTTAGAATTCATCATAAAAATATAATTAATGATTTTATCATAATCAAGCTAAAAATGTTAACTAAAAAATTTGGCATGTGACAACCTTATTCAACTATTGATCACTAAGATAATATAAACATAACATGACTATATATATTCTAAAAATTAATTACATTATTTTAGCCATTGCTAATCCATTTCAATAGCCATTATTGTTTAAGGACAGATACATGTATATAATTATATTTTCATTAGTAATAATATCATAATAATAATTAAAATAAAAGATGCAAAGCTCTATAGATCATGAGTTACAATGAACTCCAATATCTTTTGATAATTCCAAATGTAGTGTCTAATGAAGTAGTGTTATGGGGAGGAAAAGCATCATCCAAGTACTTTTACACACCAACCATGAACCATATATCCTTCACACAATCCTCCAACTAGAGAATGGCCCTCTCTTCATGGATGGATAAATAGTGATGGTACAAAAATTCAGAGAGACAAGCTAGTACCTGTGCAATGTAAGATTTTTAAAACATGTTGTGTACCATTAAGAAAATAATTTCTAACATAATATCACACAAATATGTAAAGCATACATATTAAAGGACAATATTTAACTAAATATTACTTTGGCCAAAGTTTTCATATAGTCTATGATCTCTAAGATCGGTCAAATTCACACACCACTTGATCAGATTACCTTCATCTTACATTTATGATGTTAAATAAGCTCGTTAAGTCCTTATCACCACTTGTTTAGTACCATGAATATGAGATTATGGTTATTTTTATAAACATAACCAATAGATTTAATTAGTTTACTTCCTATAATATGCATAAAACATGTTAAGTACAAAAATAATCATAATACATACATTTCGTCTCTCAAACATATGCAATGAATCTTAATCATATTATTTATTACATAAGAATTAAAATACGTAAATAAGCATTATTCATACCTTGGGTATATTATATATTTTGTATACACACCACTAAATTAAAAAAAGTAACTCTTACATAAAAACAACTAAAATAGTAGCATTCATTGCAGGTGATTTTTCTATGCTTTTTCTTCATAAATAACATTAATCTAATCATACCACCAATTTAAATGATTTGTCTTTAATCACTCAAAATTGTGTATCTATTATTTTGACTAAACATTACACAGATATTCATACTCTATTTTTTAGTAATGAAATGTTCATATATTTTTCTTACAGGTTGAGTAACTCTATCTATGATGATTAACTCAGAGGTTTATTTCATATTCAACCTAAACGTATGCTAATTCTTAACTAAGTATACATATAGAAGTTTTGTTCAATTACCAAACAATATGCAAAATTGCCCTCTACAAGTAGTGTTTACTTCCATTATTTTTTACGTCTCTCTCACTAGTGCATATCTTAAACAAATTACACAATAGTAATTATAACACTAAATCTTCTTCCTTTTTCCATAGGATTTAAATTTATTTATTTACCAGAGTATATTCATTTTTTTTTTTTTTTTTCCATAGGATTTAAATATATTTATTTATTTAGGTGTTATGCTCAGCCTTTATCTTTTTATCTCATGAGTATCAACCGTCTTTATGAATTTAGACTATGTTTTGCTCACCTTAGTGTATGAATTTGTTTCACATATCTACACTTAAATAAATCAACTAGTTTGCAACATAAAAAGGCTCATAATAATTATTTTAAGAATTCTAAATCACTGCATTTTTTCTCTAATTTCCATTTGAAATTCACATTAGAAGGTTTAACTATCCAATTTGATTACATAGAATTCTATTTATTACCAAAACATATATATATATAAATAAATAATATCGTATATATAATTCTGCATGTTGACTTAATATGGTATTCCTATAAATTCTTCAAAGGTTTTCAGCTAACAAAGTTTTGCCAAACAATTAATATTGTTGTGGATTTATAAAAATTCTTAACACAAATTTTTTTTATCTCCTAAATAAATATGGCAGATTATTCGTGTATCTCATTGAGTTTATTGCTAAGGTTAGGGCTTTGGTATAAATATGGTGATTTACCTATTCGGCTATGCTTTTAGGACTAAATTAAATTTAATTAACAATTTGAAATTATTAATAGTTCATTCTAATAGATTCTTCCATACAAATTAAAACTAACCTGTAACAAAAAGCCAAAATCCACGACCCTTCAATCCCCTTTCCTCTCTTCTTTTTTGAGTTTAGTTACACCAATTTCTTATGCCTGCATTTCGTGTCCTTTTCTCTCTTTCCAATTCTTCTACATGTGTTTCATCCTCCTTTCTTTCTCTCCACTTCCTCCTCTTATTCTCCTCCTACGCTGCCAAACTTCTTTTTTTTCTCATTACATGTATTACCTTTTTTTAAAAGCTCACCATTTTCATTTTTGCTTTTTTTTAATAAAATAATAATAATAATAATCTCAGTTAACCTTAACTTTAAAATTCATTAAAGTGTGCAAATTCTTATAATAAATTTAACAATAATTAGCACACTATTTTTTATCAATGCAATCGATCTTCTACCAAGGGATTGACTACATAGGTCCTAATTTAATCATTACTGTCTTTGGCTAAGTTTTTACAACACTAAGATGTTGATTTATGATATTTAGACAAGTATTAAGACCATCATTAATTATAATGTTGATTTATTTAAATTCTATAATAAGCTTTCGACTATAATAATGTATTAAACTAACATCAAACATAATGATATTATAACAACATTACTTTTTACCATTACCTCTATATAGACTTTTTCAAATGTATGTAACTAACCTTGTATACACAAAAACACTAAGTCGAAACAATGGTATTTCTCGAATATCATAATAACTAGCAAATGCTTTAAGACATTCCAAAGACATTCTCATTAGACTATAGATAGTATTAAATAGATACTATTCACACCAATTTATTTTTTTATAAAACATTAAAAATCATGAATTTAATAACATGACACAATCATAGAGCAACATTATACACTCAACCTACATATAACATCCACAATGCAATCATACAAGATTAACTCCACATAAGCATTAAACTAAACTAAATCACAACTAACACACATAATTAATTATCTAAATGCATATAACATCAAAGATGTACTAAAGTTAATAATTCAAACAATGCATATTATGAGTGTTATCTAACGTGGTGTGTGCAAGGGTTTTAGATGTTACTATAACAACTAACCAGCATGATCATAATGTAAAGAATATACAAATACAGCTAACTCTTAGCAATTTAATCATGTAATCAAAGTAGCGTACAACTATCCCATAATAGTATGAGTTATAGATTAATCATATAGTAATTAATCAATTTAACAACCAAAATAATCCATGGATAATTAGATTAATTATCTTAGTGAAAAACCAGGACATGACATATTATGTTGTATTTCCTTCTACCTTTAAAATAAAAACATAAAAGAAGGAAGACAATAGGTCACACATGGATAAGTAAACATAGATCTTATCTTATGTATGGCTAGAAAAATTATAAATGTGGTTTGATAGTTTGACAAATAAATAATAATTTCTAGTGACTTGAGATACATATATTAAATGTATAAATAAAACACATCTACAAAGACAAACTACAAGTCACAAAGATATGATATTTCATTTATATTATCAATGGAAGAGTGAACACAAAGTTTCATTCTCCTTCCTTTTAATAAAAAGTATTTTGAGCATCAATCAACCCCTATACAATTACCAATTTTTCCTATTTATATAGATGCATGAGCGAATGTGTTGACCCATTCACATATTAATTTTAATTATATTTTATTTATATAGTTATATTTAATATTTTAAAAATTAAAATTAAGTTTTTTAGATTATGAAAAAAATAGGAGGAAAACAATCCAAAAGAAAACTTCCTAAGAAGTTTTCCCTGAGGAAGGATTTGTCCCTAATGTAGCAAGTGGCTAGGTGAATTTTTATCCTATAACTTTTATTTTGTCCTATGATACGTTTAACATTATAAATATTTTCACCACCTCAGCAATATAATTTCCTTTGGGAATCATAATATTCTTATAGTGTAGCAACCATCTCTTAGATATCATCATCATATTGGGAACCTCAACCAAGTCGGCCAACTAAGAATTCAAATTCTCTAGAGAAGTATGAATTTGACTGAGCATATTCATATATCACATGTTGAAGCCACATTATTTTAAAAAAATCTCCTTGATTAATTTTTTGAATTGTTATTTTATAGTATTCACTAGATGTCATCTAGAACCATCTTCTTTGAAAAAATGTCAATGTAATCTCCCTATATTTGAATAATATTTATTAATATTATCTCCTCTTATCTTAGATTGCTTATTAAATTCTTCCATTTCCTTATACATCACTTCCATATTTTTCATATTGCGCTCCAACCAATAATATGAAAGATTATTTTCGTTATTGTTAGTGATTCCTCCTTTGACTAGTAATTTAGCATCAGTGGCTGACATCTTCTTTATATAACCTTTATGTTTTTCTATAAGTTGAGCACTTTTTTATTACATTTAAATTTTTGATCAATAATGCTTTTCTCTAACTTAATTTTCTCATATGTTTTTTCCATTTCTTGAATATATTTCAAACCATCTAGGAGAAACTTTTCAACCCAAGCCTCAAGAGTTTTTTTATAATTGTTGTATCAGCTTATAGTTGAGATTGAATATTTAATAATCCTAGGTACTTGATTTGTAGGATATAATTGAGGAGATAATTAAATCTTTACTTGATTCAAAGGTAGTTCACATAACTTGTGAGCTATCAAACATGATATTTTGATTGTTCTTGGGTCAGTTCATCTTTCTCAAACATTTGATCATTACCTTAGTAGTTTATTGAAATTTTTTCACATAAATCTCATGAGTGGAAATAAACAATGTGTTAATTTAATGGTATAATCTGATATGGTAATTTCCTCCTCATTCTTTTCAACATTTAACTCGGTAATTTCTAACAATTTTGATCCAGATGAATCAGACACTAACCTTGAAGTGGTATTAGCTTTCTTTGGAGGAGGAGTGTCTAGGAGGAATTACACAACATCGAAGTCATGAAATTATGCATCAACCATTTTACTCTTCTTTATGATAAGTGGATACATCCATTAAAAGGGAGTGTCATTGAAACTAACCATTTGTGCTTCTGAGTCAGTTAAAATAGATGGTGTAATGAGCTGCATTGGTACTGTAGCATATGGTAGATGTTTCATTTTAGGAGATGTTGGTGCCTATGGTACATAAATTAAAATAATTATTTCAACTATTGGTTAATCCAATCTCTAACTAGAGGAGGTACATTTTTCACGGTGTTATCAATGAACATAGAGGTATAAACTCTCAAAGAGGAGGAAGATTACAATTGTAATGAATTTTTGGCTTGAATTTTTTAATAATATAAGACCTTTCACTATGTGGCTTACTCAAATGCTTATGCTAATTTATATCTTCCCCGTCTCTATCACCTCATTCAGTAGCTATTGGGTGATATACGATGTCAAAGCTTCTCATGCATATTGCTTTGGAGACTAATGTAGAATTTTACTTCAGTAAGGCAAAATTTTAGGTTCTCCTTCATATTTAGGCTTCTGTTAAATATGTAAATTAATCATTGAACTACTTTATTCATCTTCCCAACACTATTTTGATGTGAAGTTGTAGATCAGTCAACTCTTGTGTAGACCAATTTATCATTGACAAAGGTGAAGCTATGACCCTTTCAGTATAATATGGTTCAATAAATTCACTCTTATCATTTTCCATCTCTTACGACACCCAAATTGTAGTAAATTCTTTGATTTGATTAAAAATTAATATACCCTAATCACATCTCCACACTTCCTAATCATCTGCACAATGTGCCCAATAATCCTCTAGATTTGGTTTGTGTACATATGAGGGACCTATCCTCAGATGATCTCTTACTTATTCTTTATTTTCAAAAAAATATCTACTCATGTAAGGGTGCATCATGAGTTGAGAAATTGAAGATTTAATATTTTGTGCATTTGTGGCATTCTTACAACTATAACAACCCAAGGTGATTGGTAATAATACACCCGCCACATTCTTCTACCTATATCTCATGTGTACATCTATGACTTGTCTTCACATTTAAATTAGTACTTTTTATCATTTTACAACCTTGGGAGTATCAAGGGAAAACCTTTAAATCATCTTGATATAATATAAAAGAATGTTTAGAGTTTAATGAAGTAGATTCCATATTGAGACATGACATCATATGCTTCCTCAAAGATCTTATCTCCCTGATATTATTTAAATGCATGTACAACTCTCATGATGAAGGCATAATTTACCCATATTAAGTGTTTGTTACTCTGATCTAGGGTCAATTATGGGTAGAACTTATGAATCTATATTATTAGACTTGCATTGAGAAATTAGGTGAGACTGGGGTAAACTCTTTGTGCTGAAAATGAGTATATCAAGTATGCAATCAAATAAAATTTCTTGGTTACTCATGTATTTATGGGCTATTGATGCCATACACCATTGATGATTTTTCCCTAGTCAATATTTATTACCAATACATATGATGGTCATATCCATAATGAAACTCTATAGTTATCTTTCTACCCAACACCCTATTGAGAAAGGTGACCATGCTTGAAAATTCTTCTTTGAAGTGTAATTCTTATAATTTCTTCAATAGTTTCAATGAGATTTTTTTTGTGTGTTTCAACCACCCAATGTTTGTGAGATATTTTTTTGAGAATGCCTTCATGATGTTAATTTTAATTTTAACATATTATTATTTTAATGGAATCCTTAGATTCATGTTCATGGAAGTACCATATAGCTTGGCCATCAAGGCACATACTTATAATTGTATCTTCCTAATATCTAGGTTATATTATTGAGCACATGCAAATACCAAGTTTGAGTATTGCATGGAAATAAGAAAGATGACTATTTTTAATACGTTGATGAATTATAAAATTGTATCCATGACAATAATAAATTATACATTCATTATGTTATGGAACTCTTCTAGGTCCACATGCCCAATTTGAGAGCAACCAATCTCTAGGATGCCATTCTTTAATAAAATCCATGAGATCAAAATGCATGTACTTGAACTTCATTTTGGTTGATCTAATACAGAAAGACACCACAAAAAAGGTTCAAAATTTCCCACACATGTCTAAAAGTGTAAATTATTTGTGTGATTGTGGGGAGTAAACCATAGTGGTCATTAAACTATTCACTTCACCTTTGGATTCTTCACTAAGTGGTTACATGATCCAATTGGAACTTTGGTGTCCCTAGGATTCCAAAATATTCCCTCATAATGAAAGGCACCTGAATCATGTTTTGTATCCTTTAAAAATTAAACAATCATGAGGTTCTTACAGAAACAAAAAATTGACTATATTTTTGTTTTATTTTCTTCTACAAAGAGAGAAATGGTGCAAGAATGGATCTCTAACTCTGTGTGGGTATGAGATACTGGTGAAACTTGAATAATTTTACCTGAATGGGTAATTTTAAGTGTTTTTATATGCACATGGGCTTATTCCACATGCTAAGGCCATTGAATTCCCATCCCACATAGAAGGCACCTCCATGGTTGGGTTGGCCAGTCTCTACAAACACAATATTAATGAGTAATGTACTTTGACCACAATGTCGCATTTTCTTTGCCCACAGGGTTAGGATGACCAACCATATGGGCATGATGGACATGAATTCACGTCATCATCTACCAAGATTGTATTTCTCTTTCATCACACCTGAAAGGTCAACTTGGCCTAATCTTGTTTGCATGCATGCTATGGAAATGCATTGTAGAACATTAAAAAATATTATTTTATCTTCAAGGGAAAATAATAGTGCTTATACCTAGCTATTAATCCTTCAAGTTGACACAAAATTGGAAAAAAATACCATGTTAAATTTGCTAAAAATATCTAGCTCTAAATGGGGGCATGGATATGTAAAAGGACATAAGGTGAACTTCAAAATATTATGGTTTCAAAGGCTTAAATTTGGTGGTCAACCCTTCCTATCATGTAGCCTTAAGCATGTGTGATGGCCCCAAAAATGCTTCTGTATATACCCACGGCCTAAATCTGGCAGTCGACCCTCCCTATCATGAATCTTTTTTATGACAGTTATCTATTCAATATTGCCTTTTGAATACTAATATAATTCATAGTAGAAGGATCTATTACACACACACACATGTATGTATGTATGTATATGTGTGTGTGTATGTTTGTATGTATGTATACATACATACACACACATACATACATACAAATATATGTATATATGTGTGTGTATGTATATATACATACATACAAACATACACACACACATATACATACATACATGTGTGTGTGTGTGTGTGTGTGTATACACATAGGTATGTATGTATGATGTATACACACAAACACACACACATATTATAATCTTTTCTATTTTTTGATGGATTTCCTAAAATAGGCATGTTATCATTTTCCATTCCTCCTTAGGCATCATCATCTTGTCAGTTTCACACCTGAGATGATGTGAGCTAGTACATAATTTAGCTATCAAAATTTTCACCATGTTCCACTTGATTTTTTCTCTTATGTATGCCTTTTTTCTTGGTCCCATGTGGTATTAAACACATTGACATAGTATGCTTTCTTCTGTCAAGTTACTTGTCCAAATGGTTGGCCTATATTTCTATCTCACATAGTTTTTATTTCCTCATTAGTATTTGAACATTATTGCATGTTGATGCCCCATTTACTCATCCACTAGTTGTTCTCTTTCATCCATGTGTTTTTCCTTGTGCTTATATTTGATTCTATCACCATCTTGAACAATCAATGAATCTCCATACTTCTTGTCTTCTTTAAATAACTTAATTTCTAAGTCATTTCCTACCACCAATGTAAGAGTACCTATTTAAACTAACTAATATCAAATGGTACTGATTCTAACTTTAATAGTGTGATTATTTGACTTTAACGGTGCTTATTATATGGTGTGACAAGTAGGCCAAACAAGGTTCTCTTGGATTTTCAATTCCATAATTTTGCATTATTGCACTTATTTTTAAGCAAGTATAAATGCTTTTGCCTCCATTGTATTATTTTTTCCTTGTAGTTATAGGAACTAATCTTGTTCTTAAAGTCAAGCTCAATATACTTTTATTATTGCACTACTTCTAGTAGGTTTCCTTCAAAAGTATCATGACTTTGATTTTAAAGGTAATTACTTACATTTTCACCTTGAGGCAGAATAGCTCTAGATCCCTTACGTGTTCTCTCAAATTATATGCTATTTTTTCAATTAGAATAAAATCATCCACATATAAATATCTTTGAAACATAGTTAGTTAGGCGGATACCCCCTTCACTACCTTTATGTATCCACTCTTCTAACTTATCAATGTATAGCCAAGATAGAGTGGGAGATAGAAGACATTCTTATTTGACACTAATGTCACTTTAAAATCATTCTGACATTCTTTCACTTCTTATGATTTTTTACCTAAGATTCTCATAAAGTCTATACACTACCATTGTATACTCATATGGAACCCTAAGATCCTCGAACTTACTCCAAAGTTTGCCTCTCAAAACCATGTCAAATGTTACTTTGAAGTCAAAAAATGAGAAAAAATCTTATTCTCCTTGAGTATCCCATACTTTTTTAATCAGGTATCTAAGAGTGATGCAATGGTGAATAGTGGAATGCTTCAGCCTAAAACTTGATTGTCCTTTTGCTCATTTTTCCTCTTTTTCTACTCAATTGCTAATGTTGATCTTTAACATGTTTCTAAATATATTTAAAAGCATGGGATCGACCATGATAGTGAGATAATTAGATTGATTATCAATATCCCCACTTTTTATAGAGAGGGATAACAATGCTAGTCATCCAAACTATTGGGATGCCTTCCTCGATAATGTTCTTGATGTGCAGTATTAGGCATTTCAGACCTTATTTCATATACTTTGTTTGCATCTCATCCATGTCTTTTATTTTACCCCCTTCTAGTCTATTTATGCCTTGAGTAATATCCTCTATAGAAAAGAGTTTAGTTTTTATGATTATTATATTAGTGGTGAGTTTATCTTGAATTTTTTCAAAGAGTAGCTTTGTGTATGCTAACCATTTTTAATTTATGATATTTATTCTAGTTTTTATATTTTGATGTAGTTCCCTCAAAAATCCTTTGGGGTTGTGTTTTCCAAGAGAAATTAATTCTTTTCTTTTTGTGTTCATGTAACTTTCCTTTTTAGATAGTATTATTATTTTATAAGTGTTCCTATTTTTTTGGTCCATTCCAAGTTTTATCGAAATTATCTTTCTTTCCTTGAACTCTTCAACATATAATGGATTTGTTGAAAAATACTTACATTTCTTCTTGTGAGTCTACTTATTTTTCATGCACTTACAGATATTTTAATTAAATGGAGAAACATATTATTGTTTATTAAACAACATCCCTATATTTTTTTCTTTCTAAAATTATTTTTTAAGGGCTTCATTTAAGAATTCTCAATTTTCCTAAGTCAAAAGGATTTTACCTTGAAGAGAAGTCTTCTTTTATTTATGGTGGACTTGTTATCCTTGTTGACTGTTTATGTGCATGTCGAACATTGCATTTATTAGAGTATGATTTGATTTTAATTTTATAGTGATATCTTCTTAACATAGTTGACTTGTAATAAATTTTCACCAATTGCATTCCCTTAACTAATTACCCGCGAAAAAATAATGGCAACTAAGATCAATAGTGAATACATTGAGCCTATCTTACTAGTGCATTTGAAGTCAACTACAAGTGTGGTCATTGACCATCAAATTCTGAGCTAAAGGGAAATGTTAATCCATTAATAATCCTCCATTAACATATCTTTTGTACTCAAGAAGCACCATTTCTATAAAAGTGCAGACCCACCTATCAATCATCCTCAATTAATGTTTCTTTTCAGTGTATCACTCCTCCAAAAGTGTGCTTCTTCTCATTTTTTCAAGATAATGTGTCATCTATTATGTCCATTGTACATCTTTCTCATTTTTTCAAGATGACTTAGTATGGGTGAATGTGTTTCACTCACATACTTCCATATTGAATCTATTTGGGTTTCCTAATGATTTTAAAACTTAGTCAAAATTGATGGTCGATAAATTATGTTCAGTTATTTCCATACAATAAATAGGTTGGATTGACAACATCTTAGAGATGTATTGTATATGATATTTAAACCAAAAAGATGGCTCTAATTTCATTTAAGTATTACATGTGATTATTGTCTATTTTGGATCTCTATGAAAAGGATGGTATGTGTGTTATTACATTTAAGATCGATGTCTAATTACCTATAATCTATTTTCAATCAATTATCCTCTAGTTACTATAGACATGTCTAATGTGCTCATTCACATAAAATAAAAAGTTAATAAATGTCTCATGTAGTGAACAAGCTTAATCCCTTCCCAACCCCTCTAATGGTTTTAAACACATCTTAGAACCCACAATTCAAAAATTACTAATTGAAAACATAAAATTTTGAATTCAATTTTTCATTTAAGAAAGTAAACAAATTTTATAAAATTTCAAAAGAAGGTATGTCACATTCTCCTAAGATATTTATTAATTAGAGACGAAGAGTGGGGTCCCATGCAGGGGATCTACTTGCATCAAAAAGGGAAGAAGGGTCCCATGAAACAATTTAGTAAAATAATTCTACTTAACCAACAACATTTCTGAGTTTTGCTGAGCGGCAATGTTTGTCAAGAATATCTCTAGGGTAGGGAAGCAGTGAGGGGCAAAGAGACTATTTTTAGTGCTACTACAATTTAGGGAATTATTTTGCCAGTTGGATTTTTGCATGCCATTCCCTCCAACATTTTCTCTCCATTTATTTTCCTTGCATAACTTCAGAGTATATACACCCCTAACAGCTAATAGAACACAGCATATCAAAGCCTAGCAGAGCAGAGCAGAGTAGAGGTGAGCAAAATAGAGGAGATTGGGGAGTTGGTGCACATTAGAGTTAATTATTTAATGAGATTCTACCATGATATTCATTCTAATGCCTTCTGAATTTTCATATTAGTTTTTTTTTTTCTTCAAATCATTCTATTTTCATTGCATTATATTTATGTTACAGTTTTCTTTAAAACATACCTCTATTTTTCATTATATTTATGTTATAGTTTATTGGGAATTTTCATGTTGTTTTAAACAATACACTTGAACCAACAACAAAACCTATAATGATCATATTTTGTGTACTACTTTTCATTTTAGTTAGTCACCTCTTTTTCTTTTTTAATTAAACTAATTTTGGAGTGATCTGACTTTCTATGCAGATCTACCTTTTAAAAATAATTAAACACAAAAAATTCAATTTTTAAAAAATTTTAAACTTTGAGTTTTGTGGTTAAAAGAAATGCTTCTCTTCCACTTACTTTTCATTGTCTCCTCCATAGCAAACAATTTCCTTGACTCTGCTACCACCAATAAACAAGTTTTAGTAGTTCTCCTTTACTTGACACCTAAATTTTCCCCTTAATTTATTAGTTAAATTATATTTTATTTATTAAATTTACTCAGGCCTCTTATATGCATGCAATTATCAGTTTTTTAATATTATCTTCTATTTTTGAAATTTATACATCATCTTTTCTTCCACCAATATAAAATGGTAATGTACAGTCTTACCAAGATAACCACTAGAAAGACCCTATGAAGCTTTATTGTTCCCTGGGATTGACTTTGGGCTCTTCCAGGACCACCATTTCATCATGAAATTTTTTGAACAGTTTCAAACATATTACAAAAAAATTGAGATTCATATCACACTCTATAATCTATTAAAAAAAGAAGACCAATATACAAAATTGTTAGATCTTTAATTTAAACTATTAGAGTCATTTAAGCAACTTATTAATTCAATATCAAGAGTACCAAATCCACTAGCATGATTAATAGAGAGAAACATTAAGTAGATATACAGTTTTCATTGCCTCATTCTAAATAGGGAGCTCCTACCAACAATTAACTTTCAATGCAATAATTTGTTGCATAGCATACCAATGTCTATGTAACTAGAAAACAACATGTCCTTTGACCAATTTAATCAAGCATGGAAACTAATCTTACCTGAAGGTATGACATATATGTCTAGAGATTCACTGTTGAGTAAATAACTTTCTAGCATATGATTATATGAGCAACAAATAACATAAATAAATCACCAAGCTCTCTCCATGCTCATGATTGGGAAAAAATGACTTTCTCAACTATTTATAGTTAGGATACATAAATGATTCCTCATTTATAGTAGTTATATAAAAATACATCTACTCAGATAAGTAGTTGACATTCCATCTATTTATTCTCTTTCTAATTTGATAAGAATCAAATTGATAAGGCTAAGGCAACCATGCAATGAGTGCCAAGCATAAAATTATACTTGCTCGAGCCATATATTGGCTAGATGAGGCCAAACATATATATCTAAATAATACTCATAATCATCATTAATGCACAACCTATAAATTATTGAATAGCTTAATGATTCCAATTATTATACTTACATTAGTAGGGGGTTATTTATGCATATAGAGATAAGATAACCAGATCCTTTCTTCCCATTGTATGTTGTGTACATAATTTATAATTTTAAATTCAACCATGCATACACATGTCCTACTTTATTTTAGCCAATAGGATATCACTTTTATTTCCATGCATATTTGTCTCCACAGTCACAAATTCATTCATAGAAATTTCATATTGGTGAATTATATTTTGACCATACTTTTGGCTATCAAGGAGGTCCTTAAAACAATGCAACCAAAACATCTCAATTACCTTGGCCTAATACTTCAATTCCAATATATACCAAAGGGAACTAAATACAAGTAAAAGTTAAGTTTCCATAATCAACTCAAGGGAGAGGCAGAGTTCACAAGAAAAATCCTCGATCATGAAATCACAATCCAATCACTTAAATGACAGCATATATCCATCAATAAACTTTTGAATTGAAATAAAAATGCATACTTCTCAAGATAATCTTCTCAATCCAAAACATGTGTAATCCACAGCAACACAATAACTATTTGTAGCCAACATAATCTCCATGACATGATAAAACATAGCCTACTACACTAAATGTTTGCACTTAGCCCACATCAATTCCTAATCCAAGAAAAATTTAGCTTAATAAGATAAAATGGCAACACACCACAATCCAAAAAATGAAACTAGTCAAATCGAGCTGCCCAAAATACAACATAAAAATCCATCCTTTAAATGTAATGTTATAGAGTTCTAGAAGAGTTTTAAATAAAGGCAACCATCAATTCATATTTCTACCCCAAACAAGGTATGAGAGTAAATAGGGGATCACATTGCCCTAAGGTCAATAAAATATAAAGGATTCAATTTAAGATAAGCTATTTGAAGTCAATTAAAACCTAGATTCAAAAACTGAATTAAAAACCCATTTCTAATATTAAATTTGCTTTGCCCAGCTAGGATTTTTGAAGAAAAAAATGAAAACATATAATTATACTCTGTTTCACCCTTTTAGGATTAACAATGAAGGTATCCCAATATATATAAAAGAGTTTAAAGTAAAAAAAACCCCATTTCCATAACTTTGCTCTCAGCTTTAACAAAATAAATTTTAATTCGTATTTTATTACATGCATGGTCCACAAATGCCATATCAACATATCAAGGATTCCATATATAAAATGACCTCACGGCCTAATGGAGTGTAAAATTGACTGTATTGCATTATAGGTTCATTATTATTTCTCTTTACTTTACAGAACCCTATAAAAATAAACACACAATGAAAAAATACTTTGAGAACTTGGTTAACAAAATTGCAGTTTCATAACACAATTAGAACTCACAAACATAGAGTTAAATTACCCATGTTTATGTTTCAAGTTCATATACGCATTCCAAGCAAGCGTATATGGACCAGTACCCTAGACTACGCAACCATTAGTTAACTTGGTTTTGGAACCCAAAACTAGTATACATGATTTTTAACAAAAAGGATATAAACCTTACATGGAATAATAAGGCCTCATAGCTTTATTGCCAATGAGGACATGAAATAAATATAACTCAATAACTATAATCTTAATTACAAAACACTATTGTTAAACAAGTGTGATTAAAGAGTTGACCTTCTCTCAAGTCATAATTATATGAAAAGTTTAACCATTGACAAATAATTAAATAATCTATTAGTTCAATTTAACAAGATGGATTTAGTTAAGCAATGAACTCCAAAACTCACTTTTCACTTTTTACTCAAGCATAAGTAATGATAACCCAAGAAACTACCCAGTGGTGATCTTGTTGTCCATTACCATGATCTGGAAGCAAACTCATGCATGACTAGGTCCATATTATTTCAATAAGAAAATCAAATCTTTAGCATTGGGGCCAATCCTAGCCCAGGGCTTTATCAGTTATGAAATGATGGAGGCAAATAATACTTAAGTCATGTAGCCATCCTTATATAAAATCATGTAATATAAGGTACTGCAATGTGCCTTAAGATTTCCTTACTAAAAGTGGATTAGGAATAAATTCATCATGAACAATCAAAAAATAAGTCTATGACATCCATATAATTAATACAATAACCCCATCAAGCATATTAAAAAATAGTCTTTTCAATAACTTGCTCACTAAAATTGATTCTTTTCAATAACTTGCTGAAACTGGGATATATGACAGTCACTATAACAACTATTAGGAAAAGTAATGCATCATACTAATGAATAATTTTAGTGAGTTGATAAAATAATTATTAGTGTTTAGAGCTCTGATACCAGACGTCAAGATCTTAGAGTACAATTGATTACTTTTGTATAAACAACTAAACACGAAATTGAAACCAGAAGTAATAAATAACTAGAAATCAGAAACAACAAATAATAAGAGATACAAGAAACAACCAAAGTTGTATTAAACTCTTTTAGAAGAAAATACAATGAAGAAATTTCTCTCTCCTCACACCTCGAAGATGTACAGTAATTCTCCTTCAAGAGTTCTCTCTCTCTCTCTCTATCAATTACAACCAATTCAATTACTGAATTGTTCGCTCTTTTCTCAATTACAATACTGCCCCATGGGTCTCTTAAATAGAATTGAAAGCAAACAATAATTAGAGAAATAGACTCAAGACTAATTTTAGTCTTTACATGCAAACTAATTGTTCTCCTAAAAATAGCAATTCTAAAAACACCTGGAAATGCACAGAAGACGATGTCAGTCTGAAGATGACCGATGTCGGTCGACCCCTAACCAATGTCGGTCGGTTCTGACCGATGATGACCGATGTCGATCGACCCCTAACCGATGTCGATTGGTTCTGACAGATGTCGGTTGCTGTGTAAGAAGCTTTTAGCTCCACAACTCAACAATCTCTCACTTGGAGATAAACAGCTGCACCTGAACCTGTACAACAACATCTTCTGAACATCTCTGGCTTGTTTCTCCCTCTTCAAGTTCAATCTTGAAGACCAACAAAAGTTGAATGAAGATTCAACTTCTCCTTTGTTACCGACTTTGTTAACATATCAGCAGGGTTCTTATCCGTATGGATCTTTTCCAGCTTCAACTATCCATCCTCCAATACCTGTCTAATGAAGTGGTACCTAAGCTGTATATGTTTGGTTCTTGAATGAAAGGTTGATTTTTTTGCCAAATGAATTGCACTTTGACTATCACTGTACAATCTACAACTCTCTTGCTCATTTCCCAACTCTTCCATGAACTGAGTCATCCAAATCACTTCTTTGCTAGCCTCTATGACTGCAATGTATTATGCCTCTATAGTAGACAAGGCAACAACCTTCTGCAACTTTAAAATCTAGCTAACCTTCGTTCCACCAATAGTGAACACATATCCTGTGGTGCTTCTCCTACCATCCAAGTCACCTGCCATATCCGAATCTACATACCCATGTAGAGAAGTGTTTGACCCTCCATAGCATAAATGCCTACTGTTGGTCCATCTCAGATATCTGAGAATCCACTAAACTATTTTTCAGTGTTCTTTTTCTGGATTGGCCATAAACTTGCTGACAACTCCCACTACTTAAGCAATATCTGGTCTAGTACATACCATTGCATACATCAAGCTCCCAACTGCTGAAGCATATGGAACTCTACTCATGTACTCAACCTCATCATCTGATTTAGGACACTGCTCTTTGCTCAACATGAAGTGTCCAGCCATAGGTGTGTTTACCGGTTTTGCATCCTACATATTGAACCTCTTCAACACCTTATTCACATAATCCTCTTGAGACAAAATCAAATTGTGATTTTTCCTATCTCTCTTAATACTCATGCTAAAGATTTTCTTTGCTACTCTTAAATCTTTCATGGCAAATATGTGAGCTAATTTTACCTTAAGCTCAGTAATTTTTTGCATGTGTGAACCTGCAACAAGCATATCATCTACATACAATAACAAAATAATATAACTACCATTATCCAATCTGTTAAAATAAACACAATGGTCAGATTGACATTTACTAAAGCCATGCTCTATCATAAACATGTCAAACCTCAAATACTATTGTCTTGGAGCTTGCTTAAGACCATATAAGTTTTTTTCAACCTGCACACAAGTTTCTCCTTACCTTTGACCTCAAAACCTTTCGGCTGATCCATATATATCTCTTCATCCAAATCTCCATGAAGAAATGTTGTCTTAACATCAAGATGCTCAAGATGCAAATCCTCAATAGCAACTAAAGATAATACAGTCCAAATAGAAGTCATCTTTACTACATGAGAAAAAATTTCACCAAAATCAATACCTGGTTTTTGTGCAAATCCCTTTACTACCAACCTGGCCTTATGTCTCATTTGTCTATTCTCTCCTTCCTTTAACCTGTATACCCATTTGTTTTTCAGTGCTTTTTTTTTTGCTGGCAACTCAACCAAATCTCACGTATGGTTCTCTTCCAAAGAATCAATTTTCTTATTCACGCCATGCTCCTAATGTTTCTTGGATTCTACCTGCATTGCCTCATCAAAACTTTCTGGTTCTCCACCATCAGTGAGCAACAAGTAGTATAAAAAAAGAGAATAACGAATTAGAGGTTTACTTACCCTTTTAGACCTCCTTATAGGCATTTGAGACTCATTTACAGCTTGTTGTCCGCCAAAAAAAAATTCTGACAATGACCGATCCAGGGCATCTCTGATCGATGTCGGTTTGCACCTGACCGACGTCAATTCTATCTGACCGACGTCGATTTTCACCTGATCGACGTCAGTCTCTGTGTTTTTCTGTGAGTGATGATTTTTACCCGCGAGGTCATTTTGGATCATAACCTCTTCCAAATCAAGAATGCCCTTCTCAAAATTATTCAGCCTCTTGAGCTGATCACTGTACATCACCTTCTCATTAAAAACTACATCACAGCTTCTAATAATTTTGTTAGTTTCTAAATTCCACAATCGAAATCCAAAATCTCCAAAACCATAACCATTGAAAATGCACCGCATAGATTTAGCATCCAGCTTCTTTCTATTTTCTTTATCAATGTGCACAAAAGTTTCAAAACCAAAAACTTTGAGAAATGAAATATCTATATTTTTACATGTCCAAGCCTCTTCTGAAATTCCATCATCTAGTGCAGTAGAAGGTCCTCTGTTATCAGGTAAACTACAGTATCTACAGCTTCTGCCCAAAACTGTAAGGGCAAACCAGCATGCAACCTCATACTCCATGCACGCTCCATTATTGTTCTATTCATCTTTTCAGCAACTCTATTTTGCTGAGGTGTCCTTAGAACCGTCTTTTTCTGCATATTCCACTCATAAAACAGTAACTATTGAATTTATTACTACAGTACTCACCACCATTGTCAGATCTAAGACACTTCAATCTCAAACTTGTTTCATTCTCAACCAAAGCTTTTCATTTTTTAAATGTGTTAAAAACATCAGATTTTCTCTTTATGCAATAAACCCATACCTTTCTTATAGCATCATCAATGAAAGAAATATAATACCGTGATCCTCCAATAAAAGCTACCTGAGTTGGTCCCCACACGTTTGTGTAAACAAGCTCTAACTTGTGCTTCTTCTTTGTTGACCTAGTTTTGAGAAACCTTATTTTTTTTTGTTTTTCAAAAATACAATGCTCACAGAAATCTAGATATATGTTTTTCAAATCTGAAAACTTACCTTTTGACTTAAGAATATTCATTCCCTTCTCACTCATGTGACAAAGCCTACAATGCCACAACTTTGCATCTACATTTGAAGTAGATAAAATAGAAGGAGAATAATCAGTAATACAAGTAGATAAATAAAGTGTACCTACTCTCTTACATTTTGCTAATACAAGTGCACCCTTGAAAACTTTTCAAGATTCAACTGTGAGAGTTATTGTGCAACCCTCATCACCCAACTTTTTTGCAAAAATCAAATTCCTCTTTAAGATGGGTACATGCATGACATCCTTCAACACCCATGTGTTGCCATTCTGCAATTTCAGCAGCACTTTTTCTTGCCAACAATTTGACAAAGCTCATCATCCCCTAAATAAACTTTTTCAAAATCTCCATGGACATAATCATTGAAAAATTCTCTATTTGGGGTTGCATGGAAAGAGGCACCAAAATCTAAAACCCATGATTCTACTTTATTATCCAAAGAAATTATAAGAGCATCTTGTGCAACAATTCCTGCAACTTTTTTTTTTTTATTACCTTCATGCTGATTTTTTTTATCCTTCAACCAACAATCTTTCTTTGCATGCCCTTTCTTTCCATAATTCCAGCAGGTTATTCTTCTATTTTTGAATTTGGATCTATTTTTCATCTTTGACCTTGATTTCCTTTGCTTGCCCTTCTCTCTTTGTCTTCCACTGCTTTCAACACTTAAAGCATTACCTGATGTTTCTCATGTGCTTTTCTTATGAATTTTTTAATTCAAAATTACACTAACATTATCAACTTTCAAGATATTTGAAGCAAATGCAGTATTACTAACTGCCATTACCAAATTATGTCAACTTTCAGGTAAAGAGCATAAGATTAAGAGAGCCTTAATTTCATCATCAAAAATTATTTTGACTGAATTTAACTGATTTATTATTGTATGAAAATCATTAAGATGACTAGATACAGATCCACCTTCTTGCATTTGCAAATTAAATAATTGCTTCATAAGATATACATTATTTGAAGCTAAGGGTTTTTCATATAAATTTGCCAAAGTATCCATTAACTCTATCGTTGTCTTTGCCTGTGATAAGTTGAAAAACACAGAAGCTTTCAGGCTCAACCTTATAGATCCAAGAGCCTTTCTATCAAGAACATTCCATTTTTCATCTTTCATATCTATGGGCTTCCTTGAAACCCCACCCAACGGTAAATACAGATCTTTCTGATATAGATAATCTTCAATCTACATCCTCCATAATTGATAATTCTTGCCATTGAATTTCTCTATTTTTAGTTTATTTTTTTCTGCCATTGCTTTGCTCCCACTCAATCAAAAACCCCTGTGAGTAAATTCTGTAATCAACAAACACTAACCTCACTCTGATACCACTTGTTAGTGTTTAGAGCTCTGATACCAGACATCAGGATCTTAAAGTACAATTGATTACTTTTGTATAAGCAACTAAACACGAAATTGAAACTAGAAGTAATGAGTAACTAGAAATCAGAAATAGCAAATAATAAGAGATACAAGAAACAACCAAAGCTGTATTAAACTCTTCCAGAAGAAAATACAATGAAAAAATTTATCTCTCCTAACACCTCGAAGATGTACAGTAATTCTCCTTCAAGAGTTCTCTCTCTCTCTCTCTATCTATCAATTACAACCAATTTAATTACTGAATTGTTCGCCCTTTTCTCAATTACAATACTGCCCCATGGGTCTCTTAAATAGAATTGAAAGAAAACAATAATTAAAAAAATAGACTCAAGACTAATTTTAGTCTTTACATGCAAACTAATTGTTCTCCTAAAAATAGCAATTCTAGAAATGCCTGGAAACGCACAGAAGATAGTGTCGGTCTGAAGATGATCGATACCGGCCGACTCCTAACCGATGTCGATCGGTTATGACCGATGATGACCGATGTCGATCGACCCTTAACGGATGTCGATTGGTTTTGACCGATGTCAGTTGCTGTGTAAGAAGCTTTTAGCTCCACAACTCAGCAATAATATAAGGTTATGTTGAATTGATAATAAATTGGGTATTCAAGATGGATTTAGGGTCAATTAGAATATTTGTACTATTTCATCTTTTACTTTTTTAAATAAAACAATGGTAAAATTATTTCTCTATAGAGATCTATTATTAAAAATGTAGAACATTACTTTCGGATCTATCCTAGTGGATCAAATTATTGCAGCTTATCAATTTCATAATTTGAAACATGGAATTGAAAATATGAAATAAAAATGGCAGGAAAAGTGATGCCTTGTCAAATAATAAATTTGGGAGTGTGGATCTAGTTTTGTAGGTTTGTATTTTCCTTTGTGTAAAATCTAGGACTCTAAAATCTATAATTATATTGTGTCACTAGACTTGAAGTGAACAAATCAGTCTTTTATGGAACCGCAATAACACTTATTTCATCTACTTTTTGGATTGGAAATATTTATGGAAAAAATATGGAATATAATTCTTACAAATTACTATATATAAGATTTTTATGGTTTAAATTAAAGATCTAATAGCATGCAAAATAAAACAATAGAAAAGGGATCCAATATTGGGCCTTTTTGGGTGGAATATATGGCATCATTGATTGTTGTCAAAATAATTTGTGTAATTTGTTTCTCATCTCCAATAACATTATTAGGAATGCTTTCACCCATTTCAAAATTGAATTTGATACCCTTACTAACGCAAATACATTTTAATGCATTTACCCTTTTCATCATTGTAGGTAGAGATATAAACAAATTCATGGATAAATTTGCATTTCGTCCAACTCCTACCATGTCTGGGTTTCATAGATATATGTCATTGCTTACAGAGGATGATTTACAATATGGAGATCTAATGTCCTTGAATAATGAATTTTTCATACACAATGATACATCTTTTGAATTTGTTTCAAGTACCCAAGTTCCAAGTAAACAATGAGGAAGATATTGACATCACTATGACAGAGAACAATTTTATTGATGAAATCAATTATGAAGAACAACCTACACAACAATTTTCTCCCACATAACCAAAAGGTATAAAAATTCAGCCATCAATCATGCCTCCCCAAAAGGGTAGCGTTCATTGGACTATTGCACATACTCTTGTTTTGATTGTTGTAAAGCGTATTAAGAGGAAAATACAAGCCAATGGCAATGCCATGAAAAAGGTTATATCATCCTCTGAAAAGTGGATAAATATGAAGAAACATTGTGTTGGTCATGGTGTGATTCATACACCAATTCAGTGTCGAGATCAGTGGGAGCATATCCAACCTAATTATTAAAAAATCAAAGATTATGAAAAGAATATTCCCTCAGGGCATGATAGTTATTATACTATGACAATTCAAGAAAGGATTTATAAGAATCTCCCTCCAAAGTATCCAGAAGAGTTGTTTGATGTAATGAATGCTAATTTTAATGAAGATAGAGCAATCAATCTTGGTAATATAACCATTGACACTTTTGAGATCAATCATGGGGTTAATGAGGAATTATCTTCACCAAATGAGAATGACAAATGTAATGATTGCCAAACACCTGAAGTACCATCTGTAACCTAATCCACAGGGGAAAAAAACAATATCCAAAGCTACAAGTCTAAAAGATATTATTGTTGACAATAATAAGTCAGTGGTTTCTACTCTACAGATCGCTGAGGAGGGGCGAATGAAACACCATGAGAAGGACTTCGATTTGCTTGAACATCAAATGCAGAGAGAAGATGCAAATGATGAGAGGCTAATCAAGATTGAAAAACAAAAGATCAATGTGCAACTCAATTTGGTCTCAGCTTTGAATATATTGGGCAAGCCATGTTAAAGATTAGTGAATCATTTTCCAACAACAAATGTATATTTTTAGTTTCTAGTTTACTTCAACATTTGTAGTGGTTATATTCTCTTGTATTGTCCTTCTGCAACCTAAACATTTGTTATACTAATCATGTTTGATGGGATGAGTTGTAGTTGTACAGCCATCATGTTTTACTTATCATGTTTTATAAGCTAAAATGAGTTTTGCTTATCACACATCACACATTTCATGTTATACTTATCATGTTTCATAAGCTGAAATGAGTTAAACTGAAATAAGTCTTTCATATAAGCTAATTTATACTTATCTTCTTTTATTTTTCATGTCTCATACGCTGAAATAAGTCTTTCATATAAGTTGATTTTACAATTTATAAAATTGTTCAAAGAACAAAAGAGTTTCTATCCAATATAACTATCTTTAAAGATGAAAAGATAGAACTATATTGCTTTCTACATTTGTTGTTGCCTTTTATGAAATGATATAACTATATTATTGGGTGTTATATGTTATAATTTTTATGCCATAATTTGTAGTCAAATTGCAGTCTTCTTAATGATATTGAATGGGAATTTCATTATGGATTTGTCATTTTTTGTAAGAGGTCTTGAATTGTGATCTTCAACAATATCTATTGTCATAAAATGGATTCTAGCTCCACAAAAATAGTAAAGATCCTCCTGGCAAGTACATCTATTATTATCCAATTGGCATTACAAATCTAGTATGATCTTCAAGATTCAAACATTATGTAACGTGTATCAAAAAAATGTAAGAGATATTCATATTTACGCACAAACTCATCACATACTAAAATGGATGTGGATATCCATGCAATCACTTTTGAGCAAGAAAATACGATCTTTGAAACAAGTTTATGTAATTATCAATGGGAAGGAAGGATTCAAAATGAATGGTATATCAAGCCTTGTTCATTGCACTAGTGGAACCATTATATATTTAAAGTTAGATGTGATGATGAAAGCTTTCACAACATTTTTAGGTTGCCCTATGCATTACTCACATCTCTTTATGAGTTGTTGAAGGAAGACCTTAGTCAAGGTGATATCCCATTATCTTTAGTGACATCTATAAAGGGTAGGATGTTTCTAGTTGAGAAAAAATTCATCATTGATGTTTTACAGTTGTCATCTACAATGACAATGATTACCATTAGTGAGTTTTTTGGTTGTGGAAAGTCAACAGTGGTAAGAATTATAAACAAGTTCATTAATTCTATGCATATGCGTTTAAGAAGTCATGTACAATGGCCAAATAAGCATTTAATGATTGAGCATGTCAAAGAAGGTTTTCAAAAAAAATAAGGCTTTCCAAATTATTGTGATGTTTGGATGTGACTCATATTCAATTTGACCTTCCATGTAATGACTGTTCCTCAAATTGGTATGACAAAGATCACAACTATAGTATGTCATTGCAAGCCATTGTTGATAGTAATATGCATTTTATGGATGTTTTCACTGGGTGGTCTGGTTATGTTAATGATACTAGACTATTACAAAATTCTTCTTTTTTTTAGTTTTTTGAAATTTCTCTCTTCTACTTTTTTTCAAATCCATTTTATGTCATGGCACAATCTATTTCAACCATAAATGATATTAAATGGAAACTAATTTGACCAGGGATTCTATATAAAATGGAAACTAATTGTGTAAACCATCTATTTCATTTCTCTCATGCCCAATTATCTGCAATCAATTCCTGGACCAGACATAAGGTGGAAAGAAAGTACTTATATTGTTTCAGTAGATATGACTATCCATGGCATCAATGGAATAAGAATACATTCAACATAATATGGCAATCCTTTCATTTCTTTCGTAGGTTCCAATTTACAAAGAAACTATCAAAGAGCATAGGGTCACTTCAACAAACATCTATAATGCAATTGTTATGTTTTGAAGGTTTTCTTTTTTATATATATATGAGTTGAACACACCAAACCCACCTGCAACAGGAATTTTTTTTTTGCATGGGACTAGGCAGTGCTTTTAATCCCTTATACTTTTGTAGCAGGTATTAAAAATTACATGAGACCAAAAAGTGAATTTAAGCCCCTACAATATCTCAACAACACTTAATAAAAAATATTTAGCAGGTCCCCAGCATAGGACCGAGCCTTAATAGTCCTCAAGATTTTGTCTAATAAGAATCTTAGTTAAAGCGTGTACTCATAAAAAATTAATTTTGTAACAATCAATTAATTTACTAATTAATGTGTACACTCATTATACTAATTAATGTGTGTTGAGCATAACTAGATGGTACGTTCAGCATGGAATGCCACACTAATAGGTCATGTTGATTGTCTAGTTGGTTAAGCCATCTACACTACTCTGTGACTACCAAATGGAGACACTTAAATGTAAATAGAAACAGAACATCCGACTGGAGAGTGATACAAATTTTGAATATCCAACTTAGGTAAATCCTCCTTGAATATCCTGCTTAAAATTATAATTTTGTATCCCTTCACATGTTGTATTAAAAACCACCATGGTTGAATTGTTCCCACTGATATGAAAACAACATTTTGTGGTTGTTGTTGAGGGTAGCTAAGCAAAGGATTTGGTTACACTGAGCATGCAAGAATGATAGGCATCCTGATTGGTGATATGTTGTGACATGGATTGAAAGAATCCATAAAAAAATGAACCCTAATTATATTTTTCTACTTTAATTGCTTATCAATGGTGATGATCACATCATGATTGTAAAAAATCAATGACAATAAGTTTACCTAGTTTATATCTAAATAGGAAGTGAGTATCTATCTGATGTTGGGCTCCTGAGAAACTAAGTCAAAGGAAAATAATGGTAATTGTCAGCAAAAAATGCTATAGATAAAAATGGGGGCAGTGATCAAGGGTTCAAACCTTGAGGAGAATTGTAGGGGTTTTATGGGCCCTTCTATAATTGACACATATTTATTGGTTGTGGCTCGATTGGCTGTGGAAGTTATAGATGGGAATTTAAAGCAGCTACATAGGACTAATTATATTGTAATGAGGCTTTCTACTTCATTGGATTCTTTCATGTTTGATGTCACAAATGTAATTCATGTCCAATGAAGAAACTTATTATGTACACTAATTTTCATACAATGTTTTTGAGCTTAGGACATTTAACATTAGGGTCATTTTCAAAAAAATCATCCACTAAAGAGTTTTTGTGAAAATTAGTTTTTGCGCTGAAAGATTATTTGTTTGGGGATATTTTTATTTTTGTCTTTAGTCCATTGTTTTTTAACACACTGGTTATAATTTTTATGTATTTAATATAAAATTTAATTAATTTTTGTAAAGGATAATTTTCAATTTCAAGTTTTTTTAAAAAGACAAGCATATATACATTTTTATAATGTAATTTTATTTTTTTATTTAAAATTTTTCATTGAAGTGTAATGGTTCTTTTTGAGATAATTATACTTTTAGTTGGAAAAATAATAATTTTCTTTACAAAATTTAGCTTTTTTATAATATGGCACTATGGTTAGACGTCATCATTGGAAATTTACGACCACAAGATGGAGCCCATCTATTCTATAATATAATTTAATTTACACATATTTTACTTTTATTTAATTTAAATATTAAAAAGCACAAATCACTAAGAATGACACAACATTAACAAACATTAAAAAGTAAAAGGAAGTAATACAGTTTGTGAGTATTTTTTATATTGAAGTGATTTATATTCCCTTAAATTTAGACCTACCAAAGTTTATGGTGCCATCTTAGCCAAGAATTAATGATTTGTGACATGTTTTCAAGGTTATAGACTTTAAAATATGCTTCATACTTGTAATTTCATGTGGACTTTTGCTACAAGTGTAGATTGTACAAGTAACTTTATGTTTTTTAAAATTTCCTTTTATATGAATCTTATATATTTAACAATAAAATAATAAAATTATTAATGGGTTGCCTTATTAACATTAATATATGCAAATGTAATTGATAAATTTTTTACTATTAAAATGCTTCAATAAATCTATTGAACAAAAGGTTACATAGTAAAGCAATTGGTATAAAACCATGACTCACACTCCATGCGAGAGGAAGATATTGGATCAAAAAATGGCAGTAAAAGCAATAGAAATAAGAAATGTTGATCAAAGCAAGGAAATGACATAAAATTACAAATATCTCAAAGTCATTTAAGCATTGGTTATCACATTTGGAGGAGGAGCCAGAGGATCATCCTTAGATGGTAAAGGAATACAAGAGGAAGGCTTTTTTGAATGATAATCCAAAGCAACCCATCCATTCATGGGGTTCCAGAATCACAGTAATATTCATATCTCATCCAAAATATATTACAATATCCTTGCCATTAACAGAAAAAATACAAGGAGAATCTTCGTTATTAAATATAGCATCATTTATGGCTTTTCATAATTGGAAAAGTATAACTACTCTAAAAATTCCATAAGAAAGTTATAAAACATAGCTAATTTGTAGAATATGCAAGCAGGGAAAGGCACCATGAGAAGGGTTCAAGATGGTAGGGATGAAAAAGGCTATGAAACCATCGCTAAGTTGATTAGGCTTTTGGACAAGATTAAAAAGTGCATTTAGAAGACTCAATACGATTACACGTTGGGAACTTGGGATGACTAATTCTAATGTGGGAGAGACACTCCCCAAGCAAAAGGACTTAATAAACCAAACAATAAAGAAAATGTGCAAGCATGGGTTCTAATTTAGCTTTCCAAATATAATCGAGCCATACAAGTTAGGTTCTTGGAGAGGAATTTAGGCTCCAACACCTACTGAACTTGTCAAGGGCTAAATAAAAGGGGCTCATGAATTGATATAAAAGACCTAGAGAATAATTATTATAGTGAGTATCATAACTCTATCTCTAGTATTTCCACCATGAATGTGGCAATTGGAGACCCAGCTTATGCAACATAACATCTAGCATTAACTCATAAGTACATAGTACAGTAGGTAAGTATGAATTATTCAACCTAAATTTGTTATTTAGCACAGGCCAAGAGTCTCAATCACAAGTAGAGACTAAATCCTTTATAGTGTATCCCCTTTTTGAAGAGCCTCAAAGCTTTTATATCAATCAATTCAGCAAACATTTAGTATTGGTAATAAAGGGGGACCACCAAATATTTTGGTCATTGAAAGAGAGATTGTTGTGAAAATCATCACCAAGCTTAATAGCCTTATAATCTTTCCATATAATTTTGACCATAAAATAGCCTTCAATATTAACAGATTAGAAGTAATAAGAATAATATGAAAACCAATATTCTTCCAACTATATTTGTTGTAGGGAGATATAGAGGAGATATAATGGTATAGAAAGAATTTCCAAGATTCATTACCTTAAATGGCTCTGACCACCCACATAGCACATAGGGAAATATTCTATTTATAAATGGAAATAATTCACATACCTCTTTTTCACAAGGTAGATAATAGATGTCCCAAGAAACTTTATGAAATCCCCTCGATTACTTGGAATTAGACCATAGGAAGTCTCTTATAATTTCAACAAGCTTATAAAAAGAGGTTTTAGAAGGAGTCCAATAGGAATAATTCTATACATTGTTGGTGACAATAATTTTAATGCACACGTGGAATTTCCCTACTAGAGAGAGGGGCTTCATAACCCAATACTCAACGTTTTTCACACTTTGTTAATGACAATTTTCCATAACTCTGTAGGGGAGATATCAAACGTAAATGGAATGCCAAAACCTCTTAATTATCTCCTCTATGAATCCATTTCCATTTGTAATGGAGTAGCCAATTTGACATTGACATCATACTTTTTCTGAAACGTTTTTTTTTTGCATTGTAAGCTAGATCCATAAGCAAGGTATAAAGTGTCAAACACTATACAGCTTCTTTGAAATGCTTTTCCTGTTCTTCGAGAGTAAAGAAAGTGTCATCACCAAAGTGTCATAAATGAGTTGAGAGTATCGGTCAAGAAGAATAATACCTATGACAATACCCGTCTCAACCTTATGAGCCCAGAGATAACCAAGAGCTTCGACAAAGAAGACATGCAAATCTAGGTCAAGTGGGTAACCCTGGTGAATAGAGCATTGGAGGAAAATATGGTTATATTGTTGGCTATTTTCTATCACATTTTCCTTAAGGTGCTAAAGTGTCTATTCCTAACAAGCTTGCACATTGGATTTTCACATAAGACTAAGCTCTTGCATGCTCACCCGAAGCACACAGCAAGAAATCGATTCTTGTGGGTTATGTTCAATAACACACTTGTCATACACTTAATTTTGTTCATATATATAATTAATGATTACATAGAAGAGGAAACACATGATTGTGGACCTTGTCTCATCAATACAAACAAATAAGAACACGAAGATCATTGCCATGAGGTTCAAAGTGTTGATTACACAAGCTCATACAAATTATATTGTATATATATCACAGTTAATTATAATCCACGTATTATTAAATGCAAACCCATTTTTACTAAATGTTTTAACTATCAATCAACTGAAGCACAACACCATAACTTATAGTAACTTCTATAATTATGCTATTACCATAAGGATTTGTTACATAAAAACAAAGTTCAATCATCCCTTACACATCTCTACATCGAGGTATTTATACTTATTTTTCTCTTACCAAGTAGTTATATTATTAATGACAATTAGGTGAATGGCCAACGATCTCTAGTAGACTGAGAGTCATGATAGTCATTTACTTATTTTTTCCTAAAGACCCGAGCCTTTATGCCCCCTATATTCTTGTTCAGTGTTAGATCCTTGTTGCCAAATATCCTTCTTTATACATGCCAGTGCAAAACTCGTGTGATGATAAAAATTTAGTTTGTTCTTTAGAATAGTTCCTTAATCATTTCCTACTTCATTCTCCCTGAGTCTTTCACTATTATACCGATTCGTATGCTCTTAGGTTCTCCATTAGTTATGTTTCCTCTTTGATTGGGTCTTCTTGTGTTATTATCTTATGCATCGTTGTCCTCTCATGCCATGTTGGTTCCATGCCATGGTCTTCTTTCACCATGCTCCTCTCATGTCATGTTATTTCTACACCAAAAGCCAAAATACTTAGTCAAAATTTGGGGTCCAACATCACCCCACACTAACTCTTAGTCTATCCTGGACTAAGTATCAATCTCAGCCTCAACCCAGAATTCATGCCCAATTTGTTCATTCTACTATTTGACACTATCCCAATGTGACAAGGTGTTAAGTATCTTGGATGTTATTTCCTTGATCATTGCCTTCAACTTTTTCATCTCTTTAGGTTGATCAAGACACTCACTTGCTTTATTAACCAATTGGTCGAGGCATGTGATAGCATCCTTTTGGACCTCTTCAAATGTAGTGACTTCATTTACAACATATCCTCATAAAGCTAAAAAATTAGAATTTTAAAAGATTCATAAACTAAGGGTGGTGATTCTAGTTGCATTTATGTATTGCATGTGGAGATAGCATATTTTGAGTCTATGTGAATAGGAGTGGATGTGTAATAGTAAATTTGGGAGTGTAGACTATGAAACTAAGTACTTGTATTTCATTTTCAATAAAGTTAAATATAACTACTAAAGGCACATCTAAGACACAAATTTGAGAAAGGTGTCATGTATTGATCAAAATTAAAACCTTACTAACCCTTCCAAGGAGTTCAATCATGTCTTAAAAGTGTGGTTGAAAAGTTACTAGTAAAAAAGGTAAAAAATTGAATTCATATATCATTTTAGAAGGAAACAAATTTTATAAAATTTTAGAAGGGTTATAACTATAAATTATATATCACACTTATTGGTTCCCAATTGTACACCTCTTTCACTCGGCCTTGCACACTTGAAGAAAATGGCAAACTAAGATGAAAAACCCGCCGATGTGTCATTATAGCTGGGGGAGGGTTTGACATCAAGAATGAACCGAATGGAAAAAATGACTAAAAGACACTGATAAAGGCTATGGTCAACTCCATGTTACTTATGGCTCTACTTGAACTAACATGAAAGGACCTAAGGGGTAGCTTTCTCACATGGAAATATTCTACAATTCAACCACCATGGGGATTTTTGGCACAAGGGAACATAAATGTGACTAGGGCACAACCAAACTTATTCACTCCACCTGAGAAGGGTTGTCACATGGGTTGAATAAATGCTCTAGGTCACATACAAGCTATTGAAGACAAATCGATATATGACTACAAACTTCATTCTAAATAATCTTCAATAACATGGGTCAAATGGAAAATTGCAGTGCTAGGATTTGAAGCACAAAATGCAAACACATGTTATATAGGCAATATTTTATACATTTGCAAGGAAAATAACACTTAATATATACAAAGGGTGTATTATTTGTAGGGTAGGACAGGGTAGGACAATTAGGTATTTTATAAAGAAGAGTGATGTGCTAATGGTTTTCAAATAGCATGGATACTTTCAAATATTCATAACATTATTCCTTAGCAAAGATGTAGTGAAATATCAAATCCAAGATAATGGGAAATGCCAAATGATCCCTGAAACCCTAGGGTATACACTACATCTAAAATTTCAAACACTTTCCTTGTCAAATCCATAAACCTAGGGTTCCCTAAAAATTTATTCAACATCTTCTAAAAATAATGTAGAAAGGGTTTATAATCTAGATCCATGATCAAAAATGATGCCCAGAACCTTTAACCCTTAACCCTAATACATTGTCCCTAAACCCAAAACCTTAGACCTTAAACATAGAACCTTAAACCCTAGACCCTAAACCTTAAACCCAAAATTGTAAGCCCTTAACCTAAACCCTAATACATATCCCAAACCCTAATCCCTAAACATAGAACCTTAAAACCTTAAACCCTAGACTTTATACCCTAAACCCTAAACCCTAAACCCAAAATTGTAAGCCCTTAACCCTAAACCACAAACATAAAATCTTCAATCCTAAACACTAAACCATTAACCATTAACCTTAAACCCTCAGCCTTAAACATTAAATCCTAAACATAAAATTCAAAACCACGAACCTTAAACCCTAAACACTAATCCCCAAACCCTAAACACAAAACCCAAAACCTTGACCCTTAAAATATTAACCCTAATCCCTAAGCACTAAACCCTAAACCTTGAAATTTGAATACTAAACCACAAACCTAAAGGCATAAAACCTTTAACCCAAAACCATAGACCCTAAATCCTAAAACCATAAACCCAACCCCAAACCTTAAAACCTGAATGTTAGAACCCAAACAATCAACCCCAAACACTAAATTATAAACCTTGAACTCTATACCCTTAACCCAAACCTAAAAAATGAACCCTAAACCATGTTCACACTAAACCTAAACATTAAACCCTAAACCCTAAATCTTAAACCTTAAAACCTAAACTCTAAGCCCCAAACCATAAAACCCTAAACACTAAAACTTCACACCAAACCCAAAACCCTAAATTAAAAGATGTAAACTCCAAACCTTAAATTATAAAACCTAGGCCCTATAACCCAAACCCTAGTCTCCAAACTCTAAACCCCTAACCCAAAACCCCAAAAACTAAGCCCTAAACCCTTTCCCCATAACCTTAAATGCCAAAACACAAGCCCTAAACTCTAAATCCTAAACTCCAAACCCAAACCCTAAACCCTAACACTTAACCCCTAAACCCTAACACTTAACCCCTTAACCCCAAGCCTAAAACCATAAACCATAAGTCACAAACCCTAATCATTTAACTCCTAAGCCCCAAATCCTAAATTGTAATCCCTAAGCCCCAAACATTAAATACTAAACACTAAGTTTCAAACGCCAAACCCTCAACTATAACCCCCAAGATAATAACCTTAAACCTTAGACCCTAAACCTTAAGTGTGAAACCTGAAACCCATAACACCAAACCCCAAACACTAAAAATTAAACCCTAAAATATGACCCAAAAACTTTAAAGCTAAAACATTAAACCCTAAGCACCAAATTCGTGACCCTAACCATAAAACTCAAAACCCTAAACCCTAATCCCTAAGCCTTGAGCCACAAACCCTAAATCCCAAACTTGAAGCCTTAAATACTGAAACATAAAACCTTCAACCATAAACCCAAATCATAAAACCTAAACACTGATCCCTAACCCATAAACTAAAAAATAATCCTAAACCCCAAACTCTAAGTCTTATAAAACAAATCCTAAACCATAAGCCCTAAACCATGAACCATAATCCCCAACCCCAAACCCCACATCATAAACCTGAAAGCATAAAATCTAAATTATAAGACCTAAATTCAAATCCCTAAGCCATAACACTAAAACTTGAACCTTAAACCCTAAATTGTGAACACTGAACCATCAACCCTCAACCCTAAATCATAAATATTAAACATTCAATCCTAACACCTAGACCAAAAACCCAAAACCTAAACCATTAATCCTTACCCCAAAACCAGAAACCCTAAATCTTTAGGCATCCTCCCCAAACCTTAAACTTAAACACAAAACCTTAAACAATTAAACCTAAACCCAAATCCCTAAAATCAAACCCTAAAACCTAATCACAAAACCATAAATGCTAAACACTAATCTCCAACCCATAATTTTCAAAACCTAAGTCTTAATCCTTAAACCCTAAAGCCTAAACTCCAAAACCTAAACCCTAAACCCAAACCATAAACCTTATACCTCAAACCTTGATCCTTAAACACCAAACCTAAATATTAAAATCTAAACTTTAAATCATAAGCCCTAAACCTTGAACCCTAAACCCTAATACATTATCCCTAAACCTTAATCCCTAAACCCTAAACCCTAAACATAGAACCTTAAAACCTTAAACCCTAGACTTTATACCTTAAACCCAAAATTATAAGCCCTTAACCCTAAACACCAAACCATAAACCTAAAATCCTAAATTTTAAACACTAAAACATAAACCATTAACCCTAAACCCTCAATCTTAAACATTAAATCCTAAACATAAAATTCAAAACCATGAACCTTAAACCCTGAACCCCAAACCCTAAACCTTGACCCCTAAAATATTAACCCTAATCCATAATCACTAAACCCTAAACCTTGAAACTTGGACCCTAAACCACAAACCCAAAAGCATAAAACCTTAAACCCAAAACCATAGACCCTAAATCCTAAAACCATAAACCCTAAACCTTAAAACCTAAATGTCAAAATCCATATAATCAACCCCAAACACTAAACTATAAACCTTTAACCCTAAACCCTTAACCAAAAACCTAAGAAAATGAATCAAAACCATGTTCACACTAAACCTAAACATTAAACCCTAAATCCGAAACCTTAAAACCTAAACCCTAAACTCTAAGCCCCAAACCATAAAACCCTAAACACTAAAACTTGACACCAAACCCAAAACCCTAAATCATAAGATGTAAACCCCAAACCTTAAATTATAGAACTTAGGCCCTACACCCCAAACCCTAAACTCCTAACTATAAACCCAAAACCCCAAAAACTAAGCCCTAAACCCTTGGACCCTAACCTTAAATGCCAAAACATAAGCCCTAAACTTTAGATCCTAATTCCAAACCCAAACCCTAATATGTAACCCTTAAACCCTTCACCCCAAGCCTAAAACCATAAACCATAAGTCGCAAACCCTAATCATTAACTCTTAAACCCCAAATCCTAAACTGTAATCCCTAAGCCCCAAACATTATATACTAAACCCTAAGTTCTAAACCCCAAACCCTCAACCATAACCCCCAAGATAATAACCTTAAACCTTAGACCCTAAACCTTAAACCTTAAGTGTGAAATCAAAAACCCTAAACCCTAACCTAAAAAACCAAACCCCAAACACTAAAAATTAAACCCTAAAATATGACCCTAAAACTTTAAAACTAAAACATTAAACTCTGAGCACCAAACTCCTGACCCTAACCACAAAACTCAAAACCCTAAACGCTATACCATGAGCCACAAACCCTAAATCCTAAACTTGAATCCCTAAAGCCTAAAACATAAACCTTAAACCTTAAACCCAAATCATAAAACCTAAACACTGAACCCTAACCCATAAACTAAAAAATAATCCTAAACTCCAAACCCTAAATCCCAAACTCTAAGTCCTATAAAATAAATCCTAAACAATAAGCCCTAAACCATTAACCGTAATCCCCAATCCCAAACCCCATATCATAAAACGCATAAAATCTAAATTATAAGTCATAAATCCAAATCCCTAAGCCATAACACTAAAACTGGAACCCTAAACCATAAACTGTGAACATTGAACCATCAACCCTAAACCATAAACTGTAAATATTGAACCATCAACCCTAAATCCTAAATATTAAACACTAAACCCTAACACCTAAACCCAAAACCTAAAACCCCAAACCTTAAACCTTAAACTTTAAACCTTAAAACCTATACCCTAAACCCAAACCATAAATCGTAAACCCAAAACCCTAAATGTTAAACCCCAAACCCTAAAATCTAAACCCTCAATAATAAGCCCCAAACACTAAAATTTAAACCCAAAAATATAATCCTTAAACCCTGAACCTTGAACCATAAACCCCATACCTAAACCTTAAACACTAAACTATAAACCCTAACCTCAAACCCTAAACACTAAATCATAAACCTCAAACCCTGGACTCTAAAACCCTAAATTGTAAACCTTGAATTGTAAACCCAAAACTCTAAACCCTTAACATTGAACCCCAAACTGTAAACATTAAATAATAAATATTGAATCCTAAACCCAATACTGAACCCTAAACACTAAATGATATACATCTAATTGTAAACCCTAAATAATAAACATTAAACCTGAAACACTAAACCCTAAATCTCAAACCCCAAACCTTAAACCCTAAGCCCAAAACCATAAAACCCTAAATTTTGAACCTTATACTTAAAATCGTAAACCCTATACCTTAAAACCTAAACACTAAAACCTAACACCAAAATATTAAACCCTAAATAATAATTTATAAACCCCAAACTCAAAACCATGAAGAATAAACCCTAAATTGTAAATACTAAGCCCTACACCCCAAACCTTAAACCCTAAACCTAAATTATTAAACCCCAAACACTAAATCCTAAAGGCTAACCCTTAAATACCAAACCCTAAATCTGAAAACCTTAACCCAAAATTGTAAATCATAAACCATAAACTCTAAATCCCAAACATCAAACCATAAACCCTAAACCCCAAACCCTAAACACAAAAACTAAACCCTAAACCCTAAGTTTCTAAAGCCTAAACTTCTAACCCTAAACCTTGAACCCCAAATGTTAAGCCCCTAACCTCATCATCCCTAGTCAGTTCCTCATCAAAAACTAAACCATAAACCCCAAACCCTAAACATAAAAACTAAACCCTAACCCATGAACCCTAAACCCTAAATTTCTAAAGCCTAAACCTCTAACCCTAAATCATAAATTATATAACCTAAACCATAAACCCCAAAACCTCAACCTCAAACCTTGAACCCTAAACACAAAACCCCTAAACCATAAACCTCAAAACGTAAACTCTAAACCCTAAAACCCCAATCCTTAAAACCTAAATGTTAAACCCTAAACCCTAACATATAAGCACCAAACCCCAAACTATCCCTAAACATCCATAATTGTCCTTAGTCACTCCCTCATTATCCCTCGTCATCCCTAATCATCCTTAATCACCCCCTCATAAATCCTCATTATGCCTAATCACACCCTCATTGACCCTCATCATCCCTAATCACTCCCTCATTTTCCCTCATTCTCCCTCATCATCCCTAGTCACTCCATAATCACTCCCTCATCAACCATCATCCCCAATCACTCCATCATCGACCCTCATCAGTGTTAGTCATACCTTGATTGGACCTCATTGTCCCTTATCATGATTAATCAGTGTCTACGTTATCTTTTTTGTTTTGGTAACAAAAATTCTAGAATAAATATAGTACGGTTTTTTATAACTCATTTTTCCGCTCTTAGTCTTCATAAGAGATGGTTGGCCTACACTAGAATTAGTATATGTGAGATTCACAATTCTATTAAACATATTATTCTGATAAATGAAGCAAAACCTGCAAACTCAGAAGATGTCTATAATATCATAGATGGAAACATGTTTAGTTACCATAGGTAGAAGGTTTATGTTTTTCATAGATTTTCTCCCCTTGTTATATCTTCATCATTATCTTCATGTTCAAAAACTAAATCAATGATAAACTTACTTTCATCAGTGGATTAAAACCATTCAACCTAGTAGTAGGGCATCTCTTCCCTAAGTCACAATTTGTCTTCTTAGAATCAAAATTAGTAATGCGTTTCTCAAATATACTTCTTCCAAATATGCAAACCTTGAAATTGGACCTAGAGATATAATTGAAAACCAAAAAATCTCCAAAATATAATGCATAATGATGCACAAATTCTTCCTAGCCCTGTATAAATTCGAGTTGAGTAGATATGCCCTATAATTTTACAATCTAACCCCACACACTTGGGCCTTGTAGAATCATATTTTCATGAATTAGTTTATAAACTTTGGAACAATTATAGGAAGAATTGGCTAAAAATAAAATAATACCAAATGAGTTTCGACCAATTTTAACAATACACCCAAATCAAAAGAACAAAGAAGAATAATTGAGTATCAAAGTTATCATCTTTTTTTAGAAGTGTTCGAGCATTAATTTAAATAATTTATGAGACCCATTGGATCACCCTCTTTTATGTGTTTGGAATTAAGTTTATAACAATTTTGAGTGCACACATGCAAGGTAAAAAAATCTTGTTTGTATCTTCATTCGTCATGTCAAACCCAAACACCAAAGCCTATAAAAGGGAACATAAAAATTTGAGTATAAGAATAAGAAAATCTTGTTAATAAATACAATGAATTGTGAATATTAATGACACGTCAAATTGAATGATTATTAATATAGGATACAAATAAAGTTTAATTTATTTTTGGTTGGGTAAATTTATTTTTTGAAGTAACCTCCATATTAGATGCATTTAAGGGCCCTACTTTGTCAAAGGTGTACACCTAAATATGGCATGAATGTATTGATAATTCGAATGTTCATGTTCTGGCTCACCAACATTTGAATCCCCCTCGAGTCCCAATCTCATAGACTAATTTCCCCAGATCATTTGTTACTTCATCCTTCTAGATATCCTTGTTTCATCATCCCTTGTGTTGAGATCTTCCTTATTTCTTTCTCTGCTCTCCCTCTTGTTGTCCTCTTGTTTAGGTAGTATTACTTCCATTTTAGCTTGTACTTGCAAGGAAGACTTAACACTCACATCCCATGCTTCATTCATAATTTTCTCATCTAGGGAGTGATTAGGGATGATTAGAGATGATGAGGGTCGATGAGGTGTGATTAGGGATAATGAACGCTGATGAGAGAGTAATTAGGGACGATGAGGGATGATGAGGGAGTGACTGGGGATGATTATGGATGATTAGAGATGATGAATTTTGATGAGGGAGTGATTAGGGATTATGAGGGCTAACGATGGAGTGATTAAGGACCATGAAGGACAATGAGGCTCGATGAGGGAGTGACTAGGGATGATGAGGGATGGTGAGGGTTGATAAGGGAGTGATTAGGGATGATGAGGGTTGATGAGGGAGTGATTATGGATGATGAGGGGCAATGAAAGACAATGAGGGAGTGATTAGAGATGATGAGGGGTGATGAGGGTTGATGATGGTGTGATTAGGGACAATGAGGGCCATTGATGGAGTGATTAGGGATGATTAGGATGATGAGGGAGTGACTAGGGATAATTAGAGATGATAAGGGTTAATGAGTCAATGATTAGGGATGTTAAGGGAGTGATTAGGGATGATGAGGGAAAATGAGCATTGATGAGGGAGTGACTAGGGATGATGAAGACCAATGACAGTATCATTAGGGATAATGAGGGATGATGAGGGATGATAAAGGTAGATGGCAGAGGGATGAGGGATAACGATGAATTATGAGGCAGTGATTATGATGATGAATGATGATTTATGACCTTAAACCCCTTTCGACATATTATTTGGGGAGAGGGAGATAGTGATATGAGTGATTTTGATGAGTCTGAGAAAACAGGGTTCAAAATCATTCCCCTCCTCCCAAATAGTAGTGGTATTTATTGTGGTAGTGGTAGTGTCCTATGTGATTTTATAATGCTAGAAGATGAATCTACCCTATGTGAATCTAGAATAAATCGATTAGGTCATGCATGCATGAGATTGGAATTGAAGCGTGCATGGATTGACTCATATATTTGACATTTATTTCAAAGTGAACAATATACAAGTTGACGCTTAAATGGCATCTGATTCCTTCTGTTCTAAATGGAGTGTACTAAGGTGATTAGCTGCATTCATGTCTGATATGAGTAAATGTATCATGTCTATAGGTAGATGTCATGTATAAGTGACTGCATACCTAGTACTAAGTAAGATAGATACAGTAAGTATTAAGTATGGGTTTTCAAGATCAATAAATGGCTCAGGTTTTCAATTGGTTAGGGCATACTCAATTAGGTAGGGCATACTCAAGTAGTTAAAGTAGGTAGGACATATTCAAATACAATAAGGTAGGTAGGGCATAGTCAAGATCAAGATATAGCTCGGGGATTTAAGTAGGGCATACTCAAGAACAAGATATGGATTAGGTATTCAATCAACAATGGCATGTCCTCAAGTAGGTAAAGTAGGTAGGGCATACTCAAGTAGTTAAAGTAGGGCATACTCAATTACAAGAGGGTAGGTAACAAATAGTCAAGAACAAGATATATATTTAGTATTTAGATAGAACATACTCAATATCAAGATATGGCTCAGTTATTTAATCGAGTAGGGTATACTCAAGTAGCTCAAATAGGTAGGGCATACTCAATTAGGTAAAGTAGATAGATCATCCTCAATGATATAGATCTATTACATATGTAACATGATTTGAAACTTCAATTTTCATTCTATCTTCCAATATTGAAATTTTGAAAACTAAGTATTGACTAGAATAAATTTTAAAAAACTAACTTCTAAATGACAACTCATACATCTCTGTAATCGATTTCAGAAGATGTAAAGTGACCCTAATTTATTATATTGTGACCCTAATTTATTATATTTATTAAAAATAAATTTAAAGTATAAAAATATAAAATTAAATGTAAACTTATACTAAATATTTATCTAAATATATACAACTCAAACTGACCAAACACAAAAAAATCTATTGTAACTCAAAAGGAATATGTCCTTTGAAGTGCAAAGGGTGAACATCCTTTAAAGTGCAAAGGGCATATGCCCTTTAAGTTACAAATTCAAAATTTTCCTCTTCCCTTTGAAATGCCCTGTTTTGAAGGAAAGAGGAAAATTTTGAATTTGTAACTTAAAGGGTGTATGCCCTTTGTAAAGAGCATACACCATTTTAAAATTTCTAAGATTTCACTTTTTTGTTTTCCCTCTAGATTTGGCTTAGTTTTAGGCCTGAGGGGTTCGAACCTCGCTTAATCCCTATCATGAACCAGCGCATATAAGTTTTTTTAAAATTTGTCTTTGACGACACATCTGATCAAGGAGATTTTATTATTTTAAAAAAAATTATATTGGTTTGTAGATAACAATACACAATTTTTAATAGATAAAAAATTTCAATGTTAAACTATTATTTTTAATTATTATTTAATTTGTACACAACATACTTCATTATGGACTATATACATATCATGACAAATACCTTTATAACTTTTTGACCTTTAATTGAAAATTTTATAAAATTTATACCTCCACAATCTACACATCATTAACTACAGTTTAAAAAAAAATGATTTTGATGAAGTTAAGGTCAAAAAGTTGTGTTCGTACACTTACAGTTTCAGTTTTTCAATTGACTTCACTTGTAAAATTATATATATATAAACCTCCAAAAATCATTTATAAACCCTTTTTCACCTTTTTCAAGTCCATCTATGCATACACAAGTACATACATGATCTACATGTTACACATACCTCCATGACCCAAGCTTAACATTGTTATAGGTGAATCTTTTAACTCAGTGGATCCATTACTTAAATGCATAATAGTTAAGGTCTATAATATTTCTCAAGGACCTTATTTTGTCAACTCCCATATCATTATTACATATCTTCATCTCATTATAAATAGACCAATATCTAACCCTCAGTCCTTTGTTTTCTTTTGTTCCTCACCCATATATATATATATATATATATATATATATATATATATATATATATTAACAAAAAAACTATCAACAATCTTCGACATTTCACCCATCTATATATGAAATTTCATTCAAAAATTAATTTGTTTACTCAAAAAAAATATGTCCGTACACATGAAGTCTCCTTATCTTTTCACAAAAAAGTCAATCCATTATCATAAATAAATACATTTCGCACACTTTTATCATCTAGGTATTGAAAAATATATATATATATATATATTTATAAACTACATTCAAAATGTCACAATTCATATTCATGTGTCATTCTCAAATTATTTTTTCAAGTGTCTCTAAAATTCTCTCCAATTTCAACTATTGTTATTTTTAGAAAAAAAAGTGCCGCTTTAAGCCCCCTTTTTATTCATCAATATCCTACATCTACCCTCCATAGTTATCATTCTTCAAATTCCCTAAATAGCCAAGGTTATTGTTGTTATGAATCTCCTTGACCCTCCATGACTTTTTCCTCATGATGATGTGAGTATTTATATGCCTCTATATTAATATCATTTTATGACACTTTTACCTGATGAACCTTTTCTTATACCTCTTCTACCTTTTCATTTGATAGTGCCTTTGTCTCTTTAGTAGATGAAGTGTTCTTATTTATTGGTATTATTTCTTCGTATTCTTCTTGTTTATATTAAGATATCTCCCTTGTACTCTGTCAGCATCTTTAGATTCATCCTAATGATCTACCTTGAACTTGATTTTTTTCTTCCGAAGTCTCATGTCTTGCAAAGTGACATTTTTTTCTCATGTACCAAAGCTTCATGAACTTATTATACACATTAATATTGATTGTTCCCAAAGTCTATAATGAAGTATATCCAAAAAAAATATCTAAACTATCCATATCTAGAGCACAAAAATATGATTGAAAAATATATTTGTCTATAGTGAACTTTATCTCTTCAAAACCCTGAATTTGCTTACCATCTACTTGAGATTCCTTGACATTACTTGATTAAACTTAGAGATGTTGAGCCACATCCATGTTGATGATTTTATACTTGATACTAGGTTTTATGTACGCAGTGACCTTTTTCTTTTGAATGCATCTATAAAATAAATACTACAACTTACTTCTTTGGACCAAAAATGTTTGAACCCTTAACCTCAACCTTTCCTTCTTATCGTCATCAACAACATCATTGTTATTTTCTTCCAATATTTTTCTTATTCACCATTTGTATCCTCCTTGATATCATAATTCCAATTATTATGATTATCAATATGTTCTTCCTCTTCTTCTACATTGTCCTCATCCTCATTAATGTTTTCTTCCTCTTATTCTACATCATCATCATTTTCTTCCTCCTCATGTTTATTATTTTTATTATGTAATCTCCATATATTATTCTTCAATAAATTAGAAAAGAGCATATTATCCATAGGAGAAATTTATTTGTAAGGAAAAATCATAATGGGAGAACTTATACCAATATACACACATAGTTTTAGTAGGATTATTCAGTAGAAGATAAAGACTCTTTATAATTTAGTGGTCATAAAGATTTTAGATTTATTAACTTTATTTCAAAATTCTATTATCATGTGGATTACTATCCATAACATGTTCACTTAATATTCGGCCTCCCAAGTCATATGAGGTTAGGTATCCATGTGTCCAATGTGCTACATAATCAATTGCACATAAAGGTATTCTCATTGATCATCCATTGTCGGGATCTATGTCTAATGTGGACATCCTTGTTGGAATTCTCACTTAAGTTGCATCGACTCAAATAACAACCCAACAGACTCAATGCAAATCATTACCAACTTATCCCATCATTAGTACGTAAATAAAATTGGAACCCATTTGAAAAACCCAAGTTTCCTACACATGCACCAAATTCATCACTATACCTCTACGGTATGAAGAGATAGAAATAAAAGTACATTAATCAAATGTTTATTCATCATAACATGGATCAATATCTCTTTCTCTATGATCTAATATAATATCAACATATATATAAAATAAAGCATGATACTAATCATAAATAGATAGCATATTAATGAGTCCAACCCTAATTAATACTTAGCCACGTGCCTTAGCTAAGGTGAGGTGAGGCGGGGCATTACATAATTCCCCTCTTCAGGTAACTTCATCCATGAAGTTTTGTTGTCATCATAAGTATGCTCATAGTTTCCTCCATCCAATATTAAGGTCATTCCAATATCGATTGTATTAATATAACATCTCATACATGTGTTTATTAAATATGAAATCAATATGTATAACTTTCACATGGGTAAAATATTTCACATAAGTATAAATTTCACCCAAATTCATAAAATATTTAGCCAATTAAATACAAATCATAAGCAACCCAATTTCAACACACATCCATGAAGTAGTGGCAAGGATCACTGTGCACACCAAGTGATGCATCAACACATTGTTAGCAATATCATTAGCAACCCTAGTTGGAATAATAAAACATGTATACCAAATAAAAGATGCAAAGCATACACTTATTCATATGGGATAACACACAATGGCTCATCAATTGCAACTAGTTGGGATTAGCAATGGCAAGTATCCCATCTTGAGACTTAACCACCTTTGTTGGCACCCTGAGAATATGAGCTTGATAATAACACTAGCCCTGAGGCTTATCCCTATCTCAACATCCTATAAAATATATGTTACATCTGATTCACACAAAAAAGCTCACCCATCTCTTTCACACATGCAAGCGTACACAAGGAGGAATATGTGCACAGTCATCCAGAGAAAATATGACTTCTAGGAAATTTATGTTATTTCTCCTTCATGTAAGAAAACAATACACGAGGAGGAAAATAATACATCTCAATAAGAGCAATCACATCAATATAAGTGCACACAAGCAGTTAGCCATATAATCAATTTCTTCTCCTTCACGCATAAAAGTAATACACAAGGAGGAATATAATTTAAGACAACATCCATCACACAGGAAATTGCAATAAAACACCGAAGTAAATATCCATCTCACACATGGGAGATTGCATTAAAAGAACATCATAAAATAATTGTCCATTATTGCGGTAAAGAAATATCATAAAGCAACATCCATATATGGAAATTGCAACAGTTAATTTTTATAATGGTGTCTTCTAATATAGTTAAGTGAATGGATTAAACCATCACATTTTTCAACTACTCATTTAGACACATAATCTTGCATGCTTTCACAAAAATTCAATTCTCAATCCTAGAGTAATAACACAAGTAATATACACCTTTAGAATCATCATACATAAGTAATTGATGGCCCAACCGGTTATCAAGAACCAAATCACAATCAAGAGAAGTTGTCACATGTTCAAGAACAACACACAAATGCGCAAATCAAGCACATTTTCACCTTAGAATGAATTTCAAGAAGCATACACAAATCAGCACACACACATTAGCATACATCATGGCGGCAACCATGTTCATTCACAATATAGCAATGGATACACATTCATAGTACTACCAAAGAATCTCAAGAAATCAAACCCAACATCTTAGGGCAATGGAGCCTCACATACATTTTCATTAAGCTATATATATAATCATGTTCACATCAAAGTGTTGCACTATATTAGCAATTTGCCTTAGCATGTATTGCAAATTTTTCAAACATGAATTAACTCATGCCCGAAAGGTGTTGTCCCTGAAACTATGTCAATGTAAAATAAAAACACTCTTGTTCATTATTTATTATTCATTGTTTTCTTGCATGTTGGGTTAAATTAAACTTTACTTCAAATGCTACTATAATGATAGAGATTTTATACCGGTCATCATCATGGTAAGATAAATCACTCTTAGTTAAGTCATTCTCAAATCCTTAAGCCAAGCATTCAATAATTGTTGTCCACACCAAAGGGTCAACCTGTATGGGAACTTAGCCACATATAGTATAGTAATTTACCAACAAAAGCGACACATGGTACTGCAATTTATTTATAACAAAGCCAAACAGGAATGACCATGTAAATTAGGGATTTTAATCTGGTCTAAGGTTTCAATGGGTCTCTCAAATGATCAAGGGAATATTTTACCAAAATCAAAGTTCTTCACGGCAAAAAGGTTCATTGCCCATTTCCAAATGGGGTGTCTTGCACCGCCACATTTTCAACAACCATGGCATTTATTGGCAAATCACACAATATTAAGTTTAAAAAGTTAACTAATAGAAAGTAAGGTAATGGAACTATCCTAGGTATTCACATTTTCCATATACAAAAAATTTATTGTGTCGGCACATTATTTCACCCAAGCCACCAAACATTAAGCTTTTTCATCTTAGCATCATAAAAGGTGACACCATCAGCACATAGTTGAGGATAAAATCTCCAACATATATCAAATAATATTGCTTCACAATGAAAACTATATGTGGGTAGTTTAAGATCTCTAATTTATGGCTATGACTTGTCACATTTTCCATTTTTAGGGGAGTTGTAGTGACAACTTTCATTATATCATCAACAGATGATGGCAAGTCATGCATTTACAAGGCTATCAACATAGCATTTAATTGTTTTTTGCATCCTAACTTAGGACCACACACACTCATATATGGTTGTTAAAGATGTCTCATACTCCCCTCCTATAATTTTTCGATATCTTCCAATACATAAGGCTTCAATTTATACCAATGTTTACTCTCATGAAAGCATTAGAGTTAAGAAGTTTTAAGTCCATGTGCTACTAATTTTCTATATGACCATTACACAATGGTCAAATCCCCCTAATTAACCACTTTTTCAGGGAATTATCTCCTTGTTAGGTGGTGATTAAAATGTGAATTTCACATTTTTATGTTCTTACCACTATACAACAAATCCCTAAAAATAAATGGACCTTATAATCCAATGCGTCGACAAACTCATGGACTTTACGAGGGTGTCTAACGAATGGTGCCACGTTCAATGCAACACATTACCACCAAAGTTCTATACTCTTTCACACATGATTTGAATTTGTACACACACATGGCCACAATTAAACCTCAACATATCCAAATTAGAATGAGTTGAAAACCTATATACCAATGGGTGCACTAGTAAGGCTTATCTTTAAGTCTATTGTTTGAATGCAGGGCTCCAAGATCATGGCATGTGTCATGATCACATGTCATCTAGGGTCCAAACAGACTCCGATCACTTTTAAGTGCTACCAAAACTTTCACGGAGTGAACTCCAAGGTGACCATCAGGATGGTGACACATGTCATCATTAGGGGTTATCATGGTTGTGAAGTGGCTAATGGTCTTTGGAGAATCTATTGATATTTGGATACTCGTAAGGCTGGATTATTTGTCGAGTGGTACAATCCTAACTGCTCTATTTACACAAATTGAGACTTAACTGCATGAACCATTTCATACCCATAAATATGTGATGAAGAGCAAGAAGCTCAAAATGGCATTGAAATCGATAGATAAGGTTTTATTTTCTTTGATATTATTACAATTGGGCGACCCAAGGTATGAGTGGTCATGATTGAAAAAATATAATTTGAGAGCTGAAAGTTCAATATGATCCTATAAAAATCCTCAAAGATTTTCATAGGTTATTTTAACTAAAAAAATCCATGGTTGTATTTTAAATACCCACTTTCTCACACTATTTAACCTTGCTATGATACCAATGTGTAGCACCTTACCTGTGCTACTCCAAAACTAACTACAAAAAAAATATTTTAATTATCATAATTACAATTATGCAAAGTGAATGAGCACATCACTAAACAATACGTCCATAAAAGTTTGCACCAATTCGCAAACAATAATATTGTGTTTTCATCCATAATGTATCCTATCGGATTAATATGGATGGGTTACTCACTTAACTCTATTTGTCTCACACACACACACTAAGTTATAACCCTGGAACCTATAGGTTATGGGCCCACAAAATATTACTCCTCTTAAGTCACTTTGAGACTAAAACAAGCCCACTCTAATCAAAATCACAACATCCTAAGTGTTGGCCTTTAATTTTCCTACACCCACTCTCTAGGCTACTTACATATCAACTTATGTTCCTAGCTTAATTAGAATCAAGGCTACAAAACTCTCACAAAAACTGAGTGTTCATTAGATATAAAATCCTTAATAAACTGGGGATCACTGAATAACATAAACACATAGCCTTATTTAAATAATTTGTGTGGCCACAATATATCATCGCACAAACCAAGTGGCTCCATGATTAGCACACACACTATTTATATAGAGTGGCCACATCTAACCATAGGATTACTCATATTGAACCTTAAGTCACATTTATATTATATATACGATGACTATTGCGATCATGGCCCCTGATGATGTATAAGAATTTATCTTATAGCCTAAAATGACTTAATGTCTCCAAGCCGTGAGGTGGTCACTCTATTTCCACGTGGTCTGACCTTACCTCATGTTTGTTTCAACCCAAGGTGGTTTGCATATAAGTATATTATTTTCCATATAATCATGGTCACTTCACATTATATACTTACCATAGTTTTTATCGGTCACCATGATATGCAGTAGACAGTAACGCACTATGATTGTGTCCTCAGGAGCATGGTAGTGTCCTCTTGAAATAGGGGCAGTGAACTTCTAGGTATACTTTTGGTTTCACCTAAGATGTATGTGCATGTGCGGCTGAATGTTAGTTCACTGCTTGTAAGCTATTTTGACTGATTTATTTGCAAAACCCTAAGCCTCCATGTTTGTTAGGGTATTTGAGAAGTATAAGTAGAAAAGTGTGACATTAGTAGGGTAAGTTGGATGTGACATCAACACCCCATGTGTTGAGTGTTGCATACATACCAATACTCCAAGAAGGGATCAAGCCCAATGTAGTTCTCTTGCCTGAGTGCTTAGTGCAAGTATAAGTGAATGCGAGTATAAGTGTTGGTTTGAGTGTTTTAAGTGTTTTGAGTGTGACTTGAGACTAGAAATATGAGTGTTCTGAGTTTTGAGTTGTTGTAGATGGTTGTATGCAGAAGTAGGGTAAAATATAGATTAATAACCTTGATTTACACAATTGTTTCTAAGTTTGTTTAAGAGTATTTACATCTAATTCCTATATAGGGGATAAGTGAATGAAATTGATGTATATATAGCATTTTGGTGTCCATTAAGATGTGAAATAGGTCTAGGCATACCCTAAATTGCATTGGGGGATGGAAAGATATTCGTTGGAGTAAGGAGCAAAGGGACACTAGCACGATCCCTAGGTCACTAGCATAGTGCGCTAATGTCCAAAGGTTTGCGTTATTGTCCATGTGGCAAAATCTGGTCATCATAGGGCCTAGGTGCCTAGGGGTAGCTTAGTGCTACTTTTGATAAGTTTGGGAGTGGATTAGACCCGCACGAAAATTGGAATAGGATCAAAAGAGGCCCTAAGATAGGTCTGGAGCTAAATTAAGGCAAAATGGTCTCAAGTGACTCATTGCACTAAAATGACATTTTAAATGACTATATTTTGCCCCTTGCCCCGCCCTCCTTTATTTTATAAATACTACAAAGTGAAATGACTAGGATAAAGGAAAATAAACGTACCTAGACTTACCTAAGAGGTGAAGCCTGTGAAATTGAGTCTGAGTCTGCAAAGTGTGATCCATTATGTATCCTACACATGAAACATGACCAAATCACTCCTTACTTAAGAGAGATCAAAAGCAAAGACAAAATTGAGTAAAAGAGATAAGAGAAAGAGGAAATGAACAAATACACCTCGTTGGGTATGCAAACCAATGCTAGAACCTAGTGACATCTGGTGTGTGTGTGTGTGTGTGTAACTGGTGATCAAATGATAAATAGCTTGGACTAAGCTGATGGATTGCTCAATCCCCATGTGTGGGTAGCTCAATAACTCAAATAAGCTATGACTCCATCATTGCCCACCCCTACTCAGTGGATCATAATTTTTGAATATCTTGGATTGAACTAATGAGTTGTCCAGCCCTCCTATGTAAGTGGCTCAAGAACTTAAGTAGGCTATGACTCTATCATTGCCTACCCATGTGTAATAGATGCATCTAAAACTGAAATTGTGTAATGTAACTCAAGTTGTGTGATGTAACTGAAACTATGTCGGATGGTTTTGGTGCCACCTAGAAACTCTGAAATAAAATTGGCTCAAGGGCCACTCAAGCACTCGGGTATGTGGCTTAGGGACTATTCAATAATGCCAACCATTGCAGATAGAATAAGGCATCAATCTAGTGCAAAACTGGTGCAAATGGTGTTTGGAGTAATAATGTGGAGAATAACATAGAGTCGCCATTCCATCTGAGAGTATTGGTGTCAAACTAAACATATGGGAACAATATGTCTCGCACATGCCCCCAACTTTGATAACAGTGCATATAGATTATGTACTGAGTCATAATAATCTGAAACTGAAATGATGGTGATCATGCGTGATTAATGCCTCCAATCTGAGCAAACCTATGTAATTATGTGTATAACTAAGCATATCTAATAATTTGTGACTGGGATAGTGCAAACCTAAACTGTAACTATTGTACCTTTCTAAAAATTCTAAATTTTTCTATTTCTAGGGCTAATAGATAGTAGTGTGATCCCTTGGAAAATAGTGCATTGTGTTAGTGTCCTTTGTGTTTCACTATTGACCCACTATGTTTCTATGCAAAACTAAGAGTGATCTATATGTGACTATTTTTCACTATTTTTTACCGAATCTAAGCTCTGTATTCTATATCTATGTGTGGAAAACTGTGTTCTGAGTGCATTAAGATGCCTTGATCTTTGTGACAAACCCCTATGAATGCCCCTCTTTTGAGGGGAGTTGTTGAACCTTTGTAATATTGTCTTCGAAAGAAAAGCTACGCATTTTGTGTTAGACTGACAATATATGATATATGCGTAATAAATCAATATAACGTGTATACATGACATTGGAATGTAAAATAATCTGAGCATAAGTTGGTAACGTACAATGTATATTAGATCTAGCATTCACAAAGTTGTCAAGATAGAACAATGTAAGAATCTATATGAGCAGCAAATCTAGATATAATTTGAGTAACTACCTAGGGGGATGAGGCATGATGTTGATCAAGGCACCCAAGGAGGAAGGGGAGATGCATGAGGTCCCTCATGCCATCGCAAACTAGATGTAAGTATAGAAAGCAAGTTATAAGTGCCATGGCCATGATGCATACATGAAAGCATACATACAAACACATGAGGTACGCAAAGTAAAGCCAACGGGCCACAATACAAGGGGCATGGGCACATGCCACTAAGTTTGAGAAATAGCAAACATACAAGGACATGTGCAAATATCCACATATGCATAGAGCAAGCAAGGTTGGCTTAGAGCCACATAGAAGGGCATGTTCAAATGTTCGCATACACAATCAAGAAGGCACACACAAGGACATAGGCACATGTCCAAAGCATACACACAATGAAAAGAATTGGTGTAGAGCCATATAATAATGGCATATTCAAATGCGCTCAAATAAATGTAGAAGCAAAGAGATAAAATCAAATCTAAACTAGAAATGTTAGAAACGAAAGTATGCATAAACATGTGGTACAAATCCATGTAAGAGTAAATACGTACATACGCTGAGTCTATAATAGTAGTAGTCGACAAAAAATCTGTGTAGTATAGGATGATCCATATAAAAATATAATCAATGTTAAATATGTGATGTGGAGTACAGAAATATACACCCTGGCAAACTGAAAACTATGTAGTATGATGCCCCTAATGGGCTAATATAACAAAGTTGAATTTGTGTATCTATGTATGTGCTCCTAATGGGTAAATAGTAGCAAATTTGGATCTGTGCAGAGGACCTAAGTGATGTAGTAATCTACGAACAATTGAAAGGAACAAGTAAAGCATGTATGTATAATAAAATTGGCTATACTAGCATAGATAACATATGTAGTACCTGGAAAATAGAAGGAATGTAAACATGGGAATGCATACAATCTAAAATTTGTATTTTCTGGGCAAATATTTGAATGTTTTTTGTAGTTTTGAATATGTTATATTGTTTTTTGTGTTTTTTAAGTATAAGCTATGTATAATCAATATGAAATTGAAACTATGTACAAGGGGCAAGGTAAGACAAACTATGTACAAGTAGGGAAGAACATACTAACCGATGAGTCTCGCAAGAGACTCACTATCAAGGTGTCCAGTATCATATTAAAGAATAACGATTGTGCATTTTGTGTGAGGAGGTATCTGAGATATAGGAAGCAGATGTGTCGAAGAATCTGAAGGTGAAGTTGATTGTGGAGTGGGGCTAGGAATTTACAAAGCTGACTGAACTGGCATGTGAATTGTGGGGCTCTTAGGGACCCATCTGGTAGAAAAAATTGTAACTGACATGGATGCTCTGTGATAAGTACCCAAGGAACTCACTAACACTATGTCGGTATGAATGGGGTAGAGAGAGGATCTCTACAGTCCATAATATGTTGTTGATGAAGGGGTTTCTCTAATAAGGGTCTCCATGGGAGAGCATGTGTACGTGGTAATAGAATAGGATTAGACCTCATTGGCATTGGTGGCTCAACTGGTATCTAAGGCATGCTAATGGAAACTATATATGGAGTTGTAATTGGTGACTGTTGTGCAACTAGTTGTGGAATAGGTAAGGGATACTCATATGGAAAGCCCTTAATTGTAACCACTTGATTAACATGTATATACTTAAGGCATTTGTGTACGGTAGAGGGAATGGCTCAAAGTGGTTGTATCTAAGGCCTACCCAATAACATATCAAATGTGTCGGCACTAGATATGAGTGAGAATCTAGTGGCCACATGTGCAGGTCCAACATGTAATGGAAGTACAATGTCCCCAATGGAGCTCTAGACATGGCCACTAAAGCCATGAATAATTGCATTTGTCAGAGAAAAGTCAAGCTTTGAATAACCCGAATGTTGTATAAATGTAGTAGTACACATATTAATGATTAACCCGTTGTCAACCATGACACTTTGAATAAGATGATCATTGCAAGCTCATACAAAGAATGTGTATAAATCTGAGTCATCATCAATAATCTCTTGCTCTAAGAAAGCAATGAGAGGTCCAACTGGCACTGTAATATGAAACGCACCAATAATATTATGTAGAGGGTGTGTGTCATATGTATGGGTATTGTAAAATTTTGGTAGTGGATGTGCCTGATAAGTATAATGAACACCTGAAGTTCCTGATGTCTCATTAGTTGTATGTTTTGGAAATGAATCCAAGAATATTTTCATTGTGTTTGCTTCCGTTGATTGTGCTTTGATTGTCTATGTAGAAGTGCTCACATCAATGATATTAGCATCTATCAAATCTTGTATCTTATGTCATAAGCTAATGCATCTATTTGTAGTATGGCCTAGTGCCTTGTGATAGTCGCAAAATGCATTGACATCATAATTCCTTGGAATAGGTCTAGTCGTATCAACCTCTTTGATGAGAGGGAGAGATATGACATTGCATTCCAAGAGTTGTTGGAGAACACATGCTAGTGGTTCTGGAAGAATCGTAAAGGGTCTCCTTGCAAGAGTTGATAAAACCAAGCGAGGAGCTCCCTCTTAAGCTACATTCCTTGTTTTCTTTTGATCATCCTTGTTTTCAGTGGGCCTCACCTTGTATGGGGGCTTATTGGAAGTCTTATTAGTTAAATTTGATATAGTTGTGTACGTTAACTTGCCCATGGAGAGAAGATCGACTTCCTTTCTTTCATTATATGGCATAGCTCTATGAATGATGGAAATTTCTTGAGTAATATAGCTTCATGTAATGTCGATAATAAACTCTACTTGAATTTGTCCTAGAGTTCTCTATCTACCATGGGGCTAATCATCTTTGCAAATATAGTTCTATATCGCAAGACATACTCAACTATTGGCTCATTGGATTTTTGTTTTAGTTGTGCAACTTGAACGTAGGAAACCTTGTAACTGATGTTGATTAAAAAGCATGCCAAAAACATATTTGTCTGTGAGTTAAATGTTATGATGGACTAATTAGGAAGATCATATAACCATTGTAATGCATAGTCCTTTAAACTACGAGGGAACAACTTAGTCAAGAGTCAATCATTGGACACGTAGTCCAACATGTTGCGTGAAAAGCATGTAGATGATGCTCTGGATCACCCTTACCATCATACAAAGTAAGCTTTGGTGCCACAAATCCAAATGGCAAAGGAGTTGTCGTTATATGTTGTGCCAATGGTGTATGTAGGAGAACATGAGAGTCCAAGGCATGTGATGGTCTAGTGTCACCCTAATCAAGATGTAACACCTTGGCCTACAGAGAATAGATCTCATGCATAAGGGATTGTACATTTGGAGAGGAGGAATGTGTACTAGCCATAGGAGGTGTTTCCATTGGAGAGGGTTGCCAAGTTAGAATAGGTTGTTGTAGAATATGAGTTGTCCCCATAGGTGTAACAATATTAGCATTTGGGGGATTAGAAGATTGACCAGTAGTGGGTTTTTGAAGACCTTGAACAATGCAAATAAAGTCATCTTAGCATATCTGAATTTTTAGAAACAAAACTTTGCAATTACCTCTTATCAGTCTCATCAAATCGGTTATTGAATTCTATCATTTTAAGTTGGGAAGTAGGAAAATAAAAAGTTGTATATTTTGAACCTTTTAAGAAAAAAATTATTAAAGATTGCAAAAATAAAATAGTGAATCAATTTTGAGATTTTGAAAGTAATTTTTTAGCATAGAAAACAGAAGGATACAAACCTTAAGAGCATATGAGGCTAGGGTTTTTAGGCATTGTTTAACTTTTTAGGTATTATGGAATGTAAAACCCTAGGTTGTTAACGTTTTGAAATAATAAATCAAGGAAAAATATGCAATAAATATAGCCACTAATTTGTGAAGGAATTGATTTATGTGATTATTCTATAAATAGCAATGTAGGAAAGGAAGTACTTAGTTGTAAACTGACTGAGATGGATGAGTGGTAGGCTAAAACTTGGTACAAGAACTATGCAGAGTGTTGCAAACAGGAATCTGGAGTCAGAAACTCACATGAACAAAAACGCGGTCCTCTTAATAATAACGCACTACGGTGGTGTCTTCAAGAATGTGATAGTGTCCTCTTGCAACATGGGCAACAAACTTCTATGTATACCTTTGGTTGGACCTGATGTGCTTGTGTCTGTGCGGATGAATGTTGGTTCACTACCTATAACCTGTTTTGATCGATTTATATGCAGAACCCGAAGCCTCCATGTTTGTTAAGATATTTAAGAAGTACAAGTAAAAAAAAGTGGTATTAGTAAGGTACGTTGGATGTGACCTCAACACCCTATGTATTGAGCATTTCCTACATACCAATACTCCAAAAAGGGATCAAGCCCAATGTAGTTCTCCCACCTAAGTGCTTGGTGCAAGTGCAAGTGAATGCTAGTATTAGTGTTAGTTTAAGTGTTTTGAGTATGACTTGAGATTGAAAATCTGAGTATTTTGAGCTCTAGGATATTGTAGATGGTTGTATGCAGAGATAGGGTAGAATAGGGATTAATAACCTTGATTTACACAATTGTTTCTTTTTTTAATAGTATTTGCATTTGATTCCCATCTAAGGGATAAGTGAATGAAAGTATCGTATATATAGCATTCCGGGGTTCGTCAAGATGTGAAATAGGTCTATGTTGACCCTAAATTGCATTCAAAGATGGAAATATATCCGTTGGAGGAATAAGGAGCAATGGGGCACTAGTGTGGTCCCTAGGTCACTAGCACAGTGCATTAGTGTCCAAAGGGTTGCACTATTGTCTAGGTGGCAAAATCTAGTTAGCAGAGGGCCTAGGTGCCTAGGGGTGGCTTGGTGTTGCTTTTGGTAAGTCTTGGAGTGGGTTAGACCTGCACGAAAGCTGGAATAGGATCAAAAGAGGCCCTAAGATAAGTCTAGGGCTAAACTAAGGCAAGGTGGTCTCAAATGACACTCATTACACAAAAATAACATTTTAGATTACTTCAGTTTCCCAAAAAAGGGAAGTCTTATATCTAAGTAAGAGATAACTGAGTATAGAAAGTGGTTGGGATATAACTTCCCCCAAACTAGTTTTCAGCCTCTCCAATTTTCATTAATAAAACTTAGCATTATTATTTACAATCCAATTGAATCATTTCATAGCACTCAGGTTTGCATATATAATCCAAGGAAATGAACATAGCAAAATGAAATTCAGAACATAACTTATCGCTATTCTATTTTATAATTATAAAGTCTCCCTAATAATGTTATAATTTTTAAGGAATGGAAAATGTGTTTAAGTATAGAATATATGCACTTAATTGTAAAGCTTGTTGGCTTACTTGTTTGACCACGTCACTGATCTCAGTATGATCACAATGAGATACCAATAGTGAAATGTGTAGACACCTAAATTTCATCATTTAGTATTGAAATTAATTTTGACATGTTAACCCTTCACCATCTTCAACTCGAATTTATATTAACATAGTTTCCCTCCACTTTTCGAATAATTGATTAATTTATAGTTAATTAATAAAATCATGTACACCTATTTTTTCCAAAATTAATTAAAAATTTAGATTTTTCACCTCATCCAGACATCCTAAATGTTTATCTTGACCAAATATTGACTCATTCAACCACCTTATGAGCCATCTTAGAACATTTTAACCAACTTGAGAGTCATCCCTTGAGTTTTCAACTATCTTGACCCATTCATGTTAAGTCACCCAACTACCAACTCTCTCCCTTCTTCTCAACACATGGTAATCAATCATCATTCATTGAGATAAGAGCTCAAATCTAAACACTGATTATTTTAATAATTCACAAATTTGAATTTTTCTCAACCATTCATCTCATCACGCTCAAGCCTATATATTGAAGTGCAATCCTCCACTAAAATCTTCCACCTTCAAGCTATTGAAACTATTCTAAATTATCCTTGTGAATCAATTGATATCGAAGTAATTTGCAACTATATGTTGCTTGATTCCCTTTGTTTGCAGAAGAGTTGAGCACCCAAATCAAACAAAAAAGAACGAATCTAACATTGATCACACAATGAATAAGGTGATGAACATGCAATGTATGTTTTTTTAGTGTTTGATTAGTTAGCTTTCTTTTATTGTTGTTGTTTTATCAAGAGGATAGCGTAGTTTAGGCATGATTGCATTGTATTTTGTCTTCTCATTTACATTCTAAATTTCATACTATACAAATGTATTTGGTGCCATGATCCACCGAGCCACCCTCAAGGCTATTGCATAGAGTCCATAAAGTGAAACCGAAGAGTTCATCTTATTACTTAGCACATTAAATCATATTAAAAATCATTGAAATCCACTTAGCTTGTTAACAAAGAGCAGCGATTATGAGAGAGCCCCAATTACATCAAGGAACTGTTCACTGTGATGCCACGATCAATTGCAAGATCCCCTTCTAACTTCATAAAGCTTTGTTTTATAATTTATTTATTTTCTAAGAGTCTTCTTGGTCATTAATTGTTGAATCTACTTTGAACTATTCCCATTATATTATGAGATGGCGCCTCACCTACTGTTTTAACTAGGGAATTACTTGTGGCCACCTCTCTCCTATGTTCTCATTTACTTGTAGTTTTCTTGGTTGAATGTCATTTCTTGTTGTAGTATTTATTATTCTCTTGTAAGTCGTTTGTTTTCTCATCTCCATGTGGCCGCTTGCAATCTTGTTTACATTTACTCTTGTTATAGGTGACTGTGTTTTCCTATAGCCATCCCATTTACAATGATTCTCCACCTTCCATCTTCCTTGTGGCATTCTCTCCAATTGTGGTAATACTTTACAACAGGTTCTATTTCCACGCTGGTTACCTTTTTGGTCTATAGCTTTCTCCTTTGGTGATCTTTGTGACCTTTATTCATCTATCATTCGATGTTGTATTGTCCATCGTGCCCTTCATTTAATTTTTCACTATTTCAATTATCCATTTTGGCTACCACCAAGTGGCTTGTGGTTCACATAGGGATGCTTTTACACTTTTTATTAAATGGGGCCCTTTTCTCTTTGTTAAATAAGTGAGTCTTTCACTATGTGACCTGTTGTTCCCTTGTTGGTGGTCACATTATGATTATAATTCATAATGACATTTCTCTTTGGTGACCACGAAGCTTTTGGCTTCCAATCTCATTTTATAAATGGAGATCCTTTTCACTATATGATTTTTGTGGCCTTATTTAACTGTCATCTTTATAATTTAGTGGTCATAAAGCCTTTAGCTTTATTAACTTTATTTTTCAATTTCATTATCTCATGGATTATTATCCATAGCCAGTTCACTTAATATTTGACCTTCCAAGTAATATGAGGCTAGGTATCCATGTGCCCAATGTGCCACATAATCACCTACACATAAAGTGACTCGCATTGCTCATACATTGTTGAGATCTATGTCTACTGCAGACATTCTTGTTTGATTTCCCGCGTGTACCACATCGACTCAGATTATAACCCAATGGACTCAATGTAAATATTTTCCAACTCATCTCCTCCACAGTGTGTAAATAAAATTGTCAATTTGAAAAACCCTTATTTCCTACACATGTACTAAGTTCATAATGGTGCCTTTATGATATGAAGAGATAGAAATAAAAGTACACTAATCAAATGCTTATTCATAATAACAATAATCACTTTCTCTTTCTTTGTGATCTAATATAATATCATCAATGGATATATAAAATAAAGCATGATATTAATTATAAATAGATAGCATATTAACGGGTCCAATCCTAATTAATATTTAACCAAATACTTAAATCAAGGTGAAGCTAAGTGAACCATTACAAACTTATTATGCAAAAGAATCCATCTAAAATAATAGTTTTTGAGTTCAACACAAAAAAAAACCACAACACTTTAAACCTATCAATCCATCTACTAAAGGGATCACAGATATTCCACTTGTTGTCCAAACCAAAGTAAACTTTTAAGAAGGAAATCCATTCATAGATTTACCTAGAAGTCACTTCATGTAGAGGAGGCCCCTTCAACCGCTTTGCATTATTCCAAAACTCAAGATCTTCATCCATTATAAGATTGGGGACATGGGCTTAATGGCCTTAGGAGAATCGTATAAGACCTAGCTTAAGACTTTGGGAGCTTGTACATTACCTTTACCTCTGCCTAATTCATCCATCTCCCAAGTCTATGAATTCCTTAAAAAAATATGAATACTCTTGTTGAATAAATAAAAATTAGATTCCACCACAAATATCTACACCCGCGACACTTAGTGTTAAATCAAGGGAAGATGGTTTGTTTAACTACCAAGTACGTCACCTATTCCCAAGCTTTCCAGAGAGACTGAAAAATGAAAGATCTAGTTAGTCTGATAAAGAAAGAGCCAAATATCAAGTCTATCATATAGATCCCTTTCCACTTCCTATAAACCTTATGAATTCCATTGACAATATTAAATTTTACCTGAATTTTCCAATGTTCGCCACCTATAAGAGCTCTCAAGATCCACTTCACAGCGAGAGCAACCCTCTGCAGCTTAAGGTTCTTAAGTTGAAGTCCTCCCAAAACCTTAGACATACAACAAAAATCCCACTGAATTGCATGCCTCTTCTTGCCTCCCACACCATCATACCTTAATAAATCCCTAATAATTTTGTGCATTTTATCAACGTGATAATTGAGGAACATCGAGTAGAATGAGTAGTACAAAGAGAATGAAGAGAGGACTTTCTGGCAGACTTGAATTCTATCAGGAAAAGAGAGAAGGTGCCCTTTCCACTTAGTGACTTTTATGAAAAGTTAGGAATAATGATGTGTTTGAAGGCATTAGCAAGGGGATTACTAACTTCAATAAAAAAGACAGTCCATTTGCTTATTGTGTAGGTAGTATTCAGATGAAGGTGTCAAGGGAAAAACTGATGAACTTTTTGGAGTCTGGTTCTATCAATGTTGACGCTGAATACATGAAACACACAAGCAGTTTTCTGGAGTGGCCAGAGCTCCTTCCTGGACTGACACTTCTGATGCAGGGTTTAATGACTATGAATTTGTTTCTAGGTGTGACCCTATTACCCAAACATACTCCCTGTAGATTGAACCAAGGTCTGGTGATGAGGGAAATTGAATGAGATTTGATGGTGATAGTGGCGGTGCTTCCCAAGCGAAGGAAGACCCTAAGTCTATGTCTCAATTTGATGTTTTGAAGGCTATTCATTCATTCCCTGGCTCATATGGAAAGCAGCCAAGCTAGAGAATGTGATACAAATTCTATGAAGTGTTGTTGAGGTTGAAAAGGATTTGGGTTACAATTCAATCTCGGTGGATGCTCTTGTGAAGCATCTTGCATTAGATAGCGATAAGTTTGGTCTTGAGCATGACTCTCACGATTGGATTGATGACCTCTTGTAAAGACATGTTAACGAAATACTTCATGTGGTACAACAACGTGTGGTTGTTGGTGTCAATTTGAAATTTCCTAGTGTCTTGGGGATAGATTCTAAGGGTAAGGACTCAGGGTTTAACAGTAGGGGACCTATTGAGTCCGTTGGGGTTTTTTCAAAGGCCCAGTAATAAGACCAACTGAGTCCGTAGGGGATATTACTACGAGGGGGAAAGGACCAGTAATAAGACCAAAGTTTTTCATCCAAGTTCTGTTTGAATTGGAAGATTTTTTTAGTTACTTGGTATGATATTTGTGGTTTCAGTTGAGTTTCTAATGTAATTTTTTGTTACCTTTGCCCGTGTTAACACTATTTGACTATTCGTGGGGGTGCTTTTGTTGTATTTTAAAATCTTTTGATGTCATTTTGGCTGCCCTTTAGGGTTGTGTTTGGTTTACTTCTATGTTGACTTTCGGGTCATATTTTTTATAAACTCTTTTCAATATTTAAAAAAATAGATGAATAGTATTGTCAAATTCTTCATCGGTGGTTGGATCCAACATCAGATTTTCTCATCAATAATTTCCAACCATCAATTGTTGAATGTGCATCTATAATATTTTAGAGAAGTCGATCAAACCTTTGTTGGTTCTCACTTACTCGTTCATGTCTAAATACCTTATCCAAAGCAACAATTACTGAGAAAATGCTTAATGAAAACATGAGTCTATATTTCAACATTTTTATCTTATGAAGCTCGTTTTGTCAATTAATATGTATCTTATATGTTGAATGTCCATCTAAAAATGTGAGCCTTGTTGCCGCTAATCAATCAAAATTAGAGATGGATATTCAAAATGCTGTATGGATTGTTGATGCAAAAATATTGAATGTGAAAATACCTTTTGGTGCAAGTAAATAGGAGGCGGAAACATTCCAATGAATTTAACTATCATAATAAAAACATTAAAAAGCAATTAAACAAGTTACCAACCCTTTAAAAACATTAATTAAAACTTTTAAAGAAAAACATTTTCTAAATGTAACATTTGCAAGCCATATTGGTTGGTTGCATCAATCTTGCATGTAATTATTAAGGGAGGAAGGAGCAGACAGCTACAATGTTTGTTGTACCACCCTCTCTCCCTTGTTACAAATCAGTCAACAAGGGTATGTGTTATTGCACACTCCCTCATTGCACTCTCAAGTCCCCTATAGGGATAACTTACGATGGCAATTGGGGGGTGGTGGTGGAGTGTAATGTCGAGGAGTGTGTTCATAAAAATATATGCTCATAAATTTGACATCCATTTAATCATCATAAAGTAATTTTCTTCTTGCTTGGAGAAAGTGATTGAAAAATCACAATATCTTGAGCATATGGTTTAGTTTGAAGCCCTTTTTCCCTCATAAATATTATTTCGATTTCAACACATTATTGCAATTAAATTGAGACCATCTATCACCAATCAATAAAATTATTATAGAGAAGTTGATGGAGTATTTGATTTGTGGCACCCTTCAATGGGTGAAACTATATAACAAATGCAAGATAGATTCCTCAAGATTGCTACATCTCAATATTTCCTATATATAAAATCAATCTTACCTGATAATAAGCTTAAGAGATGGCTCAAAAGGTCAACAATAATTATGGATCAGATGACAAGTTCCATATCTCAATATTTCAAATAAATATATTTAAAATATCTAAACTAACTAATAAATACTAATCATAATTAATACAAATTAATTTTTAATATTATCTAACAAATTCAACTATTTACTATTATCCTACTCTTTTTAAATCTTAATAAAATCTAATTGACCTTTTTTCTAAATCTTACCAATCAAATTAATTAATAAATATTTAATTTACTAAATTGTTTTTAACTTAAACAATATAATTAACTGTTATACCCTGAAATAGCTTTAAAACCTCTTAAGGTTAATCATGTTGTTTGTCGTGATATTTGAATTTATTGCTCCCTTAAGGTTTCATATTTTGTTGTTGACACCTTTCAGTGCTCATTTGATGCTCCATTGATTGTATATTTAATGGTTGTAATTTTCATGTCTTATATTTGCCTTTGGTCTTGCATTGCTCCAAATTTATTGCTTTGAATTTATTAACAAAACATTTTTTTTCTCAATGTTCTTTTGTTTTGAATTGTGATGTCCATCATGTTTCCTCTGTTGTGCACACTCTTCGCCCCATGCTGCTTTTCCATTATTGTTTTATTTTAGTTTATTATTTAATTGCAAACAATAGTGTGCACAAGCTAAGGAGGGTCACAGTAGCATTGGAGATGGGATTTGAGAGGAAAGGTGTCAGTCATCTTAACTAGTTAGCTGGGTATTATCCATGTTGGGTGAATATTTTGTCACCAGCTAACTGATGAGCAAAATAGGTCTCTTCAGCCACAGCAAGGGAGATTGGTCAGCCAAATGTGCAGGTTTACTACATCAGAGGTGGACATATCTCTCCTCTCATCAAGGGGAGGTTCCCTATAAATATGATGAGCTATATACTATATATATAAGCAGAAAATAACACTCAGGGGTAGGATTACACCATCCATCTCCCTTTTTTCAGAGATGATGTTCACAAACCAAGGAGAAAACCCTGGTGATAACACTGAAGGCACTTCTCTTCTTTCAAAAGTGATCTTGCAGGAAACAGCAATTCTTTCAGGTGGTGACAAGTGACTGGTAACAAAGGCGCAGTAACCAGCAAGATGAAATGGAACACAAAGTCTTCACCTCAACTGCCCAAAGAGTGAAATACAAAGGATAATGGGGGCACAAAGTCGTCCCAAGATCCTTTACACAAAAAGAAACTAAAAACACACTGAAGACAACTATGACAACTCAAAGTCTCACAAATGGCTTCAAGACATCTTCCTGATTACTTCTACTAGTTCTATTGTCAAATTAAATAAACAAGAATGCTCCTAGAAAACAAACATAAAAACAATTCCCTAAGATAACACAAATTATCGCAGCACAAAGTCTGAAAGTAACTTGCTTTCTCATTTAAATAAAGTAATATGATCAACAATCTGAGCTCAAAGTCTCAGTAATCGCCTTTCAATTTGGGCAAAGTTTTGCTTCTATAATGACAAGATCTCCCTTGCATAAAACAAGAGATTACAATGTATAGCAACCAAAAAAGGCTTGGCGTTTTTTCCAATGGGACGGCCCACGCAGCATTCAATGCCTTGAATGCGTTTTTAGTTCTGTCTAGGGGGCCATGCTGGGAACAGTGCATTGCCTTAACTATGGCATGCTCATTCATCTTATATGTCTCCTCCTTAGCATGAGTTGTCTAGTCCTTTTTCTAATGTCTGCGCAGCTGTCCATTTTGTCTTTACTTCATGAAAGAAAAATAGGCCGCGTCCTTGATTTGGTGTGCTCAGATGACCACTTGATCAACTGTTTCACCTATTGAAAATAACTCCCTTGTAGATATTTCTGATCTTTTTGTATTGTTATCTCTTATCTCTTCCTAGTAGAAATTTGAGCTCTCGGGCTCTCTCTTTAGCTGGTCGCTTGGTTTACTTTTCAAGTTCCGCGCTATATTTGAAATTTAACGGATATTCCCTTACCTTAAATTTGACGTCCGTGAAGATGTCAATGGTTGCTGTTTGTTTGAACCATGTTGAACCATGAACCTTTGAACCTGTGAAAGTTCATCGATTCAATGGTTCAGGGGATCTCTATTGGTTCCTTTGTTCCATTTGTTTCCTTGCTCTCTGGTTGAACCATTGCTTTGAACTGGTCTCTGAAATCTTTCATGTTCTTTATTTTGCTTGGGGCTTGTCTTTGAACCGTTGAACCCGTGAACCATTGAACTTTGAACTCTTTTGGTTCAAGGTTCAATCGGTTCATTGGTTCATTATTCGTCTCAGTGCTTCCTTTAATTTTCTAAGTCCCTTTGAAGCCTTGAAATGTTGAACCTTTGAACCCGTCGAACCATTTGGTTCAAGGTTCAACGGTTCAATTCTTGTTCTTCGAAGTCTCCTTTTTGTCTAAGTCTTTTTGAAGCTTTTCCTTCGTCTTTATCAAGCCTTTGGAACACCCCAAAGGGAAGGTGTCCCTTCGGGCTTTGAGAAAGGTCCTTTTTTGTGGGTGTCGAGAGCCCCCCGCAAGGGTACCTACCCTTCGGGGTCCTTCGGGCGACCTTCGGGCTTCAATTCCTTCGAGCGGCCTTGATCCTTCATTTCCTTCAGACAATTTGTCCGAAAGAAATCTTCCTTTGCCTTTTAGACCTTTTTTTTTCGGGTTTTTCCTTTTCCTTTCGAGCGAATTCCTTCGGACATTTTGTCTGAAGGATTTGCCTTAGTCATTTTTCCACGGAAAATCTTTTCGAAGGAATTCTTTCGATCCCTTTACTTAGTAATTTCCTCGAACAAAAAGTTCGAAGGAAATCCTCTCTTTCGGCCTTAGTCGCTTTTTGATCTTTGAATCAATGTTCCCTGCCCTCCGCAAGGGCACCTACCTTTAGTTCACTGCCCTCCACAAGGGCACTTGTTCCTTTGGCTTTGGGGCAGTCCTTTGAACTAACCGATTGAACCAACTTTGGTTCAACAGTTCAACGGTTCAATCTTGCGTTTGAAGCCTTCTTTTCTTCTAAGTCTTTTGATCTCTTCAAACCCATTGAACCAATTGAATCCGTTGAAACATTTTGGTTCAAGGTTCAACGGTTCAATGGTTCAACGATTAATTCCTTAGTTTTTCGCTAAGTGTTTTGAAGCCATTGAACCTTGAAGCGATTGAACTTGTTGAACTTTTGCCGAAGCGCTTAACTCTTTAAGCTTCATGACGTCGTTGAACCTTTGAACACGTTGAACCTTTGAGTCGAAATGGTTCAAGGTTCAATGGTTCAATGGTTTAATCCTGCCTTTGAAGCTTGCCGATGAACATTTTTTTATTGAACCAAGGCGTTGAACCAAACCTGAAATTGCCCAAGTGCTGGAAACTTGCTCCTTTGAAAGAATTTCCCTGTTGAAGTCATTGACCCTGTTGAACCTGCTAGTTCCTTAACTGAAAAAGCTTGAAAAATGAGGAATTTGAATGCTCAGAACAAATTTTTGAAAAGGGAAGAGACAATTTTGGCCTACAGGACCAAAATAGTTCATATGTTGTCCCAAAAATGAGTGACAGAATTTGGGAACAACAATCCACAAAGTCGCTCTTCGCTCTTATATGCTCTAATTAATGGTATGTTTTAAATTTGTTTGTTTTTGTAAACTTTATATTTATATTTTTTATTATTTGAATTATTAAGGTGGGCTATTTTTATTCGTTGAATTATGATTGAATTCTTGTTTTCAACTCAACCATTATTGTCAGTGCAAGAACGACTCTCAATGTAATTATAAGTCAATTTTATTCTATAATTGAAAAAAAGTAGTTTCAATTGGCATATGTTGTATTCTTGTTTAATAATTGAGTGAGTTGCTCTATAATAGAGACTAGCTTGTTCTTTTTATTTTTTAATAACCAAATAGAGTTTTTCAAGACGTAATTGTCAACGTATCCCTTCTACCATGATTATCTACACTATCACTTGAACAAAGCCTTGTATTCAAATTTTAGCCATCTACAAAAAAAAATGTGGTATCCTTCGACCCAAAATAATTCCTTATAACAATAGTGTCTTAATACACAACAAAAATCAAACTTAACTTCAATAAACGCTGATGTTTTGGAGAGAAAAAACAAGTTTGTCCCATGCAATATTCACTAATATAATATAGCATAAAAAATCATTAAGAGATTTTCATGCAAGTTTCTTTCACCATTATATTATACTTTCAGGCCTTAGAAATATTTATCACATTTGATACGAACTCAAATTTAGAGCTATTGTATATATATATATATATATATATATATATATATATATATATAGATAGATAGTTAACAGGGGAATTGGTTACATTTCTTTTATTATCTCACCGAGATCAGAGGATCTACTTTGGTGACAATCACCTTCATGCTTCATCCATATATAGTTAACAGGGGAATTGGTTACAGTTCTTTTATTATCTCACCGAGATCTAAGGATCTACTTTGGTGATGATCACCTTCATGCTTCATCCCATAACAAACAAGGTTAGCGATTCCAGTGAGCAGCCTATATAACCCCCGCCTCTTCTCGAAAAACTAGTTATTGTATATATCCACTACTAGCATATCCATAGCATTTTTATTAATTATAACTTTGATTTACCTTCTAGTCACTATCAGCGTATTTGTAAGTATTATTAGTTATAACTTGATATGCCTTCTAGTCACTATCAACATTTTTATAAGGTGTTATTAGTCATAACCTGATATACCTTCTAGTCACTATCAAAAACTAGTTTAAATTAATGTATTTAAATAAATTTGTATATAAAAATGTACTAGTAGAAAATAAAACATCCAATATTTTGAAGTAAATAAAACTATAATATTATTTTCCTCCAAACTGTGTTGTCTCCAACTACTCATCCCCAATTTTCCTGAAAAATGGTGTACCCATTCCCATCTTCCCATACTCGTACCTGTCTCTTGGTAACTAGGTGCTTTTAGCCCCTGTGAATCCTTGATATATAACAATATAAAAGATAAATGTTGATTTCTTATTTACAGGTTATTACATTTTGTCTTCCAAAGCATGTTTTTGTTTAGTTTTATGTAGAGTGAAAAAATATTGAGGGAGGTACCATATGATGCAAGTACAAAGATAAGCCATCAAGGCACCACATAGAGTATAGGTTCATTAAGATTCAAAGCATTGGCAATTGAATGGCAGTTTGCATGTGTTTCCTTTGGCTTCACGAGGATGAAATCCTGATCACTTAATTGTTATTTTTTAAATGGCATACCCATCCCCGATTCCCTGTCTCCATCTCCCCGTGTATAAGTTAAGGTTTAAGGGATAAAATCTACTTTTGCTCAATGCATGTGAGTTTCTAACTACAAACACTTAGTTACTAAACTACAAGCTGAACTTTATAAAACATTCACACCCTTTAATTATAAAAACCAACATTCAGTAAGTTGTGAATTCTATAACTTGATACATTCTTACCCCCTCTTCAAATCACGAGTAAGGCTTGACCATAGATCTCTAAAAAAATTGAGTTTTGATACCAATCTTGGTATTTGAGGAGCTCATTTATAAAAAGAACGATACAAGAAGTATGAACATGTCACTCAAATGAGTACACCTAATCCAAAGGGTGGTTGTCCCATTGGTGAGGATGATGGTTTGTTACACCTTCAACTAGGTTACAAATCCTTCTAGATACCTGGTATAGATAGATGGAACAGATAGGGCCAGGTTCAGTTCCTGGGTGAATTTGATGGATTAGACTCCCCCCTAGTCATGGCAGCTTAGCCAAAAGAGACTGATTTAGATGTACGCTTACTCAACATGTTATAATCTGTTTGTAAGCCGCATACATGGGCAGAGAGGCCGATATCTATATTATTCAGTTGTTTCTAACAAATAAAAAATGAGAACACCTATACTTGTATGGGAGTGTGTTAATACTATAACAAAAACCTGTAATGGACTGGAATAACAAGTCCATAACTGAGTTCAAATAGAGTTTTCCCAGACTCTTGTTACCTTTCAGTGAGAGGAATGTTATGAAGAAACTGTTTTCCTCATTCCTTCTCAGGAGTCAGTATTACCATTAGTACGCACATCTCAAGCAAAATATTTTGAAACATATTCTGACTAAAGTAGGTAACTTTCAATATATAGAAAATTATTTCGCTCAACCTCTTAGTCACCATGTCTGTTTTATCCTCTTTCCCACCTTGTAACAATTTGACTGGTGCTGCATACAGTAGTGGATTCCTTCTGCAACACTGACAATTTAGTACCCTTCCCTCTTAATAACAAAGTATTGTGGCCTTCATAAGAACCTGTCATCTAATTGCCCATACTATTAGGTCATTTTCCCATATTACTATGGGATGTCTCCTTTTGCTCATTCCTGAGACCAGTGATTGGCCACCTATATCTCTCGTGCAGCTATCACCACCTTTTTGCTTATTTATAAAGGATTCACGACACCATTGTCCAGTTATGGTACAACAAGAGATGATGTTTAAGCCCAAAATACATTCACTGGTAGTGAATAAACAAATGCAACAAGAGTTTCACACAGTTATCACCCAGTACGGTTACCATTCGTGGAGACTTTTGAGTATTTCTAGATTCTATACCATTCATAAATGGTCCTTCATTCCTCCCATCCAAGTCTATACCCTTCTTTATAGTGAGTCACATATCACTTCATTTTCAACCCCTCATTGCCCAAGATTAAATGTGATTCCGATGGTGTGTTGTGGGGTGCTTAAGGGTTTTCTTTATTATGCTTCAGAATTAGTTTTTATTAGGCAATGTGGAGGTAATTCCTTCAATCTTCATTTGACTTTCAAAGTGAGCTCTTCCTTAAGATTATGTGGTCACTTCCTCAAGTTTCATTCATTCATATTGTTCAGACCATGTGCATTAAATGCATGTTCAAAGATTTGTTTTTTCAACATTTGAGGCTGTAACAGGTAGCCTTAACCACGCTCCTATCTTATATCGAAATTTCTTAGCAGTCCAACAAAACAAAGAATGTTTTAAGTCATTACAGGGCACTGATAAGCATTGCAAATCATAATATATTGTCAGACTTTCAAGTTCAGGTCAGCAACCAGCAGCCAGCCCATGGCGTGTCAATGTTGTGTGACCTTAAAAATTTTGGAAATGATTTCATTTGTTGAAAATCATTTAGTTTAGGCATCTGAATCAGAAGATGCCAATATAATACACCTCATTTTCATTAACAAACTTTGATAAGAAGCAGGCAACAGTATAATGCCTAGAAGAAAATAATACAGAAGAATTGAGAAACTGCGATGTATACACCTGTCTGGAATCAGTACTATGAATCATGATCAATCTTTATAACATCCAATTTGAACTTTCGGGGGCCTGAGGTTCGGGTTCATCTATGCTGCCAGTAATTTTAGTTATGTGAATCTGCTAGGAATATAAAATTATCCCATTGGGAGGAACTTGATTGTATGTCTGCAATCTCATGAATTACTCTCTTTTCTGATTTAATGCTTCAATCTGATTTGAGGATAGCATCTTCAAAAAACAAAGTACACAGTCAGATGGTGCGTTTATCTCATTTTGCCCTCTTTCAAGACCATGGCATATTTGCAGGAAAAGCAAATGGTGAAACATAAGAGTGTTTACACCTAACACTTGCATAATTTAATGTCAAATAGTGATCACATGGAAATGCATATCCTCTCGCATTCCATATTCTAATACCAAAGAACAGATGAGATGATGATCCACAGTTCGGCAAGAGTATTTTGGGTATGTAAAAATATATGATTGTAACAAAATTACTAGCTTATAAACGAATGAGAACTATTAAAAATGACTGGTGTGAGGCAATTGGGATGCAGAAACAGAGAAGATTAAATAAAATAATTCCCATAAATCTTAATTCAAAGAATAAAAAAGTCTAGAGCTTTAGTTGAAATACATACCAGGATATATTTGTACATCAAGAAGATTGCCATCAAGTTTTTTACAAAGCAGAAAATGTCCATTCATAAATAAGCTTTTTAAAGAGCCCTCTCCAGCCATCCAGGAAGTGACATGGAAGTCTCGATGCCAAGACGCCTTATAAATATAGCATAAAGGACATGAAGCAAGAATACAAATGATCCACAGTTCATTAGAAGCTGCACAGAGATAGGCATTTTAAACACATCAGCCTTAAAAAGATCTAAACAGAATAGCTTCCTCTAAACATTTACATCTATACTTTGGCAATGCTTAACATATTATATAAAAATCTAGGTATATAAGAGATAGAAGGAAAATGGGAAAAACTTCAGAAGCAAGTTAATGAATGTTGATGTGTGATTACCAAACTTGCAAATACTGCATATATCAACTTCATTGAAGGAACCACATTGATGCCCACAGAAGCAAACATGTAAGACACGGAAGCATGAGCATTTATCATAATCTGCACAATTTTAAAGGAAGCATGAGCACTTGTCACAATCTGCACAATTTTAAAAACCCACAATTTAAGTTCCGTATAATCAACAGAAGACAACTGAAATAATATCTAAAAGGTTATCAATTTTATTTGTAGGGCTACAAGGCACAATGCCTTCATAATGCACTGGTCGGGAAATAACTAGAAAATAAGTAATGCCGCTGCTTGCATCTCATACTTTACATAAAATAAATAACTTTACAAACACGCACACACATGAATAATACAAATCTAAGAATACTTCTTTCCAAATTGTGTACTTAAGAGTGTGTGTGTGCAATTGGCTGTGTACGCAGTGTGCACAGCTAGTTGTCTTCTATTATCTTAAATCTCTTTGAACAAGCAACCAAGAATTCGCCCGAATTAGACTGCAACAAAAGTTTGCATTCTTCAAGGCATTCTTGGCAGCACAAGAAGAGAGCAATCACTTTCAGAACAGACATCCTTACTCGAATATTAACTTAAGCTTTTTAACATCTTGGAGAAAGAAAAAGAGAAGTCTAATGATGCAACTCTTTGAGCAAAAATATCAGAGCAATTTCTCGAGAATGAAAGTTGTAATGTAAATAGATAAATAACGAGTAGATTCTCACTTTAAATTCATTAAATAATCTCCTAAAGTGCTGTTTTCTCATTTTCACCTGTATCTGTTTCAAAAGGCAACGACAAAATCCCAAGTTTCTAAGGGACTTGTCTAAAATTATGTACAAAATAATGAATTTTAACAGACTAGTTTGTTGTAATTGCCACCGCTTTGAAAACAATGACGAAGTGGAAAATAAATTGCAATGAGAATGCATGAATCAAAAGACGAGATCTGATGATTTAAAAAACTAGACCCATTAACAAACCAAATGAACAGTGAATTATCAAAGGCATCAAATGTTAGCAAAATCTGGATTTGTGATATATTGCAATGACCTAAAGGTTTTGCTCATCTGTTCAACATTACCAGCCATCTGAAATATTTCAAGTAATTATAGTAAACTGGTCTGCCCTTTTTGCTTTGAAAATTTGACAAATTTTAACAAACTTGCTCAAGTCTGACTTTTATCCGAGTCATGCATACAAACAAAAAGAGATCCATCACAATGAATACCAAGAAAGAATCTTCATTCTGAAGAAAAAATTAAAAAACTTGTGACCCACATTCTCGAAAGCATACCAGAGAAAGAATATTCTCCCTTATTAGCCATGATGAGAGAAGAACAAATCCCAACGTCCCAATACAGCGTACCTGCACCTCCAATTAAATAATTGCAGTGAGTTGTAAGAAAATATAATCAAATAAAAAAGGTCAAACTATGCATCTTATTTATGAAATAAATTTAGTTTTGAAATCAATAAGTGATGACCTGCTTTCCCACGATAGTAATTAATACATATTTGAAAAGGGAATTTAAACGTGGATGCCCTATTCGATAGACCATAGTTCAAAAACTCGTACTCAGCAACCCAAAGTAAACTAAATAATATGTAAAACACTGTTAAAAAGTATGAGAATCGAAGTGAATATCCTTCGAATCTGATGGCAATCAGTTGAATCAGGCAGCCTATAAACCAAGATTCAATAAAGTGTGCCCTTCCTTTCAATATCAAAATGAGCCAAGGTCGATTCTCACTCACTGTTTTGATTCTTGAAGAATGATTCCAGTTTCCAGTATGGCATAAATGCAGGCTAAAAGCCTAAATCTGTTCTAAAACAGTAAACCCACAACCATATATAGGCTATTTTTCCCTGGCCGTGGCTAGGTAATGAACTATGAACTATGAAGTGACTGAACTGTAAGATAACAGTGACATTCACAATGATACATGCTAAATGCTGTTTTCTAAAATGACAATTACGCAGCAGCAAGCACAAATCGCAAAATCAGACCGAAAAATAGCAGAAAATCACGACAGAATGAATGAAATGACATTTTTTTGGTGAAGTCTATAAAAAGCCACAAACTGAGTAGCAGGCTCGGACTCAGGCAAGTAATCGCGGTTAATTAAATACAGCGGGTCTGAGCCTGCTACTCAGCTTGCAGTAATTTAGCCGAGTACTCAGCCAGGGAAAGTCGAGAGGTTTACCGCAAGTAACTGACAGGTAACCACACCTTTTAAAACAGAGAGGTAGACAATAGATAGCTAAGATTTTATGTTGGAACTAGATATGACAAAGGCAAATTACAGCTAAACAAAACAGCTGCCAACTGTTAACGCTGAAATATCATTAATCATTAAATTTGCTACAAAATTTTCACATGGAAGAGAATTAGTTACTGATTGAGTTTGTTACAACCCAAAACAGACATATTGCCACCAAAGAAGTAACCACTTGCATCTTCAAACTTACTGAAGAAAATCCCTAATCCAACATTAAATAAAGATATTAAAACAGGCTAGAAAAAAATGAAGAAATGGGCCCACAATTAAGCAAGGCCACAAAACCAATTGCCAAAGAAGCCATTGACATGAGGGACATGAAAGCCAAATTAACCTCCAGGACCGCAGGCTTAACCACATCTCAGACCACATGATCAACCATAAGCAGCAAAACTCGCCAAAACTTTGAAGAACTCATGAATCTGAGTCCTGAGTGAACCCAAACAAATCCAAATGGACCTTCTGAGAAAAGGAATTGCCTGATGTCCAAACATAAAAAATAAGCTTAAAAGTCAATCGCAATTTATTTTTTCTCGTTTCCCTCCAACATGTCAAAGGATGAGTAAAAACTTTGTTTAGGGCAAACAATCAGATTAATTAGCACTATTGACAAATTTTTGAGCAAATTTCAACTGTGGGCAAGGGGTTTACAGATTCACCCATGGGCAATGACGTAGGAAGAGGCAAAGCCATAGGAAAAGAGAGTCTTGTGCACCTATTGTTGCTGCCAGGTCATATTTGAAGTTCAGGAGTAGGCCCAATGAGATCCTTTTCCTTTATGTTTTTCATGTCATTGATATCATAATCCACATTTTTTGGGCTGTGTACTCTGATTTTTGAACTCTTGACACAATTCAAATATTTTTTGCTTCATGCAGAATCGCATAATCACTTTGATATTTAGCACATATGTGAGCATGAATTTGTTTATATTAAATGTCTTTGAAGTTAAGTTCTTATGCTACGTTACCAGATCCTTCACCCCAAACCCCTAGAATCCTTCTCCGAGTCATTTCGGATATGGATCTTGGTTTGATCCGGCCTAGATACTACCAGGATACCATGGATGGACAGCAGATCCTCCCGGATTGTAATGTCCTCCTTTTTGGCATAACTTGCTTATGGACCCTTAGCTTGGTTTTGTTCCCACAAGGCTAAGGGAAAGAAAGAAAAGAGAACTATGAGGGGGCTAAGAGCAAAAAGGTGAAAAGTACTTAAGTATTCTAATTTTCATTTGAGTTATGCAAAAAATGTTTTTTAATCTAATTTCCCCTTAAGTTGGGGCCCTTTTAAGGGTCATGGTCACTTAAGGCCTAAAGCGTTTTTATAAAGAAGCTTTTTATAATATCTTTAAAAAAAAATAGTAAACTCTCCCTCTCCTTATTTTGGGCGCCACACTGGAGAAGAGATATAAAAGGAAAGGAAAGGTTCATTCGAAAAGGGGATGCATTTTGGATATTGAAATTGATGATCAAGTATGTCAAGCTTGTTCACCACAGCTTGAGGACGAAAATCTTCAAGTGTAACAAGGGTTTAGAGACGAAAACCTCCATTCCTACATTTAAAGAAGCTATATTCAAGCACTGTAATTGTGCTTCATATTTGCATAGTTGCATTCAATTTGATCTGCAAATGTGTTTTTGGACACCACCCTGTACGAAAGATTGGCGAACACCTTTGGAGGCTTTGTGATTGCATTTGTGCAGGTAAAAAAGGTGGGCAAACTTGATTGGAGAGCTTGAGTTGGTCTAGAAAGCCATCCCTATGGTGGCGGACTTGCTTTGGAGGGGTGGCAGACTTGGTTTAGAGGTATTTTTTGCAATTTATACCAGCTTGGCGAATTGTTTGAGGATTGATTTGCAAATGATTTAAGATGAATTTGTGCCCTAGATTAAATTCTGAATTTATTATATTATTCCAACAGTGAACTAGGGTTTTGAATTTTCGAGACAACTTTTAGTGGGCTTCTTATGATGAAAAAATTTTGATTCTAATTTTGTTTGAAAGCTATTATTTTTGTGATCATTTTGAGCTATCACTTGTATTGAAATTCCAAGTATTGTGGAAGATGTGAATTTATGAAATTTCATTGTAATTTTTCAATAATAAATTCTACAATTATAAGTTTCAACTTTTGAGTGAATATTTTGACTTCTAAAATTAGTGGCTGCAATATAAAGCTCAGTTCATATTTTTTGGAGGGTTAGAAGTATCAAATCAGATTTTTGCCCTAATCACCTAAGGGTTTGGTGGAGGTAATTGCTGAATATTGCTTCATTTTTCGAAGTGTGTTATTGGTTGAATTTGTATCTTCAGATTCTTTGAAGGAAGGGATTTTTCCATTAGGTAGGGTTTGTTGGAAAACCCCAACTTTGCCTAATTGTCCCATTTGGGGACATTACACGAATACATCCTAAATCCGCAGTTCTTCTACGGTATACTAGCCATATTAGGGTAAGATCCGTGGCCCAAGGACCTTTTTTTAATTTGTCTTAACAAAAAGTCAAAAATAGACTTCAAAAAACAATTAAAAATAAGATAAAGTATAGGGGAAACCCTAAAAGCAACTTGCACACTCAATTTATCAAAATAAAACAACACCAAATTTATCTTTTATTGCATTATTACATCTCATTGCACATTTGCTCTCTGACCTTCATTTTATCAATTGTTTGGGACTGAAACTCCTTCCTTTTGTTAATCCTACACCATTACAACTACCCATTTGGCACCACGAAGTTAAAAGGAGCTTGCAACGAAGAGGATTGTTCATTTAAGATAAGTTTTGTGGGTTTTTTTTTAAAGTTTTATTTATTTATTACAAACTTATAAATATTTGTAACTAGTTTCAACTTGTTTCAGTTTTTTTTTTAAACATTCTTTCAACGAATGTCAAATGCCTTAAATTTTAATAGCAATAATATTATTTTTAGCCAAAGGCTATAGGGATTTGTTAGAATGTCTCGTTCTGCAAGTGCTAGTTATGTGGGCCAAGGGATGCCCTTCAAAACCGATCTTTTATGGCCGCTATAGATGTATGTGACAATATTAGAGCAGGGCCAAGTGGAAGGCGTTTCATTTGGGTTTGTTCAAAGTGTAAGGTGAAATATAAGATCTCATATAGTCGGGTGAAAGCCCATTTATGTGTGATTTTTGACCATGGAATCAAAGCTTTTGGTGGGCCAAATATAAATGGAAAGCTAGGAAAGGGCTTTCCAACTGCAAAGATCCTCGCATACGTCAAAGATCAAGAAGCAGTCGATGCCTCTAATGCTCTAAGATCGAAGCATCCTTTGGGAAAGAAAGGATCTAGATCTACCAAGCCACCTATTGTTCCATCTCATGTTAATGTTGGGCTCCCATCACAACCATTTCTTGCTACATCCACCTCAGCCATGGAGAAAGAGCATTCGCCTCTTAGTTGCAAGAGAACAAAAGGTGCAAGCTGATGCAGAGAACCTATCTTGTTAAATGAGTTATGTAGAAACATAAATAACCTTAAACCTTGCCTTTGCCTTTATAAGACCTAGCTCTGACTTGTTTGTTTTACTATTTTCAAGTATGTCTACTTGTCTTCTTCAATTTGTGGTTCCAAACCTCCTCTACTTCTTGTATTACCCTTCTGTAGTCAAACTCTGCCCTTTTATCGTCTCTTTTACTTTGACATGTTTTCCCTTGTACCAACACCATTCAAACTTAAAATTTCCTTAAGCAATTTTCACAAGAGTTCTTTTACAACATTTCCATCCTTTGATGAATGTTCCTTAGCAACTGGTTCAAATATACATTTCAAAACCTCACTGGCTTCACTAGCTCTTATATCACAATATTCCAACTCTTTTTAGATTAACTTGAAGGCTTTATACCAACCTCACCTTATCAGACAATCTTGACAACGTTCTCTGCTCCTTGAACTCTGTCACAGGCTATTTAGTAGCCTTCTTTTTGACTAAATTGCTTTCTACGGACTTGTACATTCACTTATTGAAAAACTGATATCACATCCCGGTACCCTCTATCCTCCCTTGGCTATGCACAAATTTCACACTCTAACTTGACTTCTAGATCACCTTTCAAGGTCCTTGTTGCTCTCTGATTAGGCCTTTTAGGTCTTACAACCCTGTTTCAATATACAGTCAGCAATATATGTACGGTCACGTACATTTATGGTACAAATATTTCAAAATGTCTTCACAAACATTACTTCCCAGCTATCCTCCAAGTTTATACGGTGGCATCTCTGGTTATAGACCTTTTAGTGTAAAAACCCTAAACAGGGTCAAACCTGCCTGTTACCAACCCGAGAAGGGATATAACTCCTTTTACAGCGTTTCAAAATCTTTCTAAGTACTGTGATCCTTGTGCAACGTCTGTCTACCTACCCCAGACCTTCCCCAATCATTAGATTTCCCTTTGAGGCTGTTATGGTTCGATTCCTTCAAGTTTTGTATGAACTGTGTTCACAGACACAGGTTTCTTCTAACGCGAGGGGAATTCTTTTGTTCCAAACGGACTTCTAAACCAAACTAAGCGTTGAGTAGTCTCTGAACAATCTTTATTTACTCTTTTCAATCACTACTTACCACCTATGACACTCTTTTCTGCAAAGCTTACAAGATAATGCCTTGACTGTGAACCCCTACAAACTGGGTAACCTTATACTCAACATCTGTTCATTCTAGGCTTTGTGAAAGCTCTCAAACCTTCTACTTGGTTTAAACACGTCTGTACAGTCTACCCACACGTTCTCCAATTCATAGAATCTTTTATATAGGCATCCACTCAATTCTCGGTGTAGTTTTGAACACTACTGTGTGGAATCACACAGGCTACATGAAGTCCAAGCACCTTTTATGAATTAGGTTTCAAATAATATTGGATCCATTCAAGGACTCAAAGAGTATAGAGAAACAATCTTACCTTTCAACCTTACACCTCAAACAATCTCTTTTCAAACACTTGCTTGCACACAGAACTTGCCCAGTCTTCCTTCTACATTCATAACAAGCAACACAGGCCTGTATTGTTCTCCACAGGCAGTCTCATCAAACACAAAAAGAAAGGGTTTAAGACTCTTAAATTTATGCAATTAAAAGCATAATACACAATAATGTCATACAACACTTTTCCAAAGTCTTGCTCCTCCAAAACAATGCACACTCAGTCTTTCTCTTTCTTACAGAATACTAACAAAAACAGGGTTCCAACTAAATCTCCATGTGATCAACTTTTTAACAACTTACCTGAGGGTTGTGCTCAGTCATATTAAGTCCAACCGAATCCATTACACCATTACAATTCAAACAACATTTCATAGGTATATTCCTCTCTCATTACAAAACTCAGTCCTTTAAATTCTTTACAAAACACAGTCTCTTACACTCTTTACACAGGGTCTGCAAACTTGTTAATCATCAAGAACATTATAAAGAACAAAACCAATGCTTTAGCAAAGCTTCAAGACATATATCACCATGCTAATACATAAAGAAACTTCAAAAGCCTTTCTTCACCAGGCCATTCTCCATACTAATGTTCACAAGCATTTCATGGCTTATGTACATGACAGTGACTGCCACCTTGTTTCAAGAACACAACAAAAACTTCTTTATTTCTTTTGGGGTTTACATATACAATCTCCTTCGGACCCAAACCCTCAATCTTTTAAAAAGACTCTTCAAAAACATATATGTACAAACACAAGTAAGTTGGGAGCTATAACTACCTTCCCAACGAATTCTTGACCTCTCTCGACAACATTGTCAAGACTTAAACTAACCACACCTAACACATCTTTGTGAAAGACTAACACTATGACTTAGCCTTGTTTAGAACCTTTTAAACACTTATCCCCTAGTTTACTTGCTTTGATATGGTCAAAATCCTACACAAACCCATTACTAGAATTCAAATATTTGAATTTTAGTTTTGGTGGGAAAATCCTTTCTAAGCCACAATTCAAATTTTGAAAACCCCTAAGACTCCTAACTTGGACAAACCAACCTATAAGACTTCTAACCACTATAACAACTTAAAATGGAGGTCTTTTGAAAATGCCCCTGCATCACAAGCCCATTGGAAAGGGCATTCTGAAATGAAACCAGGGACATAACGGAGCATAACATTGTGCATTGTGTTTAGACATGCGGGCTACCATTTGATGTTTTTAGATCACTATACTGGTGGTATATGGTGAAATCTATCAATGAAGCCCCTAAAGGTTGATCAGCGCAAGGTATGAAAAGGTGCACACCACCTTGTTGGCAAAAGAAAGAAAACATGTTGAAGACGCATTGCAGCCCATCAAGGATTCATAGATTGAAACAGAGGTGTTCGTTGTTTCCAATGGATATAAAGATAAGGCAAATAGGACATTGATTAATGTGGTCATAATGTGCTTTAAAGGGGCAATGTTTTTGAGGCCGTTGATTGTGAGGGGCAAGTGAAGGATGCACAATTCATTGCCGACATCCTAATAAAGTCTATCGAGGCATAGGGGCTTCAAAATGATGTCCAATTTATAACGGACAATGCAAAAAAATTGCAAAGTTGCAAGCATGTTGGTTGAGGCAAGGTATGAACACATATTTTGGATACCTTGTGTCATTCATTCCCTCGACCTTATGTTGCAAAAATTGGGCACCAATATTGACTAGATCAAACAAATTTATGAGGAGGTGAGTGGGATGCAAATGTTCATAAGCAACCATCACATGTCTTAGGCATTTTCAAGTCCTCGAAGTTGCAGCTATTAAAAGTAACTATGTTTTAAAAAAAAATAATGATCATTCATGAATCATGTATAATTTTAAATTTTGATTTAATTTTTTTGTTTGTAATTTGCAGGATTTTTATTTTTGATAATTTTATTTTTTTGTTTTAATTTCATACTAAATTGTTGAGACTCGGTTTGCCTCTCACACACTCATCTTGAAACGACTTGTCAAAGTGCATGAAGCATTGAAGAGCATGGTAATCAACCACCTTTGAGATGTATGGAGGCAATCAAACACTAATAGGGGCCACAAAGATTAAAGGGTTGATCCTCGATGATGGGTGGTGATAACGTGTGGAGTATTTGCTCAATTTTACCGAGCTCATTGTGAGGATGTTGAGATTTGTGCATATGGATCATCCATGTTTGGGTGAGATTGATGATGGAATCAACTCAATGATTGAAATGATTATGTCCATCATAAATGCAAAAAAGCAAGATCCTAGAGAGAGGTTATTCAAGGAAGTGCAGTCATCTCTCATTGAAAGGTGGAACAAAATGACTACCCATTGCATCTTATTGCTTTTGCCTTGACTCCCAAATACTACAGTGCGCAGATCTTTTCTTTGCCCAAGAGGGTCCCACCATATAGGGATGTTGAGGTTAGTGAGGGATATAAGGCAACATTCTCTGGACTCCTCCCCGATCCAGAAGTAGAAGACACAATTACAAGGGAGTTGGGCATTTCATAACCTCCATAGGTCACTCCCTTCGTGTTCTTCGTAACAAGTACAAAAACACTCATATTTGGTGGTAACTTCATGGGCAAGCATCCAACCACTTGCAATAAAAATTCTATCACAAGCAAAAAAATTTAAAAAATTAACTCACTACCTTTCTTTTTGAAATTTTGTTTTGACTTTTTATTTTTATAAATTTTAATTGACTTTGTAGCTTTCCTCGATAACTTATGAGTTCCTCTTCAGCTAAGCAAAATTGGGTTAGGTACACCTTTATCCACTCAGTTAAGCACAAGTTGCCAGCGAAAAAAGCAGAGAATTTAATCTACGTGCATTCCAACTTGCGGCTTCTCACACACAAGCAAGATGAGTACAAGAAAGGGGCAACAAAGTGTTGGGATGTAGACCCAAAGACTATTAACTTAGATGCCTCCATTGACTACCTTTCATTGGTCGACATGGATCTAATGGGTTCTTCACACAACCTACATAGTAGAGCTAGTGGGAGTGGCACTATTACTGCTTGTGATTCTAATGAACCATATGATGATGCTCTCAATGAAGACATTGAAGACCAATTAGAATATAATGAATATGTTGATTTGTCTTATTTGTGTCCATACATTGTAACATTTGAACTATGTACTTCATCTAAGACTAATCTAAGTTCAACCATTGAATATCCTAACATTTGGCAATGAATTATCAGTATGTATTGTGGTTATGGAACTTATTTTGTTTATTAGATGCCCATTATGTGGTTAATTTTCCTTATTTCGCAATATTTTTAATATATATATATATATATATATATATATTTGTACAATCGCATTCAAAAACATATCCAGGCCCCCAAAAAAAAAACACTATCCGCATATATGAATCCCATATCCGTATCCGTATCCATACCAGTATCAAGATCAGCTGCTTAATTCTTATGCAATAGAAACTAATAGAGATTTCATATATTTTATGGGTTTTTAATTTTCTTAGTCTCAATTCCAACCCTGATCCAAGTCCAAATCGACTTGGCATATCGGTCTTGCTGAGTCTGAATCTAGCTACGACAGTTTAAAACTACATTACCGGATACACCCCAACCCTGCGCTCCCGTATCCTGGGGCGTATCCCTTGCGCTCCCAAGGCTGGGGGTGTATCCGGTGCGTATCCACAACCTAAGGACGCTCCTTGGGTGTATCCCCACACTCCTGGACGTCAAAAACATTTTATTTTTTATTTTTTTTCAATTTCGCCTAATGAAAAGTCAAACATGGACTTCAAAATACAATTAAAAACAAATTAAAGTGGTTTCCCAACCCTAAAAGCAACATTCACACTCATTTTATCATGTTGGATGGCTTGTCGTACTGCAAATGATATTGCCAAGGGGATTACAAGACGTCACACCATTATAGTTGTTGGCGGTCTGGATATTCACTTCACCTCCTAACACATTGCACATTTGTTCACTCTTGGACTTCAAAATACAGCTATCGATGTCATATTGAAGGTTTTATTTAACTTATTTTGTTTCCTCTATGCATATTATTTGGATAATTTTGCTTATATGGCTATATTTTTATATTTTTTAATTTTTTATATATATTTTTGTACAACCATATCCAAATGTATCCAAACCCCAAAAAAAAAACCTTGTATCCCTGTATCCGATTCTCGTACCCGTATCCGTATGGGTAACGCAGGTTTAAAACAATAGCTGCAGAATTGTGACTTACCAAGAATTGATACAAGACCACATTCCACACACTAAAGGTCATGCCACCATTTCAAACTTATAAGGTTATGAAGTTCCTCTTTAATTGATTTAGTGTTGGAAGATACTAATATGCCAGTTGTTGACTCGGACACAGGAAAGAAACATATGCAAAATTTCACGAATTAAACAAAAAAAAAACTATTCCAAAATTTCATTGTGTGGATGTTAGGGAGTCTATTTCAAAAAGTCACCATACTCACAAATGCGTGCACTTGTCCACCCCATTGACTTGTTTTGTAGGATGCAGCTCGGGACTTGGGGAGTTATTGAAAACTTGCAGGGTCTCAAAACTATGGTTTTTATTATCATCAGTTCCCAGTGACAAACCAGAATAAGCTTGAAAGAATTTTCAGATAAATTGAGTTTTTGTAAGTTTCAAAATTATTTTTGCTGATTTTCAGTGATTTTCCCAATATTTTGAGATCTGAAATTGTCAAACATATTAAGTGATTCAAAATGATATTCTTAAATGACTGGGTGAAGAGACGGGTAGGAGTAGATTGCTGTTTATGGAAGATTTATGTTTTGAATGGAAAGGCACACTTCAATTTGGAAGATATGGGGCACAAGGATTATCCTCACATCAAGTTGAGTTTTTTCTGAAATTAAAAAGCTGATCCTAGACAGTCTGTGACCTAAGCATGCTAATAACACAAGAAAAACCAAAAGGTCGTTAATAGCACATCAGGCACCCATATGGCCGAAATCTGCTATAAATACAACACACTATAGGAAATAATGCATTAAGCATCTGTACTGGATCATACTTAGTGAATTGAGGAATAACGTTGAACTATCATCAATTGTGTGCTTTACTGAACAACACATACTAGTTGATGCAAACGTTTCCTCCTAGCCAACCTTTGAGGGTGAAAATTGTACTAGTTGGCATCTGCACATGTCAGGGCCTGAGCGCCAGATTGATCCTACAGCTGCAGCCCAATGCACATGGGCGGCCCCTAGCCTATATTATTCATTTGCAATTTAAATGACCTAAATGAATATCCAAAATAAATAAAAGATCACCAATTTAGAAGATGGTGATGCTGGACATACTGAACCTTCATTAACTAAAAATTACTCATGATTTTTTAGTAATACAACTTCTCAGCATATACTGCAAAGAGTTTTTTGAAACAAGCTTCTGATTGTTTACCTATTTTTTCATTCGTTAAATACATGGACTGCAGGTTAATCCATTCATTACTTCCTTCATATTAGTTCTTCTTGCTTTGACAATGATTTGCATTCCTCTTGGAGAATTTTCAGTACAGATGCCATAAAAAAATCGTAGCGAAGCATATATCAATCACACAGGCACAAAAAAGAGACAGCGAATGGATGGCAATAGAAAATGAAACAGGCTTTCCAGACATCACCAGAGTGCAGATAATGATTGAGAGGCCCCAGTTTAGCTCCAACCTGAAAAATAAAGTCCAGTGCATTGTTTATAGCTAGGAATCTCGGTAGCATATTTTACAAGGAACGTGGTAACTATAATAATGAACCCTCACCCTTCTCCCCTCTTTGAAGAATCAAAGCACATTACCCTAAAAGTTTCTTGAAGATAAATTGGAGAGCAAATATATATTTCTATTGGGATTACATTTTAAAAAAGGGAGTCATAGTGCATAAGGATAACAAATTAACAATAGCCATATAATGCATGGCTAACACCCCAAAATATAAAGAGAAACATCCAATTTCTTCAAATTCTTTCTCATTGCAATGTGGCAAGAAGAGTGAAGTTTCTACATATTAATGATGCAATAACAAACAAGTAAGAATCTTCTTCATACCTCCAAAGAGCACCCATAGCAATGCCGACAAATCCATGCATAAGCTGCATAAAACAGAGACAATGTGATAAGTAATTAAGACTTTCTATAAAAAAAATGAAACATCAAATTAAACACACCAGTCAGACACAACTTTCAATCTCTAAGTAGCTAAATAACTTATTTAGTTTTACCTAATGTAAACTTGTTTGCACAAGATGCTTCAAGTGCAACACTATTTCTCGAGTCATGTATAAAGAAAATTTTCTTTTATTATGGAAACACAGAGGAGGAAAGATTAAGAACATCTTGAGAAGAACATGCTGCATGCAATTTTTCCTTAGCTGATTAGCTTACTAAAACCAATTAATCCAATCTAGATGGGACTATTAATGATCAATGGATCCCAAAATGTTTGAAAATGTTAAACTGGTAACTTTACGGTCATTTTCTGAGTCATAAAGCATAATGTAATAACATCTAGACTTCTAGCCATCCTAAGGTGTCTGCAACGTGAATGTCAAAAACTAACAAACCAAATAGACTGCCTCTACACTGGAAAGATCATCATAGTGGGGAAGTTGTAACACTTTAAGTGGAAGGACACTTTCATATTTTTTGCATCTTCTATTTGGGATTTGGCTGCTTTAACATTAGAAAATTAGTTTCAGAAATCAGCATTCTTATTACCCTGACACTTCTCCTGAAACTCACTTGAAAATTTAGGTTTGTTTTCCTTAAAGAATAATTGAAGAAACATTTTATTTCTTTTTAGAAGCTAGTTTTCATGTTTAGTCATTATGGTGTATTAATAGTATAATACTCTTACTTCTGGTAAGTCTTAGCAATATTTGTTGGATAACAAATCTAAATGACTCACAAATGGGTATAAAGTGCATGTGCATATATACCTTCAGATGATCATAGCTAAGGATATGTTAACCATTCATCTGTACAGACTAACAAATGGAAACATGAGGACAAAAATATTGTAAGAAGGTGCTGTGTAGATGTCTACCAGCTCGTTCTTCCCTAGTAGATCTACCACTCTTTTTCTCCAACTCGAGATCTGTTTTAGGCAGAGTTTCATGGATATGAATAGGGTATCGGATACAGATACAATATCGGGTACGAATACAGCTAATTTTTAAGACCCCGTGATATGGAAAAGGCTGGATACAGCATATATATACATTATATGACTTCTTTTTATTCCACTCACAGTTTCATTAAATGCATACAAATTACATACTCCTAGCCCATTCACAGCCTCATAAAAATGCATGTGAATTACACACTCCTAGCCCACTGGAAAGGTAGTAAGTTGGGTGTTCCATGGACAAAAACAATATGCAGGTTGCACAAGCTGAAGGAAAATAGACGGAATGAAAGAAAAGAAGTAGAGTAGGCCAAAGGAAACAAATCAAATAATATCACTGATGGTTGAGCAGAACAAAGGTGCAATTTTGAAGGAAAAGATCAAATCAACACTCATTCACCTCCACGTCCTCAAATGCTGCTGCTAAAATGCATATCAGAGGGTTGTCTGTAGCTTTTAGATATCTTTTTAGTATTTTAAGAGGTTTTTTTCAAGTTAATTATTTTAAAATTTTAAATCAGATACGGCTACAAATGTCCTGCATACCGAATCCAGCCATATCTGATACTGCCTAGTTAAGGGCTCGTATCTGGATACGTACGGGTAAGGTATCCTAAGCGTCTCTGAGCTGTGCCATACCTGTATCCGTATCCGGCATGCAGATACGTGCACCCTAGCAGTAAGGTTGGCGTATCCAGCAAGCCTGGTTTTAGGGATTTCAAATTTGTTGCATTACAACTACCAGGCAGTTGTACTACCTGTCTAATTAAATCTCATAACTTGTTATTAAAAGCAGTAGTTGAACTACCTAATTAATTAACTTTTACAACTTGTTATTAAACTAGCATGAACAATAATTATGAATTTAGATTCCTAATGCTAAAGTATACGTAACTGCATACTTCGAAATAATTATGATACTCCAGAATATTTAACAAAATAAGAGAATTTATTAGTTGTACTTAAAAATCCTCAGGAACTGTGATGCATTACACTTTGAGTTTGCTTTTACCCCTTCAAAAGGTGTTTACCAAGGCTATATATATGCTGGTTATGTATTTCAAAGAATAAATTGATTTTTTTTCTTTAAAATAGTAAGAGCTTGTTAGTTTTGCCTTGTTTGTACTCAGATATTGATCCGTAATTTGCACAGATATTCCGTGGCAAAATTCACCAACACAGATCATCTAACCTCCTTACATATATATGATTGTTCTTTACAGTCATGCGCTACTTTGCTTGTTAAAACAGAGATTTAAGGTGCTGCAAATGAAATTACAAAATACTGCAATAAAGAAGACCGGAAATACAGTGCAAGTGAAACACAACAAAGCACAATACACAATAGTTTAGCCTGGGGAAACCCAACATGGGAGTTACTCCAGCAGAGTGAAGAGATTGCTCCTCCCCTTTCCACTATATAATTCTCAAATACAGTCATACTGCCATCAAGTGGCCTTCATGGACATAGATACAATTCAACAATTGCCCAAGGCCTGCCCAATGATTTGTCTTCTTACAACACTTCGCAGACAATTACAACACCTCCTAAAAATCAAAACCTGCTCGGAGAACAATGAGAAACTCTGCCTCATTGATGAATGGACTCCACACTTGAGTTGCACTACTAAACCCGAATGAGTTCACTTCCATCCAATGCCTCTGCCTACCACAGGGGCCTGTATTTATACTCAAACTCAATAATAGGAGGTACACAAAACACCCAAGAGAAGAACTGAACCGACAGGTAATCCAAAATTGAGCCACGTTTGCAACCGTTACCCATTGGACTCAGACCACGCAATTCCCTGCTAAGCTGTGGCCCCACCACAGGTTTCTTTGAAAAACCACAGCATGAGGTCTGTGAAAACAAAGCGATACTCCCAAAGTGTCCATATCACTCTGAGACTTCCTCTGACTCTGTAAACTCCTCATGTGTACCCTTTTAGCTAAGACTTTTACATGAAATGTCTTCAAGAAGTGTGTTACAACCATTTGTTACATAGATGAAAATAGTGGAACTAGTTAGCTGACATAGCTAACATATTAGATCCAAAATTCGGATCAGCTATTGCAAAATCAGTATCCAAGCCAAAATAGGTTATCAGAGGGAAGATATAGACTGAATTGAAGGTCAATCAGTGCATGCACAAAACAGATTATGTAGATCATACTGTACAAAATTGCCAACAGACGTGGCCAAATTTTTGAAACATGTCTGCAAAGCCTTAGACAAAACAGAAATATATCAATTCAACCCATATAGAACCATGGAAGGTGGCTAAAATTTTATAGCCAAATCATGAAACCATTCAAAAACCACTATCAAATTTTGGCTCACATCCAAGAATAATCACTGTTGTCTTCTCATTGTGCTTAGGTGTGGCAAAATAGAACAATAATGACAGGCAGGATTAAGTATGGAAATCACTTTCTACAGGAAAACATTTCACTTTTCTCAGACCCATGAATGCATCATTGTCTTAGGCAGCAGACACCTTAAGAAACAACCTATGAAAACAAAGAACAAAATTACTAGAAGCATCAGTAAATATCTACGGATCAATACAAATTTGAGTGCTGAGGTAATTGAACAAGCTTATTTGCTTGCTTCAACTCCAAGAATCTCATGCTTTGCCCAACAGGCCTTGAGAGCCTGCTGCAATTGGTGATAAACAGATGCAGCTGACCATTCAGACCATTAAAATGGAATTGATACTAGTAATACTTGTGCGAGAACAATTTCCTATTGAAATAGCATGTGCAAGAACAATTCATAGATCACAAGGATTAACAATGAATGCTTTAGCTTTTGACCTTCATCAAGTGAACTACCATGGCCTCATCTACACTGCACTATCTCAAGTCAACATCATGGAACATTTGTACCTTATAAACAGATTAGAGAAGAAAATTTATGTTGGAAATATTGTTATTGATGTCAAAGGTCTAGTATTGGTGATAAAGGCCCCATTGCATTTAATGATGTTTTTAATATTCATATCCTAGCTAATGTGTGTTAATATTTATTTAATATTAACGAATATATTTTTGGTTGCATATAAGTCAAAAGAGGGCCCATGGAAAAGTTAAAGAGTCACAGGGTAAAAACAAAAGAGGAATGGGATGCATTTTCTCATGAAGAGTCATCTTGAGGAATTCTACGAGTCACCATGTGAAGACAAAAGAGCGTATGGCGCATTTTTCCATGAAGGGACACTTTGTAGAATACGAAAAGTCACCAAAATAAAGACAAACGAGAAAACAACGTATTTGCTTATGAAGGGTCACCATGTGACTTTTCAAATGCAAGGATACGAAGGATCATGCAAGTTTGGCGCCATTTTCCATGAGGATTGAAGGGTCACAAAGAGTGAATGCCAAAGGTCATTCGGAAAGCTATAAATAAAGGCTTGAGAATCCATTTGGAATATGCAAAAGAGTGCATGGTTTGTATTTGTTTTTGAAGAGAGAAAAGCAGATGTAGAGTTCTATCATTTGTTGAGTAAGCAACATTGAGAGATAGTTGTGTTTTATACACAAGAGGGGTTGGTGCTGACAAATCTTTGCAAGGGGTTGGTGCTCCTGTGAATTGGTGTTCACAAATAGTTGTTATGTTAGTGCTCGGCAAAGGGGTTGGTGCTCCTGCAAGTTGGTGCTTGCGAACTTTGTAAATTGTGTTGGTGCTCATTCATATACTTGAGATTGTTCTCCGTGGTTTTTCCCACTTTGGGTTTCCACGTAAAAATCTAGTGTCTCTCTCTCTTGTGTGGTGCATATTATTGTTTCAATTTTATTGCATATTTTGCATGTGTGATTAAGTGATTAAAGAAAAAATCAGATTAAAAAAAAGATATATAATATATTGATTCACCCCCCTCTCAATATATTTCGTGCTTAACAAATTCTTCAGTATCTGATGAAGTACAAGGAGAAATGCAAAGACTTCAGCAATTTGCACAATGGCAATTCTTATGTGAATTTAGATACAAACTCTCAAAATATTTATATGTTCGAACACAAGTAGCTTGCAATTGTACTGAGAAAACATAACACATGATAATCAACTCATGGTTGCACATGTATTATGCTTACAAGAAACTCAAACAAATACAGTGCAAAACAAAACAATGTTAACAGACAAATTTGAGTGCTTCACTACAATGAATATTGGCAATATCATGACATGCTGTAAAAAAGGAATTTTCAAGCAAACCATTGAAACATCTAATACGCCAAATCTAGAACAACTAGAATTGACATCAGCGATTCAAACATATACATCCACATATCAAATATCTACTTTGCATCAAAAGCTCCCCTTGCAAATCTGTTAACATTCATAGAAAACGTTACTTCAACTGTAAATGACAATGTGAATATCATTTGAAGTGGTGACTTCAATTTTGACATGATACAAAACAAAAGTTCCCAACACCATCTATGCCAATGTATGAAAAAACACAATTTGTTTCTTATAGAAAATATGCCAACTACAAATGCAGAAATAGTCATAGACCATTGCTAGACAAATATTGATCGAAGAAAAATAGATTTTAATCTCTTCCATGCATATTGGACTGACCACAATGCAATTTTACTTGCTTTTCGTATTGCAAAATAAGCAAGGAATTATATGATTTTATTTTAAAAATCAAATTTCAAATATGAAATTTGCAAAATGAATACAACCAAATTGGAAAGCAGATATCAAAATAAAAGGTATGCAATACTTTTTTTTCCAAAATCAATTGCTATTTTTATTTTTATTATATGCATTTTGTAAATTGAAATATACAATTGCATTGCAGGAAGAAAATTAAGTTTATTGCTAATTGTTTTTTATTGGTCATTCAACTCAGCACAAATGGAGCAAAAGATCGAAATGGAACATAAGAAATAGAATCACAAGGGCAAGTCAAAAGGTATGTAGTTACAAATTTTCTATTTCTTAAATTCTACTATTATTTAGAAAATGACACTAACTGTTAAAAAAATGCAAACAGAAACTCAAGCCATATGCAAGTCACAATTGGCGATTTCAACAACCACAAATGCTGAGAAATATTTGAAGGTGATGTCCTTGTGACATATAGAACAATACTTGACAAACAAAAAACAAGAGAACTTTCGCAAGTTGATTTAACAGACAATAAAGAAGAGATGACAATAACCCTGAATATAGCAAATTCGTTAATCCGTATCCATGAAGAAAAACTCTTACCGCATAAAGGGATATGTATTACAAACTTTTCTATAGCTCCAAAAAATACTTATGATCATGGTAAATGTGACTTTATTTTAATAGTAAATAAGACTACTGCAATATAACTCATAGACCCAGTTTGTACTCATAGACCCAGTTTGTCCAAAGCATATGTTCATCCCCAATTCAACAACTTGTGGCCACCATGTACTATGCAATCGGCACTGTAGCGGCTCTTTGTACATCTACAACAAAAGTTGGCAATCAGTTTATTGTGGAAATAACAGATGGAAACTTGCATAGTGACAAAGCCAAAGTAAATTCAATTACATTTATTGCAATCATGTTATGCGAAGCAAAGTTATTACATGGTATCAAATGACTAATTCTTTGTTTCCATTGACAATTTTCAAGTCTACCTCTTCCATACACTGGAAAATCGAAAACAAGATAAGAAGAAAGGAACCTGCAATTTATCTTTTCAAAAACCTTGCAAAATGAACTGATGCAAAAGATATGAACTTGCGTAGCACCCAATCAACATTCATCACCTATGTACATGCCAAAAGAGCACTACAATACTTGCAAATGTTAGTAGAGACAACTATTGAGGTAAATGCCAAATGTGAATTTGTCTAGTTTCTTATTCCACTTCAAAAGAAAACTAACATAACATGTTGTCCTTTTTGGTTTCAAAAAAATGTACATGGTACTTTGACAATTGTCCAAGCATATTCTAGCCCCTTTGAGCCTATATGCAAATGTTGCAATCTTGTAATAGAACGCTTTAGGCCTGCGCATGCAACAACTACACAAATGAATGTGAATATTTCTATTCCCACCGGCTTCTCTACAATATAAACACTACTAACAATAACAACATCCAATGCATTGACAGAAACAATGTCATTGATCAATTGCTCCCTTCAATTAGACAAACGACACATGTTGAATACATGGCTGACAAAGAAAGCATAGTTGAGCTTTTATCAAGATTGACAATGCAAGGTGGTTTCACAGTGGACAAGAACAATGTCATTAAGCATATCACTATATCAACTGAAGCAGAAGGTATGAAAATTGTTCAGAACACAATATTTTCAAAATAGAACCAATTAATTATAAAAAATCTACACGTTTGAATAAATTTATATTTGAAGCTCTCGAAATAGCAATATTAAAAAAATCAAACTACAATAGGCTACTTACTTTCACAGGTTAGCAGTCATGCATCATCAAGCCACACTATGCCCCCTCATCTTTTTGAGAACAGAAATTTAAAAAAAAACAAATGATTCTAGCATTAGAAAAAGCCTAATAGTTTTATATATTGACAAAAAATGGTGTTTTAAAAAAAAAACGTATTATCATGATTTACTACTTTGACTATGACATGGTATAGTGGAAAATTATTGCATAGTTTTCAATCAATGTTAACTGTCACCGTGTTTTGCAAGGTCCACCACAGAAATTTTGAAGGCAACAATACAATAAGCAGCTGGCATATGTAACAACAACAAAATGAAATCAGTATAGTTGACAAACCAATACAAAAGCTAAAAGAAAAAGCCAATTCCGCATAGGAAATTATATTTAATAAAAATTAGCTTGCTTGTAACTTATAACTTGATTTTAACTAATTCTGAATATTTTCACAAACATTTGTCATGCTAAAATCTTGAAATTAGATTTCTTTCACTAAAGTATGTTAATACATGTATAGAAATTAGAAAAATTAACTATTTTAGTTAACTTATGCAAATGTTTGTTGCTATAACAATAAAAAATGCAATTTTTACTTTGCTGAGTATATAACAAAGAAAATGAAAAAGTGCATACTTTGTCATAGATAAATAAATAGATTATCTACAAAATGCGTTCAATCTAACTGTTGAATACTATGTGAGTTGAATCAACCATCCTCTTGTGGACAAGTAGCAAGTTGTAATATACTTTCTTTCTTTACTTTCAATTTGCTCTTCAAATATAAATTTTGGTTATGCTTGTTCAGAAAATTCAATCTCCCAATTCTTATCCTTTCAATGAAACCAAAAAATAGTAAATGCTTTATGCTTTAGTTTCAATAAATGCTTAAGTTGGAGACTTTACTTGCACCCTAGCTCAGAAGGCGTGTGTTCAGGTCCTCTTGCTCAAACGTAGTACAACATGAGAATGACCCTAAGTTGTGGATCACCTAATCTTGGATCAGACCTCTACAATTTTTTTAATGAAGCTAGCTACTGTTATTGTTCGTTATAGTACTCACCTAAGACCCCAATATTAATGCCACTGGGACTCTGTTTGGTGTGAAAAGTTGGAGAAAGATCCTGCAACTAGAGATTATCGTTGCATGCAATCATGAATGGTTGCATGAATCTCCTCGACCTCCTCTATGCCACTGGGACTTTGTAACAACAGAACTCTCATATTTATGCATCTGACAGAGCCATAATCATGTCTGCTCTAGGCAGCTGATCTGACTATCATATTTATGCCTTGGCATGTTCTTTACTGCAAATCCTGAGTATAGATCTATTATAGATTAAAAACCAATTAATTTATTGGTTTTCAGATAATTAGACTTGTGCTATGAGTTTTTGCTTGGTCCTTGAAAGCTCCGATGATCTAAACTCTTCCACAACCTTGAATTGCTCGAACACTATGAAGACCTGCTTTCAATCGCAACTACAAATAGCTACCCTTACTTTGAAATCTAAACCTAGGTCTACTATATACGAAAACCAATCATATTTATTGGTTTTCCTATAGTCTTGATAACGAGGCTCGATTGGATGCCTAGTCTCATTTCGACAACAAGCTACCGACTTTTAATTTGTATTAGGTCCAAAAGACCTATTATGCCTCCGCGGAGCTCTAATGTCGATGTTTGAACCTGCAATATCAATTCTGGTTCACCTAGATCGTCCTCTAAGTGTCCTAGGGTCGATCTTGTTTATTGGGCCTCGATTTTTGTTTTGGGCCTATCAAATTAGGACACTTGTCAGCGTCGTGCTTATTTTGAGCACCATTAACCTTTCTCGCGTCGTTGACCTCCTTCGATACAAATGAACGCGAGCCATAGATCTTTTGCCATTTTAAATAGTCAGTAGTCATTTTTAATGTGTTTTTCGATACATATTTTTGATATGTTAATAATTATCTTTAATAATTGGTCAATAAAATTATTTTTTGAGTCAAAGCCATTTTTTTATAATTTATAGTTTAGTTTTAATTTGTTATCAATACAAAAAGGGAAAGCGGCTGGCCCTGACGACTTCCCAGCTGAATTCTACCAAGAATTCTGGGATATCATCAAACTTGACCTTTTAGCTGTTGTCCAAGAATCTCAGCGGAATAAGCAAATGTTTAAGGCTACAAATGCGACCTATCTTGCTCTCATACCCAAATGTGAAGGTGCTGATAGGCTAAGTCAATTCCGCCCTATATCCCTTTGCAATGTTGTTTACAAAATTATATCTAAAATCATTGCAGATAGGTTAAAAAGAGCGCTGAGTGCTATGATCTCAGAAGAGCAGAGTGGTTTTGTGGAAGGCACACAAATCCTGGACGGTATTGTCATTGCTGTTGAGTCCATTCACTCCATGGCCAGCTCAAAAGATAAGGAAATGTTCATTAAATTGGACATGGCCAAAGCCTTTGATAGGGTCAGATGGTCATTCCTGCGGAAGGTTCTTAGTGCTTTTGGCTTTGTGGACGAATGGACTCAATGGGTCATGAACTGCATTTCCTCAGCTTCCTTCTCAGTGCTTATCAATGGAGAACACATGGAGCTTTTTGGTGCTACAAGAGGGCTGCGACAAGGTGATCCTCTGTCTCCGTACCTTTTTCTTCTCCTTGCTGAAGGTTTGGGGAGGTTGATCAGCAGGAACAGAGAGGAAAGACATATCCAAAGATGGCGATAGAGAGAGGAATTGTCGGTGCAATCACACCTGCAATTTGCTAATGACACTGCCCTTACGGGCATGGCCACAATGACTGAATCTGCTAATTTACACAGGTTGTTAAATGTTTATCTAATGGCCTCGGGACAAAAGGTCAATGAAGATAAGTCGTCCATCTTCTTCTTCAACACTCCGGGCCCTATTCAGCAGCGGATAGCGAGAACTCTGCATTTTCAGATTGGGACTCTCCCCTTGAATTACTTGGGTATCCCTATCTCGGCTGGCCGTACATCCAAAGAATCTGGGAAGACTATTTTGGAGAAATTTCAGGTGAAAGTGAATCATTGGACACACAGGGGGTTATCCTTTGCGGGCCGGGTTCAACTTATCCAATCTGTGCTGCAGGCTTTACCTATTTACAGGTGTATGCTCCAGGTTGCCCCGATGGGAATCGTTAAAGAGTTTGATTCGGTTACCAGACAATTCTTATGGGCTGGTAGTCTGAACTCCACTAAATGGAGCCTTATTAGATGGGAGATTGTCTGCAGCCCTAAACAATATGGTGGGCTAGGTCTGAGGCAGACGGACTTAAATGGTATTGCTTTGGTGGCCAAACTTTATTGGTGATGGTGCACCGAACAAGACAAGGCTTGGGCCAAAATTCTCTCACAGAAGTACTACTCCGGAACCATTCAGAGGGACATTCCTCGCTATCCGCTTATTGGGAAAGGTTTAGCAATATGGAGTACTCTCAAAAAAGAGGCTGCTCTCATCAAGGACGGCTTATTCTGTATTTGTAAACAGAGATCCAAGGCTCTCTTTTGGTCTGACTCTTGGGATGGTTATCCTTCCATCATTTCTCAGTTTCCAAATTTGTTGAACCTTTGTCAGAGATTCCTTGATGCTGGTTGGTCTCGAGTGAGTGACTTCAAAGTTTACATTACACAAGGACAGGGGGAGGTAGCTCACTGAAAAGCTCCTGAAACTTGCCCTGTTAATGGGACACAAGAAGAGAATGAGGAGTTGTTGAGCATCCTTTTCAGGGGTCGCTGTAGTCCTCTTCAGGAGGATGAGCTCGCTTGGTCTCCCAATCCCAAGGGAGCTTACACAGTTTCATCTGAATATCAGGTTTTACTTCTTCAGAGATTGGACAAGGGGGAAATGCATTGGTGGAGACAGGTCTGGAATAAATTCACATGGCCTAAATGCCACTGTTTTGCTTGGATGTTGGCTTGGAACAGGTGCATGACCTGGGACAATCTCCAGAAAAGAGGTTTTCAAGGCCCTTCAGTAGGTGTTATGTGCAAAGAGACCGAGGAGGATTCAGCACACCTTTTTTTGCGATGCCCCTTTGCCTTGCAACTCTGGGATTATTGGTGGGATGTTTGGCAGTGCCCATGTTTTCATGCTCAATCTGTGGTCGATTTCTGGAATGGAATGGGAGAACCCCCTTCAAGGACGCCCTTCCTGCAGGACATATGGCTGGGCGGCCCCATTTTTCTGTTCTGGTAGATCTGGCTTGAGAGAAATAGGCGAATTTTCTGGGGGGTGAGGGTCATGGTGCAGCAAGTATGGCAAAAAGTGGTGGGGATGATACAAGAAACCGTCCAAGCAAAGAGCACGATCTGCCTTCCTTTGACCAAATAGGACGCTCAGGTGGTGGCGCGACTTGGATTCCAGCAGTTAACGGGTAAGTCAGCGTGTGTCAAGAGGAGCAAGCAGTTCAAGGAGCAGATTTTCAGAACTGGTCAGTGGCAACACCCCCCTAGTGGGATTCTCAAATACGGATGGTTCCTCCAGAGAAAATCCGAGACCCGCGGGTACTAGAGGGATAGGAAGGGATTCTGAAAGTCCGATGATTTTTCTTTTTGCGGTTCTTAAGGGGCTGCAAACCATTAACATGATGGAAGGCCAGGCCATTATTTATGCCCTTGAGAAGGCCCAAATGTTAGGTTGGCATAGGATTATCTGCGAATTGGACTCTCAAGGCTTGATTAACCTGCTCATTAAGAGGAAAGTGGTGGACGTCAATTGGCAACTATCTCTAATTATGCAACAGATTTTGCGGATTTGCTTGCTTATGGATAGCGTTACTTTTGCTCACATTCCGCGTGAATGGAACAGGGCAGCGGATTTTTTGGCTAAATGGGCATCAGACCATTTGGATGGTGGAAACATTGAGGATTGGAAGTCTCTCTCCCCGACAATGCATTCTGATTTGAAAAGAATTCTGAAGGCTGATAAGAAAGTTCATAATATTGTCTAGTTGGGCGTGTGCCTAGTTTTTTAGTTTTTGTTGCTTTCTTTTGGGGGTTTTTTCCCCCCGTTCTTCTTGTAATGCTTTTCTTTACTTATTAATATTATTTTTACCCATTTTTTTTTAAAAAAATTATTATCAATACTATTCGATACTTTTAAGTCTTTTGTCATTTAATGAATTATCTAATAATATTATATATTATATTATTAATTACACTGTTATGACAATCTATCTTATTATTATACTTCACATTTTTATTTATATAATAATAGCACTCGATCATATTTCTTTATTATTATTATTATTATTATTAATAGTAAATTATCAATTAGAATAATTTAATTTAATATTAAAATTTACCTTTACATATTATAATATACCATATTATATATTAAAATATACTATATTATGTCATTATAGTATGATAATATTATTAAATATTTATTTTCAAACATATCATATATACATTAATATTTATTACAATAAAAATATAATACAATATTACGATAATAATATTTATTAATATCATATAACAATATATAATATAATATAACATCTTATAATAATATGATCAGTTTTTTCTATTCTAAAATAATATTAATAGCAATAATATTTAAAACAATATGCTCTCCATCCAATAGGCTTTACATGTGTTCTATGCGCAAAGGGCACCTATGAATAACCATTTTTGAAAAACTGATAATTTTTTATTTTTCAATGTGAAAAAAATTAAATTTTGAAAGCTATTACTATAATATTAAAATAATAACATATCCATAACATATGACATAATATTATGACAATAATATAATACATTAATAATATAATAAGATATTAATAACAAATTAATATCATTTAACAATATATAAAATATGATACAATATCTTACAATAGTAAAATAATATGAGTATACTAAATATTATTAGAATTTCTATATTTAAAATAATTATTACATTATTATTTTGTAATAGTTTGTCTACGAAAAAATGAAATGGTGACAACAATCATGTGTTTTGAGTGAAATACAATTATCAATTTACGGTCTTCCACTTTAAACAATGTTGTTTTGCCAAAAGACAATGCATTTTGAAAATGATATTAATAGTCGCAATAATTTTATAGAGAAATTTGCAATTACAATGAACTATTGCTTTTCAATCTTCACAAATATATTACCTTGAAAAAAAATCGTATAAATCATAGAATGTAATTACTTTTTCCCTATTAGAATTTAATTTCAATAAATCCCATCAAGAAAGACAACTACATTCACAAATAAACACAAAAAACCTTAGTCCAAAAAATTTAGTCTAAGTTATGTCCCTGACAGCCATGTCTATATCTATTGCAGGCCGCTATATGTCCCTGCTTGATTTGACTATTATATTTATACTTTGGCGTGCCCTTCAGTGCAAACCTTGAACATGGATGTATTATAGATTGAAAACCAATCTCCTTTATTGGTTTTCACATAGTCACTATCTCCACTTGGACGCATTTATATCGTTCGAACAACTAGCAGCGTGTTTTCATTTATGTTATTATTTTAATATTATATTAATAACTTTCAAAATTTAATTTTTTTCACATTGAAAAATAAAGAATTATTAATTCTTTTTAAAATGGTTATTCATGGTGCCCTTTGCACATAGAACACCTGTAAAACCTATTGGATGGAGAGCATATTGTTTTAAATATTATTGCTATTAATGTTATTCCAAAATAGAAAAAACTGATCATATTATTATAAGATATTATATTATGTATTGTTATATTATATTATATATTGTTATATGGTATTAATATATATTATTATCGTAATATTGTATTATATTTTTATTGTAATATATATTAATATATATATGATATGTTTGAAACTAAATATTTAATAATATTATTATACTATAATGGCATAATATAGTATATTTTAATATATAATATAGTATATTATAATATGTAAATATAAATTTTAATAATAAATTAAATTATTCTAATTGATAATATACTATTAATATTGATAATACTACCGAAATATGATCGTGTATTATTATTATATAAATAAAAATGTGAAGTATAATAATAAGATAGATTGTCATAACAGTATAATTAATAATATAATATATAATATTGTTAAATAATTCATTAAATGCCAAAAGACTTAAAAGTATCGAATAGTATTGATAACAAATTAAAACTAAACTATATATTATAAAAAAAATGCCTTTGACTCAAAAATTAATTTTATTGACCAATTATTAAATATAATTATTAAAATATCAAGTATAATTAATAATATAATATATAATATTGTTAAATAATTCATTAAATGCCAAAAGACTTAAAAGTATCGAATAGTATTGATAACAAATTAAAACTAAACTATATATTATAAAAAAAATGCCTTTTGACTCAAAAATTAATTTTATTGACCAATTATTAAATATAATTATTAAAATATCAAAAATATGTATCGAAAAACACTTTAAAAATGACTATTGCTTATTTAAAATGCCAAAAGATATATGGCTCACGTTCATTTGTATCGAAGGAGGTCAATGACGTGAGAAAGGTCAATAGGTCAATGGAGCTCAAAATAAGCACGACGCTGACAAGTGTCCTAACTTGATAGGCCCGAAACAAAAACCAATGGCCAATAAACAAGATCTGCCTCAAGACACTTTGAGGACGGTCCAGGTGAACCAGAATCGATATTGCAGGTTCAAACATCGACATTAGAGCTCCGCGGAAGCAGAATAGGTCTTTTGAACCTAATACAGATCAAAGGTCGATAGCTTATTGTCAAATGAGACCAGGCATCCAATCAAGCCTCGTTGATATCAAGATTATAGGAAAACCAATAAATATGATTGGTTTTCGCATATAATAGACCTAGGTTCAGATTTCAAAGTAAGGGTAGCTATTCGTAGTTGCGATTGAAAGCAAGTCTTCATGGTGTCCAAGCAATTCACGGTTGTGGAAGAGTTTGCATATGCCTCAGGGGATCATCAGAGCTTTCAAGGATCAAGCAAAAGCTCATAGCACAAGTCTAATTATCTGAAAACCAATAAATTAATTGGTTTTCAATCTATAATAGATCTATGCTCAAGATTTGTAATAAAGAACATGCCAATGCATAAATATGATAGTCAAATCAGCCGCCTAGAGCAGACATGATTATGGCTCTATCATATGCATAAGTATGAGAGTTATGTCATTATAGAGTCCCAGTGGAATAGAGGAAGACGAGGAGATTGATGCAACCATTCATGATTGCATGCAGCAATAATCTCGGGTTGCAGGATCTTTCTCCAACTTTTCACGCCAAACAGAGTCCCAGTGGCATTAATATGGGGGTCTTAGATGAGTACTATAACGAAGAATCACAGTAGCTAGCCTCATTAAAAAATCTTAGAGGTCTGATCCAAGATTAGGTGACCCACAGCGTAAGGTCATTTTCATGTTGTACTACGTTTGAGCAAGAGGACCTGAACACTCGCCCTCTGAGCTAGGGTGCAAGTTAAGTCTCCAACTTAAGCATTTATTGAAACTAAAGCATAAACCATTTACTTTTTTTGGTTTCATTGAAAGGATACGAATTGGGAGATTGAACTTTCTGAACAAGCATAATCAAAATTTATATTTGAAGAGCAAATTGAAAGCAAAGAAAGTATATTACAACCTGTTACTTGTCCACAATAGGATGGTTGATTCAACTCACATAGTATTCAGCAGTCATATTGAACGCATTTTGCAAATAGTCTATTTATTTTATCTATGACAAAGTATGCACTTTTTCGTTTTTTTTTGTTATATACTCAGCAAAGTAAAAATTGCATTTTTTTATTGTTATAACAATAAATATTTGCATAAGTTAACTGAAATAGCTAATTTTTCTAATTTCTATACATGTATTGACATACTTAAGTGAAAAAAATCTAATTTCAAAATTTTAGCATAGCAAATGTTTGTGAAAATATTCAGAATTAGTTAAAATCAAGTTATAAGTTACAAGCAAGCTAATTTTCATTAAATATAGTTTTCTATGCGGAATTGGCTTTTTCTTTTAGCTTTTGTATTGGTTTGTCGACTATACTAATTTCATTGTCTCTATTTGCATTTTGTTGTTACATATGCCAGCTGCTTATTGCATTGTTGCCTTCAAAATTTCCGTGGTGGACCCTGTAAAACACAGTGACAGTTAACAGTGATTGAAAACTATGCAATAAATTTTTTCACTATACCATGTCATAGTCAAAGTAGTGAATCATGATAATATGTTTTTTTTTTAAACACCATTTTTTGTCAATATATAAAACTATTAGGCTTTTTCTAATACTAGAATCATTTGTTTTTTTTATTGGATCAATATATAGAGTTATACATACCTGTTCTCAGAAAGATGGGGGGGCATGATGTGGCTTGATGATGCATAACTGCTACCCTGTGAAAGAAAGTACCTTGTTGTAGTTTGAATTTTTTGTATCACTATTTCAAGAGGTTCAAATATAAATTTATTCAAATGTGTAGATTTTCTATAATTAATTGGTTCTATTTCGAAAATATTGTGTTCTAAACAATTTCCATACATTCTGCTTTAGTTGATATAGTGATATGCTTAATGACATTGTTCTTGTCCACTGTGAAACCACCTTGCATTGTCAATCTTGATAAAAGCACAACTATGCTTTCTTTGTCAGCCATGTATTCAACATGTGTCATTTGTCTAATTGAAGGGAGCAATTAATCAATGACATCGTCTCTGGCAATGCATTGGATGTTGCTATTGTTGGTAGTGTTTATATTGTAGAGAAGTTGGTGAGAGTATAAATATTCACATTCACTTGTGCAGTTGTTGCATGGACAGGCCTAAAGTGTTCTATTACAAGATTGCAACTTTTGCATATAGGCTCAAAGGGGCTAGAATATGCTTGGGCAATTGTCAAAGTACCATGTACTTTTTTTTTAAACCAAAAAAGACGAAATGTTATGTTAGTTTTCTTTTGGTTATGTTAGTTTTCTTTTGAAGTGGATTAAGAAACTAGACAAATTCACATTTGACATTTACCTCAATAGTTGTATCTACTAATATTTGCGAGCGTTGTAGGGCTCTTTTGGCATGTATACAGGTGATGAATGTTGATTGGGTGCTACGCAAGTTCATATCTTTTGCATCAGCTCATTTTGCAAGGTTCTTGAAAAGATAAATTGCAGGTTCCTTTCTTCGTATCTTATTTTCGATTTCATTGTATTCAGCTTCCAATGTATGGAAGAGGTAGCCCTGAAAATTGTCAATGGAAATAGAGAATTAGTCATTTGATACCAACATGTAATAACTTTGTTTCGCATAACATGATTGCAATAAATGTAATTGAATTTACGTTGGCTTTGTCACTCTGCAAGTTTCCATCTGTTATTTTCACAATAAACTAATTGCCAACTTTTGTTGCAAATGTACAAAGAGCCGCTACAGTGCCGGTTGCATAGTAGTCCATGGTGGCCACAAATTGTTGAATTGTTGAATTGGGGATGAACATATGCTTTGGACAAACTGGGTTTATGAGTTCTATTGCAGCAGACTTATTTGCTATTAAAATAAAGTCACAATTACCACGATCATAAGTACTTTTTGGAGCTATAGAAAAGATTATAATACATATCTTTTTATGCGGTAAGAGTTTTTCTTCATGGATACAGATTAGCGAATTTGCTATATTCAAGGTTAAAGTCATCTCTCCTTTATTGTCTGTTAAATCAACTCGCAAAAGTTCTCTTGTTTTTTGTTTGTCAAGTATTGTTCTATATGTCACAAGGACATCACCTTCAAATATTTCTCCGCATTTGTAGTTGTTGATATCGTCAATTGTGACTTGCATATGGCTTGAGTTTCTCGATCTGTATTTTTTTTACAGTTACTGTCATTTTCTAAATAATAGTAGAATTTAAGAAATAGAAAATGTGTAACTACATACCTTTTGACTTGCCCTTGTGATTCTATTTCTATATGTTCCATTTCAATCTTTTGCTCCATTTGTGCTGAGTTGAATGACCAATAAAAAACAATTAGCAATAAACTTAATTTTCTTCCTGCAATGCAGTTGTATATTTCAATTTACAAAATGCATATAATAAAAATAAAAATAGAAATTGATTTTGGAAAAAAAAGTATTGCATACCTTTTATTTTGATATCTGCTTTCCAATTTGGTTGTATTCATTTTGCATGTCATATTTGAAATTTGATTTGTAAAATAGAATCATATAATTCATTGCTTATTTTGCAATACGAAAAGCAAGTAAAATTGCATTGTGGTCAATCCAATATGCATGGAAGATATTAGAATCTATTTTTATTCGATCAAATATTTGTCCAACAATGGTTTATGGATGTTCCTACATTTGTAGTTGCCATATTTGCTATAAGAAACAAATTGTGGTTTTCCATACATTGGCATAGTTGGCGTTGAGAGCTTTGGTTTGCATCATGTCAATATTGAAATCACCAATTAAAATGATATTCATATTGACATTTATAGTTGAAGTAACGTTTTTTATGAATGTTAACAGATCTGCAAGGGGAGCTTTTGATGCTAAGTAGATATTTGATATGCGAATGTAGATGTTTGAATAGCTGATGTCAATTCTAATTGTTTCTAGATTTGGCATATTAAATGTTTCAATGGTTTGCTTGGAAATTCCTGTTTTATAGCATGTCATGATACCATGAATATTCATTGTAGTGAAGCACTCAAATTTTTTTGTTAGCATTGTTTTGTTTGGCACTGTTTTTGTTTGAGTTTCTTGTAAGCATAATACATGCACAGCCATGAGTTGATTATCATGTGTTATGTTTTCTAAGTACAATTGTAAGCTACTTGTGTTCAATGAACATATAGTGAAATATTATGAGAGTGTATCTAAAGTCACATAAGAATTGTCATTGTGCAAATTGCTGAGGTCTTTGCATTTCTCCTTGTACTTCATCAAATACTGAAAAAAAATCTTCTCTAATCTATTTATAAGGTACATATGTTCTATGTTTTTGACTCGAGATTGTGCAGTGTATACGAGGCCATGGTAGTTCACTTCATGAGGGTCAAAAGCTAAAACATTCATTGTTAATCCTTGTGATCTATGAATTGTTCTTGCACATGCTATTTCAATAGGAAATTGTTCTCGCATGAGTATTTTTTTATTTATGTTTATTTTTTTTGCGATTCTTGCTATAAGAGTCCACTGTTTGTCAATATGTTCAGTGTACAAGTGTTTCATTTTTTGTCTTTGAAATTTGCCAACATTTAAATCATAGAATTCTACCCATAGAATATTACTAATATCATTTGTGTAATATTTGAAAATAACATCTGCACCATTGACTAACTACTAGAATTTGTTTTTTAAGGATTATTTTATTTGGCAATATGGGTTTTTTACTATCTACAAATTCTTTGTCAATTTCATTGGGTTGGATATGGTCAATTGCATTTAGCATATACGTTTCTCATAACAAGCATTTTCTCATTGTGAAGTTGAACATCTTTGTTTCTATGAAACAAATATGGAAATATTGGATCAACTGGAGAAGGTCTATAGCAATGGTCATTTAAGTATTCGATGCCATTTTTTGTTTGCTTGCATGTTCTTATACGATTTAAGATTGAAACAAATTTGCCATCTCGTTGTCTCATAACTTCTTCTAATTCAAAGTATTTGACATTATTGGTCCAAAATGCATATGGTATTATTTCACCATGCACTTTTGGATTTTTAAATATCCAATTGTCTTGGATGGGTTGCGTTTGGTAAAAGTCACCACAAAAAATTATGTTTATTTTTCCAAAAGGAATTGTAGGTGTATGCATAATTTGACGAAGGCTCTTGTCTATGTTATAAAGCATATGGGTTCCTATTACAAATACCTCATCAATAAGCATTATGAGCAGTTGTTCATATCTTTTAGTCATTGTATAAGGGGGGTTGGAAGAAATTAAATACTGCAATTTGCTACACTTCCTTGCTTATCCACTTTCTCACAGTAGATTTGCATCAGCATCATGGAGCCCCTCATCATTATTTGTATGGAATTGGCCTCAATATATCTGAAGATAGATTCACACCAAGAAGCATATGTTACTTGTTTGACAATTCTTTCCTTGCCATTTATTGCTAGGGATTGCATTAGAAGCTCGTTATTATGTTGTTTTACACACTTTAGAGAATACAGCCATCACTTAAAACGTTATCGTTGGCATTGGCTGTCTGGAATATGTATTTGCACATGTAAATGCTCCTCAGTTGGATTAATGAGCTTTGAAGTATTCTACGATTCACATTTAGCAACCTTCAACCTATCTACTTGTGCACTTGTAAAGAACATGCATCTTACAGTCTATGCATCGTGAGCTACATAGTTTAGCTGAAATCAAATTTGCTACAGTTTCCATTCTTCTCCAAGTTCAACCACAAAACATTTTCTCCATATTAACTTCTTCGAAACGCTGAGGATCTCATCCTTTTGCTAAACTTGTGATTTAAATTGAATGTCTTCATACTGAAACCATGCACTCACTTGCCACATATTGTTATTCTTGCATTCTTTGTAGTGCATATTTCTTCATGTAGTATTTAAAATATATGAAAGTTCTGCAGAAATTTTACTTCGATAAAAGATCATTTGCTGAAATGCTTCCCGCCATAAAATTTATTTGACACTATCAAGTAAGAGATGTAGTCCATTGATGTTTCTACTTCTTCTAAGGATACCATTGCATTTCTATGCTGCTGTGGGAAGTTTAAAGCCTGACATTATTGTTGCGTAAGAATAGTAGCTAAGCCAATATTAGAATCTCAGGCCTTCCACCTGTATCTCACAATAGCCCCACAAGAAATTGTTATTGTTCCACTTGTTGTGGAGTCTTCTCCAGTTGTTTGCTTCCATCAGTTTTTGTAATTTGAAGGTTCCTTGCTCTTCTGGTTTTCAATGGAGGAAGCATTTCTGATTCTTGCACAGAAAAATAACTGGCTCAAATCCTATCTTCCTCTGTCAAGTGAATTTCTGTATTGGCTCTTCAATGCAGAAATCTTCAAATCAAGTCTAGCTCAGTGGTTCAAAGTTCCTGCATCTAACAAAGAAAAAAATCTTTAATTGGAAAACCGTAATGAGGATTTGCTTGCTACAGATCCTGCGTGTCTTAGGTTGTTCCATGAAACATCTTTTTCCCCCCACAGGTGTCCTGCAGAACACTTTTGTGGGGAAGTTGTCAATCCTTTTATAGGCCATCTTCTTTCATGGTTAATGGATTCCCCCACCCCTCAAACCAAATTGGATTCTTCCCTAGAAACAATTGAGAAAGAATGTATCAGCCTTTAGAAGAAATGCAAATTCAAGAGATTAATCAAACTAATTTGAAAAGTTCTGGGGCATCCATTATTACATGTGGTTTGTTTGAGATGGCCAATAGTTCGTTGATTAATTTGATAATTCGTCCTATATCTTATTTCTAAACAGCAATTAAAGCTTCAGGCTAAGAAAAGAGCAAAAAAAGAAGCAAATGAGATTGTGAACCCTTCAAACATCGTGCAAACCATCACCAAACAATGCACATGCATGCAAATCAGTTGGTTATAAGCATAACTATATCTTTTAACTTTTAACGCAACGTTTGGTTCATAGTCTAAATCTTATATTTGAAATCAATTGCTACTAAAGTTCCATGGATAAAAAGGACAATAAGGCATAACAAACCTGTAAGATGGAAAACTGTATATAAACCGATTCCAGAGCTTAAACTATAATAGGTTTAAAATTTTAGATATACCTTCTAATATGTTATTTTCAAGCCATTATTTTAGATGAAGACTGCTTAGTCTGACATGATGGTTAGTTGAATATGGAGAAAATGGAAACAAACTAACAAAAAACAAAATTTACAGGAAAAGTTCTGTTTATCAATTATTGCACACCAGGTTCACCCAATGGGAAATATTTTATTTTATTTTGCATCCATTCAGCATCACAAGCAACAAAACAAGCAAGATAGGAAGATGAAATTTTTGAAACAAAAGTATGTGAGATCAATTTGTGATATGATAGTCCTCACCTGGGTTGTTTGTACTTGTAACTGGTCTTGAATACGTGAGAATTCAATGTTATGTCACACCAGAGCTAGTGAGTTTCATTTTCTTTACGGGCCCCTGCCCTACAGGAAACTAGTGTTTGTCACACATCTGTTGTTGGAAGCATCAACCACTGCCATTGAAGTTGATGAAAACAATGGCATCAAAGAGAGCTTGCAAGCATGGTCCTCAAGGTCTTCAACAAAGTAAATTTATCCACCATCAGGAGTATAATAAGTGTCTGAATTTTTTTAATCATTATGCTCTAGTTGAGAATTTTGAAACCCCTCTGAGATCATTATCGAAGCTTGTGTCTGACTCTTGTGAATTTCACAGGTAGGTGTGTGGACTCAGGATCCAGAGAATATTTTTCTAATTTCTTTCCAAGAATATTCTCATAGTGCTTGAGTTACAAGCTGTGTACCTTGGGTCCATCATAATAGTTTATAATTTTCTCCCATTGGCATTTGTGATCAAATCAATCTTGCCCAAGACCTAAAGAAAATCATAGATTTTCAAGTGTCCAACCAAGCTTTTTCTCAACTTGTGCACAATAATTTTCCTAACATTTGCTTGTTAGGTCAAAGCCCGGATCAGAAGATCAAAGCTTCACAGGTTGTAGTTTTCTGCAACTCCCACCAATCAGCTTCACAGGTTGTAGTTTCTGTCATCAATTCAGCTTCACAGGAAAAGGACCCCAGTGAAACTAGTTTCCTTTCCTTTTACTGGACCCCACCCTAAAGGAAACTAGTGCTTGTCACACATTTGTAGTTGGAAGCAGCAACCACTGCCATTAGAGTGGAAGAAAACAATGGCATCAAAGTGAGCTTACAAGTTTGTTCCTCAAGGTCTTCAACAAGATAGATTTATCCATCTTCGGAAGTATAAGTACTAATGTTTTTGAATCACTATGCTCGAGTTGAGTATTGTGAAAACCTTATGAGACCATGATCCAAGCTTGCGTCTATGCCTCTTGTGAATTTCGCAGGTACATGTCTGTAATCATGACCCTGAAGATTTTTTCCTGTTTTCCTTTCAAGAATATTATCATAGTGCTGAGCTATGAGTCGTGGACCTTGGGTCCATTGTAATAATTTATAGTTTTCTCCAATTGGCGTTTGTGTTCAAATCAATCTTTCCCAAGACTTAAAGAAAAGCATTGATTTTCAAGTGTCCAACCAAGCTTTTTCGTAACCCCTTGTACATTAATTTTCCTAACACTTGCCTGTTAGGCCAAAGCCCTGAACAGAAGATCAGGACTTCACAGGTTGCAATTTCTGCAACTCCCACCAACTTGGATTCAAGGGCAATGGACCCCAGTGATGAGGTTGACTATAGTTCCTCAACAGGCTAATCAAATAGTGGAAAGGCTGCCTATCCAACAAAAAGTTAGAAACAACTTCTCAACCTCAGACCAATAAGGCAATGGAAAAATGCAAACAAGTTGCATAGCTTGAGTCCTGCAGGTCAGTTTCATCAAATGTCCCCTCTAAAAGGGAAGAAACCATGGTCCAGAAGACACCCATGTAGGCCCCCTCCCTATGGAATAAACAAAATGCCCTTTCTAAATGGAGGAAAAGAGGAGTCAATTCACAAATATTGATTTTCTCATCAAAAAGTATTAGTCAGTTGTCTCCAATAGCTAAAGTGCTTAGTGCATGAGGAAGTGCAGAGGATGTGAATTTGGATTATCTTTTTATGATATCCCATGAAGGTGCTATCTTGGAATGCTTGCAGATTTATAAACCCAAGCATGTGGTCAAACATATAAGATAGAATTTGGGTGAGCTTGCAATTTGTCTGTGTGCAAGAAATTAAGATTATTGGTTTCTATTTACAGATGGCTTCACGAATATTTTTCCTTAAGCAAAGAGTTTTGTTACTCATCGTGATGGACTGGCTATAATGGTTTTGTGCAATATTACCAAACATTTTAATTGGCGCTTAAACCCTACCTACCATTTGATCCGGAAAATGCTTAATCTTGATGGCAATCCCAACATTTATGTTCCCAATAACACCACTGCAAGGGTGGCGTTCTTGCACTAGATAGCAGATGAAATTCACAAAGTTCTTTTGATTGGTTTGTGGGGATTTAAACATTGTTGAATCCCATCCTCCTGGCAAGGGAATGTTATCAAAGCAATGGTGTATTACTGAGTGCTAATTTTCTGCATTTTCAACAACAAAATTCAAATTTGTCAATTCCCTTAAGTGTCTGCTAAGATGCACCAGATTCAGCAATTTAAAGGGTGCACTCTAGATTTTTACTCAAATTTTATTTATAATCGATTACAAAATAACTTATACTGTCCTTAGTCGCCAGTAAACTTGAAATATATAGTCAAAATAAATATTAAGCATTTCCCCTAGTGTGTTTGACTACCCTTCACATGTCCTATCATATTTTTTTCTCCCATCTCTGGTTTTTTTATCACTGTCTGCCGTGGAAATAAAGCCCTAGCATTGCCTTCGGCGAGGCGCTTTGTTGGCGCCTTTGCACCCCAGCATGGTCTGATGTTCTCATCTGGCCCAGCCATTTATTTAACAGAAGCGCTCCCTTTCTGCTAGTGTACCATTGACATTCACAAGGTATTCATAATTCATGTGTGCCCTTGACAATGACAGATGAATGTTACTACTTATAGAATCTATTTGTCATTGCCATAAATGTATGAATATTATTTTGTATTCTAAATAATAATTGCATGTTTCTCAATTTGACTATAACAAACTAATATTTTATGTGATCCATATTTATTATTAAATATGTGAAATTCAATTACAAAATCTAATATTAAACTCTAATAAGGGGATAATATCAGAGCTAGAGGGCAGCCTAGCTTCAGAGGGGACTATCAAACTATCAACCACATCTTCACACTTCGGACTATCATTGAAGAAGCTCGTCACAGGTCTTTCAAATTCTTTTGTTGTTTTGTTGACTTCAAGAAAGCCTTTGACTCAGTTCCGAGACACCTGCTTTTCAAGAAGTTGAGAGATATCAGCATTCCAAATTTTTTGGTTACCACTGCTTGGAGACTTTATGAGACAGTTCTTGGGCAGTTTCATACTTCTCACGGTTTTTCTAACTTTGTGAAAAGTACCATCAAGCAAGGATGTCCACTCTAACCGACCTATTTAACATCTACATTGATGCGTTAGAGGAGTTTCTTCGGCAGCATACCCATATGGATGATCGTTGTTTTCTGCATGAGGTGCTTATAGTTATCCTTCTCTTTGCCGATGATGCTTCCTCCACTCACACTCTACTGAGGGCTACGGCAACTTCATGCCCTTGCTCATTTTTGCAAACTCCAACAACTTGTGGTTTACCTTAGTAAAACTAAGGTCATGATCTTCAATATCTCCAAGCGCTCTCTCTCTAGATTCCAATTTTTCTACAAAGGGGAACTTCTAGAGATCACATCAGCGTACACTTATTTGGGGCTCCAATTTTCTAGTCCATTCTTTAGCATGAAGTCTACCTCTCACTTGCGCCTTTGAAAGGGGTATGCTTCTCTTTTTGTCTTAGAATGTCAATGTTTCCAGATCCACTTTTAGGACATTCCTTCCAAGTTATGCATTTTTGAGACAATCATCAAACCTACAATTTCATATAGTTCAAAGGTGTGGGGACCTAGCTTGGGAGTCATTGATTGGACCCATATTGAGAGGGTCCAGACTCTTATGTTACAGCGCATGATCCATAGCAAGTGGGCAGTTCCTCGGTGCATCGTTCAAGCTAATGTTGAAAATATTGTTATTGATGTCAAAGGTCTAGCATTATTGGTGATAAAGACCCCATTGCATTTAATGGTGTTTTTAATATTCATATCTTGCCTACTGTGTGTTAATATTTATTTAATATTAATGAATATATTTTTGGTTGCATATAAGTCAAAAGAGAGCCCATAGAGAAGTCAAAGAGTCACAGGGTAAAAGACGAAAGAGGAATGAGACGCATTTTCTCATGAAGAATCATCTTGAAGAATTCCAAGAGTCCCCATGTGAAAACAAAAGAGGATATGGCACATTTTTCCATGAAGGGACACTTTGAAGAATACGAAAAGTCACCAAGATAAAGACAAGAAGAAAGGACGTTTTTGTTTATAAAGGGTCACCATATGACTTTTCAAATGCAAAGATACCAAGAGTCATGCAAGTTTGGCGCCATTTTTCATGAGGATTGAAGGGTCACAAAGGGTGAATGCCAAAGGTCATTTGAAAAGAGCTATAAATAAAGGCTTGAAAAGCCATTTGAAATATGCAAGAGAGTGCACGGTTTGTATTTGTTTTCAAATAGAGAAAAGCAGGAGATATTGTAGAGTTCTATCATTTGTTAAGTAGGCAACATTGAGAGATAGTTGTGTTTTATACATAAGAAGGGTTGGTGCTCCTGTGGATTGGTGCTCACAAATCTTTGCAAGGGGTTGGTGCTCATGTGGGTTGGTGCTTACAAATAGTTGTTATGTTGATGCTTGACAAAGGGGTTGGTGCTTGCGAACTTTGTAATTTGAGTTGGTGTTCATTCATATACTTGAGATTGTTCTCTATGGTTTTTCCCACTTTGGGTTTCCACGTAAATATTATTGTGTGGTGCATATTATTGTTTCAGTTTTATTGCATATCTTGAATGTGTGATTAAGTGGTTAAAAAAAATAAATCAGATTAAGCAAAAGATATATAATATACTAATTCACCCCCCTCTCAGTATATTTCGTGCTTAACAATTGGTATCAGAGCAGATTCTTTTTAAATGTGGTTTACAACTTGAAGGTAGATCGGGAAAGCACAATCGTTGGATCACATGAAGGATTTTCTACAAATAAGGCACCTTTGTTCGATGGGACGAATTTTTTTTTTTGAGCATAAGGATGACTTATTTGATGGCTCTTGGATTCAACATTTGGCAAGCAGTGGTGGAGGAATATGAAGAGCCACAGACACTTGTAACTACTTCGGCAAAAGAGAAGGCAAGTGAAAATAATGTTAAAGCTTTAAATGCTATTTTATGTGGTTTATGTGAATAAAAATTTGTTAAAGTTATGCAATGTAAATCTGCTTATGAAACTTGGGTAAAACTTGAAAATATTTACAAAAGTGATGGAAAAGTTCAGCAAGCTAAGCTTCAGACTTTAAGAAGACAGTTTAAGAGTTTGAAGATGGAAAATGAAAAAAATATAGCAAGTTATCTTTTGCAGGTTGATCAAATAGTTAATCAGATTCAAGGTCTTGGAGAAAAGTTAGAAGAATCAATTGTGGTTCAAAAAGTTTTGAGATCTCTACCATTGAGATATAATGCAAAAATTTCGACAATTGAAGAAATGAAGAATTTAGCCAAACTGAAAATGGATGAGCTACATAGTATTCTTATGACATATGAGATGCGGACTAAACAAGAGAAACCCTCAAAGAAAAAATTTGTCTTCAAGACATCAAAGAAAGAAAAGGCTAAGATTCAAGAATCAAATGACAGTTCTAGCAATGATGAAAATGACAACAGAGCTCTATTCATTCGTAAGCCGAAAAAAGGCATAAAAAAATATCTAAAAAACTTATCTTTTAAATGTTTTAATTGTGGAAAGATTGGACATTTTACAGCTAAGTGCCCGGATAAAGGCAATGGTGAAAATGAAGAAGGAAAGTCTACATACAAGAAGAATTTCAAAGAAAAATTCAAGAAAGAAATCAAGAAGAAGACTTTGTATTCTAAAGATCCTAACTCAGTCAAAGATAGTGGAGTCAGTGATTCAGAAGAAGACGAGATTCTATTCATGGCCATACATGAAGATGTCTTCGCAAGCAAAAGTACAGATGATCAAAAAGAACATGAAGCCAAAATGAATCTGGAAGGAGAACTCATTTGTGCCTTAGAAGAGTTAAAAACTCTTGAGAAGAAAAATCGAAGATTAAAGTTCCAAATCGAGAAAAAGGAAAAGGAGTTAAAAGAAACAATTGAAGATTTACAAGCACACTTTGAAGAAGCCAAGAAAAATGAAGAAAATCTAACGGCACAGTCGCAAAAAATAAGTAAAGAATGTGAAAGGTATGTTATTAAAATTGTTTCTTTAAAAGCAGATCTTGCGAAAACAAATAAAGCAATCAATGATAGAGCAGCCAATGATCCAAAATTTGAGAATAGCACTAATATGTTGAATAAGATATTAGAAAGTCAAATATCAATGTTAGAGAAGATAGGTATCGGATTTGAAAAAGAGAAAGGGGAGGCCACTACTTTCACAAACAGGAAAAAAGAAAAGAGATTTATTGAAGCTCTTACAAAAGAGGAAATAAAAAGGGAAAAAGTTAAAAATACAAAGGACATCTCAAACAAAGAAGGTTGAAAAGAATAGAGCTACAAAAGGCAATCAGGCAGAGATACACAAACAGGGCTTATTTTTATGGTTACTGTTTTTATTGTAATGAATATGGTCATAAAAAAATAGAATGTCGAAAAAAAACTAACAATTTAAAAAATAAGAAGGAAAGTCATACATAGTCAAGCAAAAGCCACAACTCTTTTGCTCCTCTATCAGGGTCTAATGAATAGGCCATAATATGTTACAAGTGCAACAACTTCAGACACAGCTCGGTACTGTAAAAGCGTGTTCAAGTCAGTCAAGGCCCAGAGATTCAAGGCTTCATTCATCAAGAAGAAAGTTCAGATAAGTTCATGGTAGAAAAAACAACCTGAAAAATCTATGTTAGTGCAGACAGCTTTGCATGCAATAAATGAAGAAAAGCCATGGTTCATTGGTAGTGGATGTTCGAGGCACATGACAAGGGACAAAAACAAGTTCATAACTTTGAAGAAGATCAATGGTGGCATAGTGAAATTCGTAGACAATACCACTGCCAAAATTACCGAAAAAGATACACTAAGTTTGGATAATGGTAGAACTAAAACTGAAAAAAAATTGTATGTAGGTCTTAAGCATAATCTTTTGAGTGTAAGTCAAATGTGTGATCAGGGGCACACACTAAAGTTTTATGCAGAAAGTTGTGAAATTAGAAAAAAAATTCAAATGCGTTGGTTGCAGATGCTCAGAGAACAAGGAATAATTTGTATATGTTATCAGACATCAAAGGTCAAAGACGTTTGAGTCAGATTGAAGAAAGTTGGCTATGACACAGGAGAATGGGGCACATAAATTTTGACAATCTTGTCAACATCAGCAAGAAGCAAGCAATCAGAAATCTTTCAAAGATTACAAAGTCATCCGACACGCTTTGTGAACCTTGTCAGCATGGAAAGCAGGCTAGAAGGTGATTCAAACAAGAGTACTCAATCACTCACATGCTAGAGCTTGTTCACACTGATTTGTGTAGACCTATGAGAACTCAAAGTACTCAAAGTGAAATATTTCATGTTGTTTATTGATGATTTTTCACGTATGACTTGGATAATATTTTTAAAGAAAAAATCAGAAGCTTTCAGACATTTCAAAGCATTAGTTGAGAATGAAACCAGTTTGAAGATTAAGTGTCTAAGATTAGATTGATGAGAATTCATGTCAGATCAATTTATTGAATTTTGTGAAGACCAATGAATAAAAAGACATTATTCAGCAACTAGAACTCCACAGCAAAATGGAGTAGTTGAACGAAAAAATAAAACAATGCAGGAGATGGGAAGGACAATGCTAAATGAATCCAAGATAGCAGATAAATATTGGAGAGAGGCAGTTGCTACAGCAGTGCATGTTCAAAACAGAGCATTATTGAGAGTCAATAGTGACAAGACTCCTTATGAGCTATGGAAAGATAAATCAGCAACAGTTGATTATTTCATAGTTTTCGACAGCATATGCTTCATAAAGAAAACCGATGAAAAACGTGGTAAGTTTGAATTTAGGGCAGATGAAGGTACATTTCTTGGTTATTCTTGCAAAAGTAAAACTTATAAATGTCATAACAAAAGAACCAAGAAAATTGTTGAAAGTGCAAGTGTGAGGATAGAAGATGGAACACAAAAAATTGTGATCCAGTAGACATCCCCGAAATCATTGAAGAGGAAGATTTTGAAGAATCAGAGAAAGATGAGAAGAAGAAAAAGGACACCAAAACTCCATCCAAATATGTTCATAGAAATCATAATGAAAGTGACATCATCGAGGACATAAATGAAAGAATTCGCAAAAAAAAATGATGGTAAGTGAATCTGAGCAAGTTAATTTTTCTTTGTTATCCAAAATTCAGCGTAGAACTTTTTCAGAAGATAAACATGATAAGCATTGGGTTAAGGCAATGGATGAAGAATTAAATCAGATAGAAAAGAATGATACTTGAGAATTATCCCTAAACCAAAAGATCACAATGTGATAGGGACAAAATGGGTTTACAAAAATAAGTTGAATGAAAATGATAAGTGACCAAGAATAAAGCAAGATTAATATGTAAAAGATATGCTCAGATTGAGGGAATAGATTTTGAAGAAACTTTTGCACCAGTAGCAAGGCTAGAGGCTATTAGAATGTTTCTTGCATATGCAGTGTTTAAAATTTTTAAAGTGTTTCAGATGGATGTCAAATCTGTCTTTCTAAATGGGAATCTAGAAGAAGAGGTCTACATTGAGCACCCTGAGGGATTTATTCTCTCAAATATTAGTAGCCATGTATGCAGATTGAAGAAAGCATTGTATGAATTGAAACAAGCTCCCAGAGCTTGGTATACAAGACTTAATAAGTCCTTGCAGGATCAAAGTTTCAAGAGAAGATTTGTTGATAGTAATCTCTACATCAAAATAAAAAGTGAGCATCAATTGATTGTTGTGGTATATGTTGATAACATCATTTTTGCAAGAAATATTGAAAAGATGACAAGAATTTTTTGATAATATGCAAAAAGAATTTGAGATGTCTATGCTTGAAGAATTGTTTACGATTGCAAATATTTCAATCAGATAAAAGAATTTTCATATCTCAAAGTAAATATGCCAAGAAAATGTTGAAAAAATTTGGTTTTGAAGATAGTGCACCAGTTGGCACACCAATGTGTACTAGAAATAAGGTGAGCAAAGATAAAGATTCCCCTGTTACAGATCAATCTTTGTATAGATCCATGATTAGTAGTCTTTTATATTTGACAGCATCGAGGCCAGACATCATGCATGTAGTAGGTATGATTGCAAGATATCAATCAGCTCCAAAAGACAGTCATGTTCAGTTGGTGAAAAGAATATTCAGATATATTAAGGAAACATTGGATTATGGATTGTGGTATCCCACAAACAGAGATTTCACTTTGATTGCTTATACAGATTCAGATTGGGCAGGTTGCTTGGATGACAGGAAGAGTACAAGTGGAGGAGTTTTCTTCCTTAATGATAGCTTAGTATTATGGCTAAGCAAAAAGCAGAATTTAGTATCACTTTCTACAGCTGAAGCAAAATCTATTGCAGCGGTATTGTGTTGAACTCAAGTGCTTTGGATGAAGCACACTTTGGAAGATATTAAGATAAAATATGATGAACCTATTTCTATTTTTTGTGACAACACAAGTGCTATTAATATTTTGAAGAATCCAGTGATGCATTCAAAAACAAAACATATTCTCATTAGATATCACTTCTTGGAGAGTATCAGTACTACAAAGCAGATTGCAGATATTTTCACAAAGGCACTACTAAAAGACACATTTGAGTATCTGCGAGAGAAGTTGGGAGTAATTTCTTTTATTCCCTGCCATTGAGGTTCAGCATCAATTGAGGGGTAGCTAAGTGTTAGCTCCAGGTAGGCCCTTTGCCATTGATGTCAAAGGGGGAGAATAACAAGTATGGGTACAGGTACAGATGCAAAAACAGGTACAGAGAACAAAGATAGGTTGCTACAATAAAAGAGAGTTACTGTATGTTTTTCATATGGCAGTATGTACAAGTTTCAGGATGTAGCAGTTTCAGTTTGAGATTGCCATCAATGACAAAAAGGGAAATTGTTGAAAATATTGTCATTGATGTCAAAGGTCTAGCATTATTGGTGATAAAGGCCCCATTGCATTTAATGATGTTTTTAATATTCATATCTTAGCTAATGTGTGTTAATATTTATTTAATATTAATGAATATATTTTTGGTTGCATATAAGTCAAAAGAGGGCCCATGGAGACGTCAAAGAGTCACGGGATAAAAAACAAAAGAGAAATTGGATGCATTTTCTCATGAAGAGTCATCTTGAGGAATTCCAAGAGTCACCATGTAAAGACAAAAGAAAGACGCATTTTTCCATGAAATGACACTTTGAGGAATACGAAAAGTCACCAAGATAAAGACAAAAGAAGAAATGACGTTTTTGCTTATGAAGAGTCACCATATGACTTTTCAAATGCAAGGATACAAAGGGTCATGCAAGTTTGATGCCATTTTCCGTGAGGATTGAAGGGTTACAAAGGGTGAATGCCAAAAGTCATTTGGAAATCTATAAATAAAGGCTTGAGAAGCCATTTGAAATATGCAAGAGAGTGCATGGTTTGTATTTGTTTTCAAAAAGAGAAAAACAAAAGATATTGTAGAGTTCTATCATTTGTTGAGTAAGCAACATTGAGAGATAGTTGTGTTTTATACACAAGAGGGGTTGGTGCTCCTGTGGGTTGGTGCTCGACAAAGGGGTTGGTGCTCCTGCAAGTTAGTGCTTGTGAACTTTGTATTTTGAGTTGGTGCTCATTCATATACTTGAGATTGTTCTCTGTGGTTTTATCCACTTTTGGTTTCCACGTAAAAATCTGGTGTCTCTCTCTCTCTCTTGTGTGGTGCATATTATTGTTTCAATTTTATTGCATAACTTGAATGTGTGATTAAGTGGTTAAAGAAAATAAATCAGATTAAGCAAAAGATATATAATATACTGATTCACCCCCCCTCTCAATATATTTCATGCTTAACAGTTGAATTTGTAGCCCAGCGATTACAACTTGAAACTATCTTTTGGCTTACATTCTAAATCCACAGACTCAGTTACTTAGGGACTCAACTGTTGCTTGTGAGAGATGCTTGTGAGAGATATCCATACTTGGCACTTTGCTCTTTGGGGAGGATTGCTTCATTGGTCACTACCAGAGACCGACATTGTTGGTATTTTCAAACTAGGTTGCTCCTTTCTATTGGCATCTCTATGGATCAGCTACCCCCTTTTATGCATTCCACAGACGTCACCCCCCGGGGGTCCTTCCCACAAAGGACGTCATCACTAGAGAGGACATCTACAGATAGTATATCCAAGCCACTTAGATCTCCCCCCTTGAGCTACTCAGCCCCAAGCTTGCTTTCTACGCTAAGCATTTCTTACAAGTAGCAGGTGGTATTATTTGGCACCCTCACTATCTCCAATGCCATTGGTCCCACAGCTTGAGGTTTCCCCTTGCCCAGATGAGAGTGTGCTCTCACCAATTACAGGGTGAAATAGATCACCACATTCTCCGTCCAAATGGGATCTATCGTCTATGCTCCCTCCAGAAGATAGAAACTGAAGAACACTTCATTTTCAAATGCCCCATCTACTATGTGATCCAAGGAAGATATCATTGTCTCTACAAGGACTCACCCAACACTCTATATACTTTCTTTAGATATCCAAACCAGTAGTGCCTGATTCTTTATCTTCGCAAGGTTGTCACCCTCCAATGTAGATCTCTACAAGAGAAGCCTAGAGGCTCCAAAGTCCCCATGTTGATCACCTATTTCTTCAAACCCATCCAAGGGATTGGCAACACTAAACGCCCTTTGGACACTAATACATCACACATCAGAGCTAATAGATCAATTAGGTGGCACTTCTCTCAGCATATCATTACTACTCAGATCCACCAGCATGCTCTCCCTCAGCACTGTGGCTTTGCATCTTCCTACCGACGTGGCTCTGCCCCTTTCTAGTGACATGGATCTATACTACTTATTGGTCACCTCCAGACCATAGGGACAGAGTCTCATTACAAGTTTCTTTTGTATTACAGAAAGTAAATTGGCCTTTGACGTTAGCAGTAATTGTAGAGGACGTGCTTTGCTTCCCCATAGGATCTCCCAACCTGACCCATCCAACATTGGGTGCTCTCCGACGAACACTATCAAATCTTTTCACAGTGTTTAATGATGGGTCAGACAACTTCACCACTTCATCCAGAGACAGAGATTTCCAATGAGGTTTTCTAGTCTTCATCGACACATGCTTTCGGGGGCTCTTGTTCGCCCCCCATAGCTATTTGCACTGGTTCCATAATTCATAGTCACAAGGTTTGAGTTCGAATTCAAGTGCCACGAGGATAAAATTCGGTTCAATTTCACCAATCGATAAAGTTCGAAAAAAAATCGCCATTAAATTCGAACCAAAAATAAAATAATTAAAAAAACACAAAAAAATAAAAAATATTATATTTTTCTTTTTTAATTTTTATGTTATTTTATTTGTTTATTTTAATTTTTATATATATATTAATATTTCATTATATTTAATATTCATAAAAAATTATTTTATGATTTTTTAATGTATATATATTGGTTGTTTATTTAATATAATATTTTTATTTTTTAATTTTAAATAAACAACCAATATATATACATTAAAAAATGATAAAATAAATTTTTACGAATATTATATATAATGAAATATAAATATAAAAATAAACAAATAAAATAACACATTAAAAAAGAAACACAAAAACAATATTCGCCTTAAAACCTAAATTAAAATAAACTGTTGACAGCGTTCATTTGGAGGTGTATGGCAAGACATGCAATGCATGGAAAATAATGTCGCGCAAGGAATGGAAAGCAAACGACTAATCAATAGTCCATAGTGCGAACACACACGACACTCTTACCAGTCTACAGATCGCACAATCGTTCACACAGCAGGGCACGACAATCTTTCACAGCGAGTCATGATTAATTGAATCTGACTATCACTGAGTAAAAATCAGCAACGAGGGAATGGCCAGCTCACCCTGTGTAGGTGAATCTGATCCATCCGTGCAGTCTGCGTTTTTTCCCTTTTTCCCTCACATTTTTTTGGCCGAACATAACGAATTTGGGAGAATTTTTTTTGCCACATCAGAAGTTCAGCGAATTTCGAACTTATTGGAAAAGTTCACCAAACCCTATGACTATGGTTCCATTGCCACATTTGTTAGTGGCACATTGTTGAACTTTATATTATGTTCTTTAGCTTCTTGAGTTCTCTTTCCTTAAACTTTCTATTGTTAACGGCTGTATCCTCGAGTCCCATTGACCTACTCTTGGTCATCCATGGACATTAAAATTTAATATAATTTATTTCTTTCTTTCTTTTAATATATAATAATATAATGTCAGAAAAAAATTGCAATTAGAAATTTAAAATAAAAACTATGTGCATTTTACTAAAAAATAATATATATTATTTGTTGGACTAGGGAAAAAAAAATAACAAAAGAGAAAGACAGTTGCAGGAACTTTGGTTCAAATGACGGAGTTGAGGAAAATGATGCATGTATGTTCCACACCATTCAGATGCCTTCCAAACAAGAGGATCTGACTCAAAAAGAAAACAGAACTTACCTCGATTAATTAATCAATTAATCGAGTATATTATTAATTTAATTTAATTATTGATTATTTAATTTGCCTCGAGTAATTAATTAATAATTGACCTTAATTACTTAATAATTAATTGATCAATTAGTTAATTAGTTAATTGATTATCCATGAGGTTGTGGTGTAGTGGTAAATGGGTGTCTTCAAAAGTAAGAGATCCGGGTTCAAATCCCACTCATAATAATATGGCCCGCCCTCCAATGGACTCCCCCAATAATGGGATATCACAATAAAGCGATCAAAATTTGTGGGCATGATAATATGCTTAAATCCCCATCATAAGTATGGCGCCACGATCAAGGTAGGGCTCGGCGATGTCCCCATTGATCCTCATCAAAAATAGTTAATTAATTAATTTAATTTAATTATTAGTTATTTATTTAATTTATGTGATTAATTGATTAACTAATTAACCTTGATAAAATAATAATTAATTAAACAATTAGTTAATTAGTTAATTGATGCTTTTTTGTTAAAGTACCCATGGAGATGGCCTTAGCCCAACAAAAATAGTGTCTAATTCCTTGAAACCGCTCCACAAAAAAATTACATTGTCACCCTTCAAGTAATCATGTCATGGGAAGTGCACAAGTAACAAAATGAACCGCCACCTTTTATTAAGCCACTACATGTGTTCATGAAAATAAGACAAAATCTCCAACTATCAATTGCAACCTAAGTCACAAGGTTCAAGTTCGAGTTCGACTCCTACGAGGATAAAATTCAGTTCAAGATCGCCAATGGTTAAAGTTCGAAAAAAAATAGCCATTAAATTCAATTGACAAAAAAACATATAACATATAAAAACAAGTCAAATCATATTAAAAACAAAATAAAATAAATACATAAATAAAATCAAAATAGAAAAGAAATTACAAATAAATAAAAACAATTTAATCTAAATCTAAAGTTAATACAAAATAGTAAAAATTAGCTGTAGGTTTTAAAATTCTTACTTCCAAAAAAAATAAAAAATAACTGGGGACTAAAAAATTCTAACTAGCTATCTAACTAAATAAAAATTAGTAATGATCTAACTAAATACAAATTACTAATTTTTCAAAGTAAAAATTGAAAAACAAAAGAATAATACTAAATCTAAACTTAAAATTTAAAAGAACGTAGCTAAAAATAAAAACCATATCCCTCGATGGCAACGGTCGACAGCAGGCACCAATAGCGAAAGGATAATAGCATTGCAACAGCGCACCGGAAACTACGATTGCAACAACAAACAGAAATGGTTCAGCTTAGATATACAGACACAGAAATAGCAGGGCCTTCACTCCGCTTTGATAGTGCTACGTTTTATGTCAAAACAAAGAAATTGCAGACCCTTATTCTTTGGATGGCTCTTTAGCTTCGACAGCTCACGAATTAAACTCAGCAGTTGCCCTGCGAGCGGATTAAACTCCAAACTAGTAGGTTTTGCACCAATGAGATTATGTTAAAATATTGAAAGCCCTATTTCCGTAACACTGACCAACCTGAAAATTAAAAAACAGACTTTTATATTTTTCTATTCACTTAATTTTGACGATTTTTAGGGTTTTGGGCTAGAACCGAAAACAAAATTGGTCAATACAAATTTCACTGTGATTTTTAACGAATTTTTTGGGCCCCTATTAAAATCGTCGAATTCCGGATTTTTTCACTGAAATTCGACGAATCCTGTGACACAAACTGCAACTAAGTGTGTACGAGTGCATAAAGTCTAAAATCCACACTCTAATGCAAGCGAATCTCACACAGGACACAACCCATTCACAAACCCACAATACCCATTACCACATGGAACTCTAATATTCACAGAACCACACAAGGCATCCTTCAAGCAACAACAGCATCATCATTTAAATTCTGCAGTGATTTTGTGTTCTCCCTTGCATCTCTCAGATCCTTCCATCTTAAAAAATTTCCCGCTCAAACCAGCAGAGAATGCCATACCGATTCATAGGGAAGATATGATAAATCAGTCGAAGGGTTAAAGAGACATCCCCTCACCCAACTCCTCGCCCACTTCCAACAATTACTGTAAGTGTCTTCACCACCTTAAAACCCAGCAGCACAAAATGCTAGATCGTTCCACCATCATTAATCCTCATCAATATTTGATGTGCTCTTTTCATGGCATTAAACCCTTTCCTCTAAACCAAATCTTCACCAATCATGTCTCGAATAGTTACACCTTTTTCCATTTTTCATTTATTCCTTTTTTCAATTAAGGATCCCTAATTGATCATTGGAGAAAAACTCCCTTGCATCCCTAACAACCAGTTTTCTTAAGTAACTAGGCGACAAATTTACCCAATACTGATGTGGGTCACCACTTGATGCAAATAGGTTGACTCCCCTATTTGCCATCCCTTGGTACCCATTTTTCTTAGTGCCTTGTGGAGGTGCTTCTCTTCATTCTTTAGATGTTCTAGATCCAAGATTTGGAGGGCCGCATTGTACAACATCTTCATAACTCTATCTTTTTGGGATGGATGGTGGTGGGAATCTGCTTTTATATAAACATTTGTGAGTGTTTTCTTTCTGTACACTTGATGGGAGAGGGAACCATCATCTCTTCGGGTGATAAGGATGTCTACGAAAGGGAGACAATGGTTTTCTTCCATCTCCAAGGGATACCATGGTTTTATTCCATCTCCATTGTAAACTTGATGTGTTTCGATTGCATATTGAGGTGAATCAGAAAGGTATATAGTGTGTCCAAAGTCCAAACCATGTGACCACCTTTCAATAGGGTCCTCCACAATTGATACCACCATTTAGGTTTCAAATTAGAAGAATGGATAGCATTATTCTCCAATCTCTCCATGAACAAATCCACAACAATCAAGGAAAGGGGAGCGCCCATTGCCACGCTTTCCATTTGTTCATTAATTTCACCCTGAAAACTAGAATAGGTGGATCTCAAGCAAAAATCCACTTAGTTATCTCACTGTTTGTTACTTCTTTGTCAACTTCTATTGCCTCGTCGAAAGGGATTCTCTTAAAAATGGAAAAATCATCAAAGCTTACATTAAGGGTTGTCTACAAGAATGGAATAGATACAATTTCAGAAACATTTTTGCTGCCAAAGAGAATCTGCTGCAGGACCTTGATGAATGAACGCTTGTTGGCAACAGGATTGTCTCAATGATCCACTCCTTCAAGGGGAGCTGCTTTTAGAGGGCAGATTAGAGGGCATTCTTACAAAGGGGGAGATTTTGTGTAGGCTAAAAAAACCCAAGGAAATATGTTTGCAAGATGAGGACAGCAATACCAGATTCCTTCACCAAGCAACTCAGGCATAGAAGGGCCAACCACATTGCTAACATTATTTCCCCGAAAGGTTTTCTTTTGACAGATCTTGCTGATGACATTAGAAGATAAGCAACTCACTTTTTTCAGTCCAATCTCTCTGCGCCTAGCGAGAGTTTGCTCCAAGCCCAAAAGCCTTTTCTTGACCTCATCTTGACTCTCTTTTTGGCTGCCCAAAATGATTCCCTTCAACATATCTCTACGGAGGAGATGAAAGTCGTTTTATTTTTTACGAAGCTTAATAAGGTGGCAAGCCTAGACTGGGTTCCCTATGAGCTTCTTCCGAGCATTTTGGAACATTTTGGAGAAGGATGTGGTGGCTGCCCTTATTGAGTCCCATAAGACTCTAAATATTCTAGTTAACAAGAATTATACTTTCATTGCACCGGTTACAAAGAATGATGCTCGACAAATTTTTGGTGACTTCCACCTTACCTCCCTTTGCAACACAATCTACAAGCTGACCTCTAAAAACATAGCTGAAAGGCTTAAGACTTTAATTCCTCACCTCATCTCTTCCCAGCAAGGGGGCTTCCTAGAGTGCAAGCAAATCCTTGATGGAGTGGTTATGGCGCACGAATTGCTCCATTCAATCAACTCTACAAAAGAGAAAGCTATGGTCATCAAATTGGGTATCATAAAGGCTTTAGATTGGGTTTCCTCATGCAAATTCTCCTCAAATTTGGCTTCTATGAAGCTTGGTACTCTTGGGTGCTCGATTGCATTTCAACACCAAGATTTTTTATTCTTAGCATGGCTGGCCTTTCCCATCCTCTAGAAGCAAGCATCAGACAAGGCAACCTCCTCTCCTTGTACCTCTTTATCATTCTTGCAGAATTTTCGGAAAGAACTATTTGCCTTCAGCAAGGTCTTATTTCCAGCCTAAACATTTGCTCCTCTTTGCCTACCTAAATGCACAATCAGCTTATCAATGATATCATCATTTATGGCAAAGCAGACTTGAAGGAAGCCAAAGCATTCAAGTCCCTCTTGGACTCTTATGCCTTAGCCTCGAAGCAATGCATTAACAATTTAACACTAGTGCGTCCTTCATTTTCTTTCTTAATGTACATGACAGAATTCAACAGCGCCTAACCCTCACACTTGAATTTGCCATTGGCAAACTGCCGACTAGATATTTGGGCATCCCCCTCTTTGTTGGTAGGAGTTCTAAATTCCTCTGAAAGGATTTGTTGAACTGGGCCAATTGAAGCTTGATTGTTAGAAGGGTAGGTTCTTAACATTGGCTAGACACATCACGATGCTTAAAGCAATGTTGCAGGCCCTTCCCATCTAACTTTTCTCAGCCTTATGAGACATGAGACCCTCAATCAATGCTCCACGACATGAACAACATTATGAGAAGATATCTTTGGCAGGGTACAGGGACAAACATGAAGTATCCATTGATCAAATGGGATTTACTGTGCTGCCCCAAATGGGCTGGGGTGCTCACTTGTTGGTTCCCACATCTAGTGCGCTCTGCAGCAGGCTAAGTTTTATCATAGAGGACATTACAGCCCTTCCAGATGTCCGCTCTGCAAGAAGGATGAAGAATCTGACATCCACCTCTTGTTGCAATGTAACTTTGCAAATTCGGTTCAAACATTCTTCATTTAGCATTTGAGCTTTAGCTAGGTCTAACCTTAATGATCTTTTCACATCTTGGCCCTTTTCTTCAAGATTTCTCTCCTGCCTTTGGCAATTAGTGCCAGCTTTGATCTTATGGCACCTCTAGGAGGAGAAGAACGACCGAATCTTTCAAGCTCTCAATCGACCTCTCAAGCTGGTGTGCAACAATATTGAAAGTGCCATCTCAAAGGTGGTCATCACTCATATCAAAAAGGCTAGATTTCCCCACTACAAAAGACAAATCTCTTTGCTCTTCAATAACAGCTCATCTCTCTTCCACCCAATAATGAGAAAGGTAAACGAAGTAAAAAAGAGGCTAAAAGGACCAAAGTTAAGTGGCCTCTTGTGGAAACCGATAAGATCAAAATGAACTTTGATGGGGCCTCTAAAGGCAACCCAATCCCGGCAAGGGGGAGTGGCTTGTTCCACAATTCAAAGGGCAGACTTCTACAAGCCTTCTCTCTCTCCATCGGGACGATCACCAATAACAAAGTTGAGGCCCACACGTTGATAAAGGGTATAAGGCTTTCTTGCTTGCTTATGTTTCAAAGGAATTTCGGTTGGAGTTGACTCCCAAGTAGTTTAAAAGGGCATTGTAATGATTGGATTCTAAAATCCATCCTCAATGGAGGTCGTTCTATAGTCATTGCCTTTGATTGTATTTCATGGGTCCATGTGTTTCATGAAGCCAATAAAGTTGTGGACTTGCTAACTAACCATGGCTTAGACATGGAGGGCCTCTTTCTTAGCAATTTTCCCTCCTTGTGGGATTCCATTGGCCAATATTCTTCATAATGAAAGCTCTTAAATTAAACCGTAATGGGAATTATTTCAAGGCTTAGTAATTAGGTGATTTGACTCTTCATGTGAGGGAGCGCGTGACAACTCTCTCCTCACAATTTATTCATTCGCTCACTTTTTCAAAGACCATCATCATCTTTGGTTCTCATTTATGCTTATGGCTTTGCCTTGTGCTCTACAACCTTCTCGCCTTGCAATCATGGTTTCCAATGTCAAATGGGTGGTTACTATTGCACAATTGTTGTAGGATTTTAACAATTTTGATCACATCGCACTCAACTTTATGCATGAGATTCTTGACCCTTTGAGCATGGGTTCTCTACACACCAACAAGAAGCCTAAAAGTTTGTTTTGTTAGCAACTTAACAGAGTTTTCAAGCACCCTTACGTCTATGGCATTCTATGTCATATCTTTCTAAAGGACCTACAAGGGAATGTTGTCAAGATCAAGATTGGCTATGAGTAGACTTATCTTCAGGTCAACACCGTGGAACTCAGAATTGAAAGGGATCTCTAGCACAAGGCAGGCTTAAAGCACTACCAAATTGTGATGGAGCATCTTCATAGAAAACCTGGGTATGTAAGTATCCCACCTCTTCCCAGTGAGGCCCTGCCTACCCCTCCTATGGGCAACCTCAACCCTCAAGCAGACCTCCCTGATTGCAAAAGGGGTCACCCTAATTCTGACAAAGCTCTCTACAAGTTAATTTGCGAGGAGGCTCTGTTGGCAAATGAATTCGAACACAACAGTACTAATAGTGAATGTGGTGGCAGAAATGTGGGTGTTGTTACTTCACAAACTATATTGGCACAGATCTATACTTGTGGCAAGGCAAAGGCAGTTCGTCCATTGTCGGCTTGTGGTGGCTCCCCAGCTCAGGGTGCTGCTATCAGTGGCATCTTGGTGGCTCATGGTGGTGCTGCCAAGGATGGTGGCTCCTACCCTAGTGGAGCAATATGTTAGCTATGTTCTTGTGGTGGGCCACTTTAACTCGGTTTACTATGGCAGGTTTCAGCCTTGTCTGTATTTAGAAAAACTTTAATCAATGTTTATATAGTTTGGTCAGCTTTATATTGTTTTGAAGGTGGATGCCTTTGCATGGGAAATTTTGTATTGTATCCGGCTTATCTATTGGTGGATTTTGACATAATTTGTAGGTGTCTACTCCCAAATTCCAATGTACTGAACCGCAATATTAAATCCTATGTATGTGCATGTTGAATATAAGGCTTTATTTTGAGTAATGTCATAGAAGGGGGACCAATAGAACCCCCATTAAATTGGTGGAGGAAAAAATAAATAAATATGTGTGTGTGTGTGTGTGTGTGTGTATTTTAAATAGTTTTAAAGATGAGTGGTTTCTTTATTCAAATCCAATAGCAGATTTCATAAAATAAAAATTATTGGCGATACTTTTTTCAAAAATTATATCTGCCAAATTCAAATACGAACTCAAATGCAACAACGTAGTGTGAGTTTATGACATAGTTTGGACTGAGGGCACAGCTTAGCCTCTACAACCCCAACCCACATTGCCAATATGATTTGTTTAGAGTTTGGTTACCTGGTTGATTTCCACAAAGGAAGTGACATGCTTTCAAATGTTTTAACAGAGCTCTATTCTCATACCAAATCACTTTGCCTCCAAACGGTTTTAGAACAGTTCAAGTTTTTTTGGAAGCAACTCTTTAAGACTACAAATGGATTGTTTTATCCATGTATTCTGTCTTGGAAATGTTGGGCAATGATCAACTCGCTTTTGCTCAATGTTCTTCACCTGCAAAGTCCTTATTATATTTATGGTATCTGACAAAATTGGAATCTTATTCCCAAGCTAAGGGTTGATACAGACTAAATTCAATGGTAGAATGAGGTTGTAGCTCGTACACCTCTAGGCACTTTCCTTATGGCAAGCAGCTGACATCTATTATAAGAAACCAAACAAGACGATAGCTACTGGAACTGAAAAACTAAGCAAGCAACTAAAGAAGAAACCATTTCACGTGACTTTATAAGAACAGGTGGACACTGCTTCACTGCATGACCAAAATATCAAAAACCAAAGCAGCAAAATGAGTGCAAATTTAAGCTCATCTCCAATAGATCAAGGTGGGTAACAGGCCTTCCAAAGACTCCTTAAAATTTTTATCTGTTAAACATGTGGTAGAGTAAATTAGAGAGATCAAAACTGCTGAAGGAAGGCTTGCCAGGCACCCTAATATCACGGTTTTTCAAGCCTTTTATAATGGCTTTTCAACCTCAACACATATCCGAAGAACACAAGGCGTCCATGAAGAAATGCACAGAGGTAGTTCTTGAAGAGCAACGAATCTCAGCAAATAATGTGTGATAAACCTATTTCAGATGCAGTGCTACAGACAGTCCTATTGTAGATGGCAAACAAAAATAAAATTGAGATTCAATGGTTTTCCTTATGAATTATACCACAAGCCACATGGGAATTTGTGGGCTTAAAATTGCTGTGCTTAACAAGAAACTTTCAAGCAACAATCACTATGAGATCTAATAAACCAAGGGAATATTAAATTTATTCCTAAAGCAAGTGAATATAGGTTAATCACCAGTTAGAAGTCGCTTATATTTCTCCTTGCCTCTTATCAAATCTAGGCAAAAGTGCTGACTCTTTGGAGAAGCACATTCTTCCTGTGCTGATATAGACTGGACAGACTGGATTTATCCAACATGAAGTATCTTTTGGATAATATCATAACCGTATGGAAAGGCATGGAATGGGCCATGTGCACTGGGAAGGATGTGATTTTCATCAACATTGATTTTGAAAAGGCCTGTCCTAATATTGAGGGGAAGTTAAACGTAGCAATTCTGAGGCTTTCAATTTTAATCCCTTATTTCTCAATGATGTTAAAAAAATGCGTTAATGCTTCATCCTGCCTGTCGATCAAGGGCATCAAATCTGGTAAGGTTAGGCTCTCACTCTGGATGTCAAGGTTGCCTGCCTGCACAGCATGATAACTTCTATCTATTGAAGCCTTTATCTATCTGATTCTCCATTAGACCGCTTTTGAAATGGTACCATTGATTGTTGAGGCTCAAATGAGGTTGCTCATGGGCAATTAGTTGATTAAGTCTCAGCTGAGGATACTCGTAAGACAAGTAAAAGTCTCAGTTGAGATATTTCATGGAAATATTAATATGAATCTTGAAACTGCACTTACATATAGATCAATGCATAATTGTCTTATTATTGGTATTCGGCCATGCAAAGAAGACAAAGTTAGTTTGAGTCCCAGATTAGTGAACTAAGTATCTCAATAGAATCGGCAATGAAAGTCAAGGGAGGACCATCAATTCAAATGCAGTTTGAAGATGTTTTTCCTCCATTCTCGAACAACCGGGTGTTAATTACTAACTTAAGAGGGTTCTGTGGAGGTACTAGAATAGCCAAGGTTAATGTTTTGTATTTGTTCATCGTGTGTAGGTATCTCAATAGGATGATCCACGATCAGAGCCCTATTTTAATAGCATGTTGCAGATTTCTATTACTTGGAACAAAATGCTAGAGAATTTCTAAATCTGTAAAGTTGCAAAGAAAAGGGCCTGTACCTCTCTGAATTAAAAAAATGGATAAGTATATAATACTTAGGAAGAAAGGCCAAGAACAGCAAAGAAAATATAACGTTTGGTCGAAAAATGAGAGCGCTATACAGTACCAAATAAGAAGCTGCCTTCAATGGACCAGCTATAATCAATAGAAGGATTGTTGTAGACACCTGTAAGCAATCTCAAGCAACGTTAAATTTTTAGTTCATTATATAGATAGTATATGGCTAACAGAAGCAAGGTCACAAACAATGAAAAATCAATCCTTTTTGCCTATTTATATTTTGTGTCATGCCATGAATGGTGACAAGAGAATAGGTTGATGAAACAAACCATAGTTTTTCTTCCAGCAGCTACACCCCATCTCATTGATGAGATAACTAAGGGGAGAGGGAAAAAGTAGCCAAAGTAGTTCTGCAAAAATAATGCATCACATGTTAAAACCACAAAACTCTATTCTTCTTTTACTAAATGTTTTTGACATACAAAATAATTTTATTAAAATTGGCCAAGATTATCAAGACGTTTGACCTCGTTATGGATCTACAGATGATAAATTTAAGGAATCATTTAACATGGTAAGTTAAGGCTCGTGACAAGTGGCCCTTATAGAAGCAACTTGCAAGGAATAAGAGTGGCAGTCGATACTGTTAGCAATGCAAAGATACCAAAAATAAATAAATCCACACTTACGGCAGCAAACAATGACAGACTAATTTTGGAACAGTTGTTCATCCAATTTTCCTTTTGGGCGACTATTAAAGCTTCCAAACAATATATATAAGGCAAAGTCAGTCAAAACAGACACTGACAAATGCAATAAAGTATATTACATGTTATTTTCCTCTTCTAGTTATGCAAATTGGGCTTTTGATGCCTACTTCCTCCTCCATCTTGCTTTGACTATCAGTCTATCTACCTCAAAGCCCAAGCATATTAAGCTTTTATGTATCAATGCAATGCAAACAGATGGCCACCCAAAAGAAGTGAATAGCTCCGTTTTAAAAGCTCAATGAGCAAAATTAGGTTGTAGGTATAAAAGACTGAATAGAAAGTCGTATTCAGTTAGCATGTTTTAACAGGCAGTCAGGCATGTGACAGTTTCAAGTTACAGAAATTGTACTGGCTCAAGGAGTTATAACCACTATAACAATATACAACTCCACAAATTCAAATGTCGAATGATTTACATCATGTACGTTGTGTAGACAATATGCCAATATAATAGGAGAACACTTCTGTTATATTCAATTCTTTACAATGTGAACATTTATGTACTTCTTGTGTTTATTGTATTACCATGAGCAGGCTTTAACATTTTAAAATCATCACCCAACAACATCTATGATTTGTTTACGTTGTGGATTGAATAAAGGATCTCCTTGCCGCCTGGGTGAGTCACAGAAGCAAGAACTTACCACAGGTAAGTTATATGGATGAGTTCCAAACTTAAAGGAGCCCCACAGCTGAAAATGTTGGTGCCATGAGGATTTTGCATGAAAAATTGGATAAAATTGTTCTTTCCTTCATGAACCATGTTGTGGTTTGCTGGTTACAAAATTTGTCGTTTGGATGCCCGTAGTCATTCTGGCATGGTGTACAAATTGCAAATATATTTTTTCTACAAGCACTACATCATTGACAATTGCAATGCTGTAGCAAAGCATAGATTTCTGGTGAAAAAAAGTCCCTTCCAATTAAATACCTTCGAATCCACTATTCAAAGTAGAAACAAGAACCCGCTTTGTCATGAGCTGGTAGACAAGTTTAGAAGGAAGTCGGAGGGATAGCAAGGAAAGGTTATCCTTAGCAGGGAATATTCTACTTCTCCAAGCTATCCTTTGGGTCCTTTTGGTGTATTTCATATCTGTCTTCAAAATCCCTGCCTCTGTGCAGAAAACTATAGCTACTATTCAGAAAAATTTCTAATGGCAAGGTACAGAAGAAAGGCACAGGATCTCTTGTGGAAGTAGATTACCTTGCAAAGTACTTTGGAGCAGGAATTAGTGAACGCAAGCTTATGAACAGGGCCCTTAGAGAAAAAAAAGTGTGGCACGTCTTCCATGACCATGAATGATTGTTGAGCCGAACGTTGTGAAGCAAATATCTTGATTCAATGTAGCCTGAGAGGATCTTTACCATGGCAAATCGTAGTTCACGATGGTCTGCTATTTGTAAAATTTTCTTCTCTTGCAGAGGTGCTAAGCATGAATCAGACTCGGTAATACATGATTTGTAACTTTGGGAAACTACCTAGAACTTAGTAAATTACTGGACTGACAGGTATCATGATGACTTTATTCTCGGAAATTGGCAGCATTTTAGTTTTCCGAACAGAGAATTAAAAAATGTATGGGATAGAGTACAGACCATTCTGCTAAGGTACCCCACTCCCCCCAAAGCAGGCGAAGATATCTTGAAGTGAGAATATTCAGGATCAGGTCACTATTCAGTCGAGGAAGGATACAGGCAGCTGATAAGCATGACCAATCCCGAGCCTAAAGCAGAAGTGTGTATAAAAATATGGAACTCGAATGGGCTTTCAAAGGCAAAAGGTTTATTCCATGCTGAATGGAAAAAATAGGATTATCACTCAAATTAATCTCAAGAAACATGGCTTTCGAGGTCCCTCTTGCTGTATTGTATGCAAATCCAGTGAGGATGGTGACAATTTGCTGGTGAAGTGCAAGTATGCTAAGGAGCTATGGTACAAATCGGGTATTTGAAGGTCGGTAACAGTATTCTAGGGCCAAAGAGAAAAGCTGGCAATGTGGCAGAAGGCTGATGCAGAAGCATCCAAGGTGATGAGCAATCTTGCATCACCCAAAAATATTTTTTTTATTTTCGAAATTTTTCTATAAGTGGCCTCAATTCACATTCTGGTTTCTCAAAGTTCACATTAGTCCCATTTGGGGATCAATGAGTTCACAAGGATCGTATCTTGCTTGGGTCATAGTTGCTTTATATTGGTGATCACAATGGTCGCATTTGGGGTTCACATAGTCGCATCTTCTATTCGTAACCTAAGTTTCAAAGTCATTACCACTGCATCCTATTTTTCTAAGTTCATATGGGTAGCAGCGCTTATGATATCTTATAAGTCCCAAGGGTAGAGGCGACAACAGTTTCCATGTTCCTTGAAGGCCCTTCATGTGCTTAATTATTCACAGTGGCCTCAATGTAAGTCTTTGTTGCAGACCCGACGAGTTATAAGTTGGATTGCAAAGTCTAACGGGCCCATGGGACCCTTGGAATTCGCACACATGGCCACAGGGGAAGACTTTTGTGCACTTTTTTGGAGATCAGTCAAAGTAAAAACAGAGTTGATGGGATGACAGTTTGACAGGCAATGACAGCCATCAAATTTAGTCGCAGGTTCACTAGGTCACAGGCCTCAATTTCCTCCCACAAAATAGTTAGACAGTCATGTGAGTTCTGGAGCCCGAGAGACGGCCTACGCAGGTCACAGAGCAATGGTGGGAAAACTTTGGTAGACGCATTATAATCTTCATTTGAATTTAATTGAACCATGGTCTGAGCGAATGGGTTGAATGTGATAAACAAAATTGGATGTCCCCGATCGCAGGAACTATTTGAAGTTTGTGGTACGAAAGCACCAAGATTATGCCATGTGGCATGATCATGAGCAAGTCACAGTCGCAGTTCAAAAAATTAATCACAACTGAAGAGCAACACAAGGGATCTTTGTATGGTCACAACTTTTGCATGGTGATACCAAATTTGGCATGTAATATATCATTGGAAAGCTCTTGAAGAGAGCTTTAAGTTGGTTGTGATCACAGGGTAGATAACTCATGCATATGATCGTTGTTCACCAAAAGGCACGGGCAGTCAAAGAAAGCACAAAACGATGAAAAGCATGAGGAAAGCAGGACAAGGGATCTTATACAAAGCGTTAAAAGGGATTTTCTTGGCAGAATAAAAAGAGAGCAGAGATCAAGCAGGAGAGTTTTTTTTGGGAGAATTTTGAAATAACAAGGGACATTTATGTGAAGAAGCAAAGCTGTAATCCTGCAAGTGTAATAAGAGATTCAATCTCAATATCTCAATTGTGAATGTCATGTTATCTCTAAATTGATCAATAAACAAAGTGTTGTCTCTTTTTCGTGTGTTTGAGTGTGTGTGATCACTACTAGGGAGTGAGGCAGCAATTAACTTGACCCCCTGTACCTCCCACCTACACCAATTGGTATCAAAGTCCGGTTTTGTGTTTGCTAGGACGTTTGTGTGAAGACTCCAGTTAAGTCATAGGCAAGTTGTCAAAAAAAAAACTCGAAGTCAAGGGAAGAAATGGCACACAAAGGTAATTGAGTTAGAAGAGGGGCAAGAGCCAGAGTGCCTGAAGTTGCGGATATGGAAAAAATAATGTGGGGAATCCAAGCAAGACTAGATGCCATAGAAACAGCACAAAGAAGAGTACATGTTGAAGATGTAAGTGAAAATGAAGAAGAAAGGCCTCAAGAAGGAGCTCAAGGACCTGGAGGAGAAATAACTGAAGCAAAAGAGACAAAAGATGGAGCTGAGACCAGATTTCTCAAAGCAATTGCAAAGTTTGGCAGCAAGTCAAAGTTGGACACCCTTGTTATAGTGGGAGCTTGAACTCTGAAGAGCTTGTTGATTGGATTAAAGAAATAGAAAAATATTTTGACTGGGTCAATGGAGGATCCCAATATGGTTAAGTTTGCATGCACGAAGTTGAAAGGTCATGCATCTCTATGATGGGATCATGTGCAAACTGAGAGATAGAGGAAAGGTAAGAACAAAATTGAGTCATGGGATCAAATGGTGACAAAATTGAAGGCCAAATTCTTGCCTACAGATTATCTCTAGAGTTTGTTCAGGGAGCTACAGAACCTAAGACAAAAGGAGATTAATATTAAAGAATATTTTGAGGAATTTTACAGGCTCACTATAAGAGTTGGGCACATAGAGGATGACCAAGAGAAGGTAGCCAGATATGTGAAAGCAATGTGTTTCACTGTTCAAGATGAGATCGGTTTACATAACCTTAGAATTGTAGAAGCCTATCAATGTGTATTGAAGGCAGAAGAAAAGTTGTCCAGAGGTCCTCAAGAGTAAAGGGATAGAGCAGTGGTGGAAGAGGACAACAAGCCTATGCTAGAGAAGCAAGCAGCTCTCAAGATTAGAACACAAATACAAGAGGAAGAGGCTATTCTTCCAGAAAAAAAGGAAGAGGCCAAGGCTTCACAAGTAAATACTTTAAGTGCAATAAGTATGCTAGACATAGAGCATTTGAGTGTCCAAAAGAACCTCAAAATAGCGTCAGAAGAACTGAAGGGACAATTGCTCGTGGTGATAAAGAAAGCATTGGATCTCCAGTGCACATGGAAGGGCCAGAGCATGGAGAGGCGCTTATGATGAAGAGGGTGTTGTTAAAACCAACCAAGGAGGTGGATGAACTAGTACAAAGGAAAAGCCTACTCCAGACAATTTGCAAATCTAGAGGTAAGTGTTGTAAAGTAGTCATTGATAGTGGAAGCACAGATAATTTTGTGTCTCAAGAAATGGTAGAGAAACTAGGGTTGTAAAGGGTTAGTACACCCTACTCCATATAAGGTTTCATGGTTGCTTAAAGGTCATCAAGTGCTGGTAAATGAATAATGCATGATGTAAATGAACAATGCATGATGGAATTTCAAATTGGTTCATATAAAGATAAAGTTCTATGTGATATTATGTCCATGGATGTGTCTCGTGTGTTGTTATTGGGAATGCCATGGCAATGTGATAGAAGGGTTGTGCATGATAAAAGGACAAACACTTACACGCTCATAAAGGATGGAGAAAAATCCAACTTGTGTCCACTAAAGAATAAAGGAGAAGAACTGGACGGCAATTCAAAGGTGCCAATGGTTTCAGACAAGAAATTCTTGAAAGTAGTAAGGGAAGAGGAGACATGTTTTTGTAAGAATTCCTTCAAAAAACACTCAAAATGCCCTTTTTTTGCGTTTATAATTGTCCTTCCTAAGGTTTCTTAACAAATCATAATTCTACCTTACATAATTATTATTGTGACTAATATGAAGCAAAGATAAGATAAGATAAATATATTAATGTCCAACAAATGACCACAAAAGTAGGTCAAAGGGACAGCAGATTACAAAATTCCATTTATTGATTAAGTTCACTAATTAATACCAATTAAATTCATTATCGGAACAAGTACGCATTCATTTAACATTCATTCTTTAACCATGGTAGCTATCTAATTGTACAACAAAGAAAGTAATCATTCATAAATAAATATTCTCCTTTAATTTTGTATCAAAAAAACAAACAAATGCTCGTTTTATACAAATCTCCTAGGTACATCATCGTTTGTAGTTCTCATAATTACATCAATTTTAGCAATATATTTGAAAATACATATTTTCCAAAATATATATACACATACAAAGCAATTCATTGTTCACAATGGTACTCCATAATCAATATATTTTTCATAAATATAAACGTTGAGGTTACTAGAAATCATTACCGAAGCAAGTAGTAACTATGTAAGATGCAAAGAGGGAGAGTATCATGGAGGGCTTTACCTCCAACCATAAAGTCTTTTGAACCCCCTGCACACCTCTCATCCATTGAGAGTGGCCCTACTCTTCACGTGAATTATAGATACAAATCCGATTAAAAGAGAGACAACAATGTGTATATAGGTCAATATTACAACTACTCAACGCAGCATGGTGTAAGTATGACAATGAATTGCAACAAAAACCGATACATTCTTAATGTACAAAACAAAGAATAAACTTGCTCCTAGGTATACATTGTTTACGGCCATAAGACTGGATTTAAGAAGTTCCCTTTGTCACATTTGAACTCAATAATCCACTAAGTCTTAGTGAGGCTAAGGATTTTCCACAATTGGTTAGTACTCACATCTCAAAGTTCACATCTCAATCCCTAGGTTTTCCCAACCTACCCATCCTAACAGTAACTTAGCATCAAATGATCTCCAAAAAAAACAAAATAGTTATGATCTTCAAAAAGTGCAAAAGGTTTAATGTTTCGCACGGGTGTCACCACCCACATGAGACAATATCCAAATCACACTTTGATGATATCTCAATCACACGTCGACGAGGATCACATAAGCAATTTATTAATATTAGGGACTTCCTATTGCTAAAGAATAATTCAAGTTTTAATTTATGAATTATGGGAATAATTCATGAATAAACCTAAATTTGTGAATCACATGGTAGTATGTCAGAGGCGATTCAAAGCAAAGCTTGATAGCAATCTTTTGTAAGGGTCAAAAATGATTTGAGTTTAATGTTTCAAGTTTCCTATCCGTAAGGTTTTAACGACGCTATACTAACTATCGATGGTCAAAGAAAAGTTAGATGTGTAGAAGTATCCTCATTGCCATTTAATTGAAAACTAGTTATTCCACAATATAAAGGAATATTTGAGAAAGGAGAATATATCAAATTGAACACCTATATGTTGTATTCGATAATCAAAATAGAAATACCATGTGTTTTAAAAGACGTAGCTACGATATTCAAACAAATAGACCTTTTATTTAGTTATTGATCAAATGTACCAAACAAATCAAACATTAATGTATTTCTAAATACCTTAATTTGGCATTTGATGTAGAAGGATGATGTTTGAATGGTAATTTGGTCATTTCAAAAATTAATAATAATAATAATAATAGCGTGGTTAACATGATATCCAATTTGCACAAATTAAGAATATAAAATGGTAAAAATAAAACTTGTATTAACATTGGCATTACATGCTAATGTTTTTACTCCACAAGAAGGTAATAGGAAACTATCTACATTGATAACTAGACTCAATATTCGATCTCCGTTTCCATGGTTGTAACTGTTTACAAGATTCTGATATAGGTTTAGAACCATGACACTTTCTACCAATTCTTATTTTATTTTTTATATAATAAAATTTGATAAGATAATTTTAACATATGACTAAAAGATTTATATATTTGTTGAAAAAATATTTTCCATATTGGGAAGAAAACAAGACTAGAATCTTTTTAGCAAATAGGATGAATGAATATCATAAGTCCACTTAATAAAATTAATAAAGAGTTTAAGGTAGTTGTTATATTTAATTCTCAAGCTCCAAATTGGAAAATTCAATTTTGAAGCCATATGGCCGTATTTCCAAAAAGGTCAAAATATATAAACAAGTTTTGTTTTAATAAAAAAAACGCATAGAGGAAATTTTGAAGCAGAAAATATATGAGAACAAATGACAAGTGGAATTTATATGAATCAATTATAATATTGAACTAAGTTATAATATTTATTTTAACTTTCTTTTTTTTTATGATTTATATTTGCATATGCACGGCAATATTGAACAAATAACCATTTAATAGTCATAACAAGCAAGATCGATTTGATAAGCCCAATTGCCTAGGTTAATGACTAGGTCTATTTTAATAAATTTGGCCTGAAGATTGACCAATCATGACTATGGTTAAGGGTCTAATAAAGCATGAATAATCAAAAGAATAAAAATATTCTGAGCAATGCCCAGCTCGTCTATTAAGATGTAAGGCAGAAACAAAAAATTGGATAGGAAGGCATACAGCTGTAGTTAATTTTTTGTATAGCAAGCAGACCTATTTTTTGTAAAAATTAGGCGCCCAGCCAGCATATTAGGATATAAAAACAGGGTCGGAAGGTCTGATTGGAGGGTGTCCAATTGCTAACTAGCAGTGACATGATAACAGCAGAACATAGGAGAACAAAATTACAGATAATGTAATGAAACAACAGGTTATGCAATTTATCTAACCATATATTTTCTTATTATTATTTCAGGCGTAAGAAATTATAGAGAGTATTAATGTTTTGGCACCTAAAACTGATGCTGAGACTCATCAACGCAGCCCTCCCAAAACATCCTCCTACTTCGAGATCCAAGCTTCAGCAAATCACTCCATCCTAGGCGTCTTTTCTTTTGCCAGGTCATGCCATTTTGAGCAAGGCAATTGTTTTTTTTTTTAAATAGCTGTCTTCATTTATTGAATATTAAATGCAGCTATTTCTTTATTCAACCACACCTCTATCTTTCAATTAATTTTGATGGCTGATCATATCAAATCTTCTAAAAAGTCTTTGCCTGAAATTTTATGCAAATTCGGCTGGAAGAGTTTTATTTTGATACAAATTCTTTGCATTTAATAAAGTTAGCACAGCCCATACGAGTTTTTCTTTTTAACTAGAAATTCCAATTTCAATTGAATTCATGACAAGATTTAATCATATTAAATGCAAGAGAATACTGTGCCTTTATATTAAATTTGCCATCTTTTCAAAAGTTTGTTCGTTGAGAAAAATAAATGGTACACTGGAAAATTCTTAAGAAATCTCATATATTATTGTTGGATAATAACGATGCCCAATCATGATATTAAACAGGTTAAAATGAGAAACAAAACAAATATTTGAATTTAATCATAATGCCAACACCATCTGTTTAGTAGATAGAAACATCTTTCGATACGACATGGCAATTACCTATGAAGAGGATTTAAAAGCTCCAGAGTCTGTACCATTGTACTCTCATATGTGCTTTCTTTTGGAGACCATTGTAATTTACAATTACAAAATTGTTTTTTTACTTAGAAATTAAAATTTACATTTTACCATCTATAAATAAATATTACTGATGTTGGCAACTTAATCATGTGGTCTGGCTAAAATAGCTATCTCGAAGTCGCAAAATGAACAATTTTCTATTTCCCACTATAGTGTGAGAAAGAGTAGGTAGTTATTATTGTTATTAATATTATACGCCTATTATTCATTTTTCCTAACTAGGAGCAAAATAAAAATAATTATAGTAAGATTACTAGAAGCAAACAAGGCTACACAAGGACTTAACGACTATTGTGGAATATTGCAAAAATGGCATAAGGACAAAAGAAGGGCTTGCGACCAAAGGTAAGATCTCAATTGGACTATTTACCCATCCCTTAGGTACTAAAAAGATCCTAACATGTAGTTCACTGTCAATAATAGTTTTTAGACCTGTATACAACACATTCTCTCTCTTATCATCAGACATCACGTCTATGGATCTCTCCTTGATGATACCCTCCCTCTTCAGTAGGGAAAGAAACATGCGCTGCAATCACACACTCAGCAAAACTAATTAAGTGGTTAAACCAAATTAATAATAACTCATTTCAATATATATATTTGCATATATAACAAATGAAGATGCATCAAATCCATTCGACGTTGAACACCATAGGTATGCCACATTACCTGACATTATTAAGTTCAAGTATATTAAAAATTTCAAACCACTTGGTGCTAGTGTTGAGCAAGTCTCATTTGTTTGATACTCATCTAACAAAACAATTCAATTCCAAAAATCTTGCAATTCAATGTCATTCAGAAAACATATCAACTCTTAACTAACATTTAACGAATAAGATGTTTGACATTAAAACACATCAATTTCCTTGTGATCTTCAAAATCAATTTATAGTTAATGTTAATCCAAAACCACATAATATAATAAAAAATATTTAATTAAACGTTCATTTTGTTCAAAACGTGAAATAATAGTTATACAAGCAGTTTCTTAAGGCATTGAGATTCCAACTAAATAAGTCCACGTGGGATGCCATGTCATCACAAAATAAGTAAATAGTCTATTAGTAGAAATAGGGTGTAACAATTTTGTTTTCAATGCAAAACCCTTATCAATTGTGACAAATACCAAGCTAAGTGATCTTCCCATTGAAATTCAGAATTTATTGGATGAGTTTGATGACACTGTGACAAATGATTTCCCTGATGAATTACTGCCGATGAAAAGCATCAACGATATGGATCTGGTACCAAGGGCAAGTTTACCCAATAAGGCAGCTTATAGACTAAACCCAATGGAGAATGTAGAGATAAAGAGACAGGTGCAAAAGTTGTTGGATAAAGGCTTGATCAAAGAGAGTTTGGGCCCATGTGCAGTTCCAACTATGTTAGCACCAAAGAAAGGAGGAGAAAGGCGAATGTGTACAAATTCAAGGGCAATAAATAAGATCACCTTCAAATACATGTTTTCATTACCAAGGATGGATGATTTAATGGATTTCTTAAGTGCAGAGAAATACTTCAACAAGATAGATTTAAAGAGTGGGTATCACCAAATCCGGATAAGACAAGGTGATGAATAGAAAACTGCATTTAAAATAAATGATAGGTTGTATGAGTAGCTAGTTATGCCATTTAGGTTAACAAATGCTCCAGGTACTTTTATGAGGCTCATGAATGAGGTACTGCAACCGTTCACATGAAAATTTGTGGTGGTTTATTTAGATGATATTTTGATTTTCATTCATTCCAAGGAAGCACATTTAAAACATTTGAGATTGCTCTTGGATAAGTTAGAAGAGAAATTGCTGATTAATTTGAAGAAAAGTAGCTTCATGCAAGAAGAATTAGTGTATTTTGGAATTGTTGTCTCAAAAGATGGGTTACAAATGGATCCTGAAAAAGTGAAAGCAGTTGTGTAGTGGTCTTCACCAAATAGTATGTTTGAGGCCAAGTGTTTTCACAGATTAGCAAGTTTCTACAAAAAAATTATAAAGAACTTCAGTGGTATATGTGCTCCCATTACAGAGACTTTGAAGGGAGACAAGCAGAAATTTCATTGGACAGTCGTAGCAGAAAATAGTTTTTATATTTTGAATAAGAAGATAATAGAACAACTAGCATTAGCATTGCCTGATTTTGGAAAGGTGTTCCAAGTGGATTGTGATGTGAGCGGAACAACGATTGGTGCAATACTAAGTCAAGAAGTTAAGCCAATTGTATAATTTAGTGAGAAGTTAAATGAAGCAGAGAAATAATATTTTGTTTATAATCAAGAGTTTTATGCAATAATGCAAGCCCTTAAGAAGTGGTGGCATTAATTGTTGCCAAAAGAATTTGTTTTGTATACGGATCACCGATCCCTACAGTTTATAAACAGCCAAGGTAAATTAAATCAAAGGCATATAAAATGGGTAGAATATCTTCAAATTTATTCCTTTGTTTTGAAACATAGAAGTGGGAAATCTAATATGGATGGCTTGAGTAGGCGAACTCTTATTGTGAATGAGCTTAGAGTTGAAGTTGTTGGTTTTGAATCAATGAAAGAATTGTACGAGGATGATGAGGATTTTCAAGATGCTTGGGCAGCATGCAAGAATCCCACAGAAATGGACAAAACACCATAGTTGGAATACATGATTCAGGATGGATTGGTTTTTAAAGGAAAAAAGTTATGCATACCTCAAGGCTCTATGAGAGAGAATCTGTTAAAGAAGAAACATAACGGAGGTTTTGTTGGTCACTTTTGGTATGACAAAACATTATTGGCCACAATTGAGTGTAGATGTGAAGAAATTTATGCAAAGATGTGGAATTTGTGAGCATGCAAAAGGTAAAAGTCTAAATACGGGTTTATATCAGCCATTACCTACTCCAGACAAACCATAGGATGTGTTGAGCATGGATTTTGTTCTTGGATTACCGAGAACTCAACAAGGTAATGACTCTAATTTTGTTGTCATTGATAGCTTTTCATAGATGGCACATTTTATAGCATGCAAGAAAACTAGTCCTACCATGAATGTTGGTAACCTGTTTTTCAATGAGGTTGTGATACTACATGGATTACCAAGAAGTGTTGTATCAAATAGGGATACTAAATTTGTTGGGCAATTTTTGAAAACATTGTTGCGAAAATGAGCACGAAATTAGATTTTAACTCAGCCTATCACCACCAAACGGATGGAAAAACAAAATTTGTGAATCACAATCATTGTAATTTGCTAAGATGCTTAGTTGGAGACAAGCCAAACAATGGGATTTGATGTTGGCACAAGCTGAATTCACTTACAACAATTCAATCAATAGAAGTACAAGTTTTTTTCAAATTGTATATGGTAGCAGCCTAGGGGCAATGTGTGAATTAAGGAGCACAGCTGAATTGAGTAAAAGTGTTGAAGGTGAAGATTATGCACAAACTATGTTACCGGATATGCACCTGCAAACCCCTAAGTACAGTACAATACGTGTCTAGGTACAATACGGAGAGGATATGAGGAGGCAAGGGGCAAGGTATGTCTCTGCCCCTATGGGTACGTTCGGATATCAGGACATACCCGCAAGGGCAGGGGTGTACCATACCCGTTTGGCCCATGTATCCTGTTAAAAAATGCATTTAAAAAAAAATCAATTTTGCTGCAATGTCAAACATGGACCTCAAAAAACAATTAAAAACAAATAAAGTGGATTCTCAACCCTAAAAGCAACATTCACACTCATTTTATCAAAAGAAAACAACACATTTACCTTTCCTTGAATTTTTCCCTCTCATTGCACATTTGTGCACTCTTCTTCGTTTTTTCAATTGCATAGGATTGAAACTCCTTCCTTTTGATAAAGCTACACCATTAGCTCTACCTATTTGGCACCAAAAAGTTTGACGAGCTTGCAACAAAGAAGATTGTTGATTCAATGTAAGTTTTTTTCAAATTTGTGGGTTTTTTCTAAAGTTTTTATTTTCTCTTTTAGTTTTTAAATGTTTGTAAGTTTGTAACTAGTTTTGATTTTTTTTGTTATTCTTTCAAATATTCTTTCAACAAATGTAAAATGCTTTAAATTATAATAGCTATATGATCATATTTTTCCCAGGGATTATAGGGATTTTTCAGAAATGTCTACAAGTGCTAGTTCGATGGGCCAAGGGCTACCCTCCAACACCAGTCCGTGCAAGCACCCCTTTGGAAGTATGCAACAATGTTAGAACAGTTGCCATGTGGAGGGTGTTTCCTTTGGGTTTGCTCAAAGTGTAACTAGTCAATACAAGAGCTCGTATAATCGAGTGAAAGCTCATTTGTGTGTGTTTCCCGGCACTGAAATCAAAGCTTGTTGTGGACCAAGCATGAATGGAAAACCAGGAAAGGGCTTGCCATAAAGGAAAGATCCTTGCATACATCAAAGAGCAAGAAGCAAGCAGATGCAATTGTTGGGCAAAAATCGAAGCATCCTTTGAGAAAGAAAGGATCTTCACTTGTTGATCCATCTCGTGCTCATGTGATGACCCCATCACACCTCATTTCTTACTACACCCGTCATGACCACAGAAGAAAATGATTCACCTCTTGGTCACAAGAGAACAAAAGATGCAGGCCCGTTGGAAAGGTCATTTCAGAATGAATCCAAAGACATAGCGGAGCAAAGCATTGACACATTGTCTTTATGCATGTGGGCTGCCATTTAATGTTGCTAGATCACCATACTGGCAGAATATGGTGAGAACTATCAATGCTGCCCCTAAAGAGTTCACCGGCCCAAGTTATGAAAAAGTGCGCACCACCTTGTTGACAAAAAAAAAAAAACAAGTTGAAGATGCATTGAAGCCCATCAAGGATTTGTGGATTGAAACATAGTGGTGTCCAGCATTTTCAATGGATGGAAAGATGCACGGCAAATAGGCCATTGATTTACATAGCGGTCGCAGTGAGCCCTAAAGATGACAATGTTTTTTAAAGTTGTTGATTGTGAGGGGCAAGTGAAGGATGCACAATTCATTGCCAACATCTTTGATAGAGTCTATTTAAGACGGTGGGGCCTCATAAATGTTGTCTAAGTTGTAACAGACAATGCTAAAAATTGCAAAGTTGTGGGCATGTTGGTTGAAACAAGGTATGGGCACATATTTTGGACACCTTGTGTCATCCATTCCCTCAACCTTACATTGAAAAAAATGATTGGATCAAACAAATCTGACTGGATGCGAATCAAGATCCAAATGTTTAGGTAAGCGAGATCCATCACATGTTCCATAGGCATCTTCAGGGCCTTCTCGGAGTTGCATAGTTGTTGAAGGTAACTTTTTATTAAATCATTCATGAATCATGTATATTTTTGGTGTAATTTTGTAAGTTTGTAATTTGTAATGTCTTTATTTTTTAACATCTTTTTTAATTTTATTTGTTTTCATTTCGTATTAGGTTGTTGAGACTCGGTTTGCCTCGCACACACTCATCTTGAGACGACTTGTCAAGGTGTGTGAGGCATTGACTGGCATGGTTATCAACAACCTTTGGAGCAGTATGGTGGCAAGACAAGCAATGAGAAGGCCACAAACGTGAAAGGGTGGATTTTTTATGGCGTACAGTGGGAACGTGTGAATTATTTGCTCAGTTTTACCGAGCCCATCGTTAGCATGTTCAGATATGTAGATATGGATCATCCGTGTTTGGCTGAGCTTTATGATGGAATCAACTCAATGATTGAGAACATTAGATCCATCATAAATGCCAAAGAGTAAGATCCTACGAAAAGGTTCTTCAAGGAAGTGCAGTCACGTCTCATTGAAAGGTGGAACAGAATGACCAGCCCATTGCATCTTCTTGCTTTTGTCTTGACGCCCAAATACTACAACACAAAGACCCTTTCTTTGCTCAAGAGGGCCGACACCATATAGGGATGTTGAAGTTAGTGAAGGAATGTCAGGTGGCATTCTCTAGACTCTTCCTCGATCCAAAAGTAGAAGAACAAGTTAACGAAGAGTTTGTGCATTTCATATCCTCTGTGAGTCACTCCCTTAGCACTATTCATGACAAGTACAAGATGGAAGCTCACTTTTGGTGGTACCTCCATGGGCAAGCATCCACCTACCTCTAACCACTTGCAATAAAAATTCTATCACAAGTAAGATTTTAATTTTTTTTTACTTTCTACCCTTCTTTTGAACATTTTGTTTTAACTTTTATAAATTCTAATTGCCTTGCAGCATGCCTCAATAGGCTACAAGTTCCTCCTCAACTGAGCATAATTGGGGTCCCTAGCCAAGAAGAGTAATAACATCAAAACAGAAGAGCTTCCTACTTTCTCTCAAACCCAAAGCACGTAGGAACATGGGGAAGCGTCAATTCTTGTTGCAAATGCTCACTCTACTTGTGGTGAGGAACTTCTTAGAAGTTTGAAAGCGACAACAGAAGGTATTTTGCACTTCAAGCATAGCAACATCCATGATTTAATGAGTTGACAGCACCAAGAAATGAGGGACAACCACAAAGAGACTCACGATTACATCACAAGGATGAGAAATGTCTTCATTGCCCATTACAACTTGTTGGAAGCATTTAACAACAATGTAGGCCAAATTCAGGAAGAAGGTCAAGATAACAATCTATACCAAATTTAGGAAGAAGGTCAAGACAACATGGAGTTCAAAATCCATACCCAAATCTTAACCGCTATTCAGCTTAACATGAATGAAGTTGACATCGCGAATAACATCATCATTACTATGGCTGAGGGTACTACAATCATAAAAGAACATATTCATCATTGGCTCTTTCATTGCAATGGTAATCCCAACATGCCTAATCGCCCCAGCAAGATTGAGAATGACGATGATTACAACTGAAAAATGTCAGTTTCTTTGTATTCATGATCTTTTGGCCCAAATCACTGATAGGTTTGGGTTGGGTTATTTTTTACTTGTCTGCTCCAACAAGGCCTGAATTCAATGGCCTTATGGCCATATTTACAATTTTTAGCCATAAAATATGATCAATTTTTTTAGGAGAGCATATTGGATGGAAGGTAAAATTTTATGCACACCGTCAAAAACTATAAAGGATTATAATAAATTTATATATTTTCTCCAATGTTTCCTCCTATGAATTAAATTAACATTTGAAGGTCAATGTTGAATAGATAACCATCATCAAAAAAAATCATGACAAGCAAGGTCAACTGTCGAATTTAGGCCCTAGCTCCGACCAAGTCACTGATGGATTTGGTCTACTTCTTCTCTGCTCTCTGACTTCTCTACACTTGGTGCCTACATAACTCGTTTTACATATTGCAATAAAAAAATAGTATTCTATAGACAAAATTAGCCCATCACAAACAAATGTGAGATTTTTTTGTAACACAAATGACAAGTGGTGTTGGGTATTGAAAATGTGGGCCACAAAAAAATAATAAAATTGAGAACTTTATTAATAAAATGATATTAAGAGAAAAACAAAGTGAGGTCAAAAATGCCCTGACACTTTGCCCAAAGAGAAGGGGGGCCATTTAATACATTTATTTTCTACAGGATCCAACTACCTCTAACCATGTAACCAAGTGACTTACTAACCTGGCTGACTTACTAACCTGGCTGACTTACTAACCTGCCTAACTTACCAACTTAAATATTATTAACTTCTAACTTAATTTAAAACAGGGTGTCTCTAAGAGAAGCATGCCCTATACATTATTATTACAACCTGAAGACTAATTTGGAGAACAAGCTAACAAAACCCCCTTGATCCAAAAGGGATATAAAGATTATTTAGAGCAATAAGAATCTTGAGCTATTTGGCACAGCTGCAGCAACCTACCAACCGGCCAATTGTAATCTGGCACAAAGCAACCTGTGTCAACACATTTGCTGTAATCCCTACAGCTTGACCTCGTGTCTTGTGCCTACTGCAATCGAGTCAACCTCCTAACACTACATGACACAATGCTGATGAATGTTCCTCACTCACCATCACTTTGATCCTTGCAATATGAACATCATCATGGATGCCCAACCACATTGATCTTTGTCTCGTAGATTATCCAAAACTTGAAGTATGGTGCATTTTTCTTGATGCCCAACAACCCTAACCACTTTGCAAACATTCATGGACTTCAAACACCACCACTTTGCAAACATTCATGGACTTCAAACACCACCACTTTGCAAACATTCTTGGAATTCAAACACCTATCAGTAATGTACAACCACTCAAAGACTAATCAAAACACCTTTCCCCCATATCAGTCAAGAGGTGAGAAGCCTATGCAGCGTAAATGCCACCACATAATTAGTCCGCTCTTCATCAATGATATCAATAAATCAAACCCAAATTTTGGACATAAATAGAAAACCTATCTCCAAACCAAAATTCGGACGAAAAAGGACAAAAAAAACTCTTATAACTACACTTACATCTCATTTTTAACATTTTCAAAATTCCACCATGCCTTAGTTTCATCGAAGCCCATTCCATCTGCTAACATTATTTTTCCTTATCTCTACTAAGTACAAAAATATTTTACATCAAACACCCTCATCACACACTTATTTATCCAAATAAAATACTACATTTTACACACTTATAAGCAAAAGAATGAAAGATTGGGATTTGAACCTAGAACCTCTAGGTTTAAGACGCCTTTTACCAAAGAGTTATTAACTTTCTTAAGTATCAACTTCAAACATATATTTCAAACTTTCTACATGACCTCTTATTCCAAGAATGAAAAAGATAAACTCTAATCAAAACAATATAAAAATGAGTTTTGAACTTGTCACCTCTAGAATAGCGATGTCTTACACAAAATACATTTATCAACTCTTCTATGCATCCATTTATAACAGATTACTCAACTCCTTTATCAGCCGTTTCTGGTGTAACTTCAAATTATAAATAAATTAAAAATATTTTATATTAAAATGTATACCCGGCTGCAAAATTGAATGTGCATACCTTCTCTAAACTTTTAAAAAATCTAACGTCTTGAATTTAGCATTCTCCTCTTAAGCCATGTATTTCCTGCAATTGTTTTTTCCACGCCACATCAAATACCACCATCAACTAAATAGGATGTCTTATTCTTTGAAAGAAAAATAGAACTTTGAAATCTACACCTTAATAATTGTTGGGCACCACCTACTCCTTCAAACTCTTCATATTTTCCAGTCATTTCCTCATTTGTAGGAAAATTTACAGCAATCGTTGATGCCACCATAGAAATATTACCGCAATACAAAATGTCCATCTTCCTCCTCCATCTTTTTCAATAGACTTCTTCATCCTTTCTTACAACTTTCAATCGCTCTTAACTACTCCATCTTCATCTTCATCATATATCAGAGAAGGCTATGATACCACATGTTGAAAATGGAGGCCACCAAAATATAATAAAATTGAGAACTTTATTAATAAAATGATATTAAGAGAAAAACAAGGTGGGGGAAAATATGCCCCGACACTTTGCCCAAAGAAAAGGTGGGCCATTTAAGACATTTCTTTTCTATGGTGCTGAAATACCTCTAGCAATCTAACCAGCTTAATAACCAACCTAATTACTAACTTAAATAATATTAACTTCTAAATTAATATAAAAGGGTGTGTCTCTAAGAGAGGCATTACCCATATATTATTAGTACAACCTAAAGACTAATTTTGATCAACAATCTACCACTGGGTATGTAGGCAAAATATTGCTCTCCTAGACTTTGTGTTAAAAAAATAATTATTGCATTGTTCAAAATAAGAACGGAATTGTCCATGAAAGCTGGAATAACTTCACTATTCTTCTTGAGGAAATAGTTAAATTCAAAAGACTTCACTCCAATCATAAGATGAAAAGGCTTCCACGAAGGAACCTGAAGTGGATCCCTCTCAGAAGACACTCTTAATTTCAGCTTTGATATAACATCTACGACGAACCCTGGAAAAGTAGGGGCTGGAGGCTTTTGGCGCAACAGAGAAAGTGAGATTGTGTTTGCATATACAGAGGATATGTTCACCTCCACCAATAACAGATCTGAGTTTGCAGGTCCAATCAGAGACCTGGTGATAGCATTAGAAAAGGGGATTACTTCATTGACCATTGAAGGGGATTTTCGAAAAATAATTGACGCTATAAACAAAAAAGAATTAGCAATTGGCCTCTACAAGGTATGTTGGAAGATGCTTTGGATTTGATTCAAACTTTAAACAATGTCAGTATTGTTCATGTCTAAAGAGAACAGAACAAAGCCACTGATTGTGCAGCCATTATGGATATAAACCTGCATGAGAGGTGTGGTGATATCACTCTGTTACTAATTCAGACAAGGCAGAGACCTTGTTAGACTTGAAAAGTCATCTCAGGTTGGAAAGGGCTTACCAAGTTAATAGCAACTAACGAATTAATGCACCATGTGTATCATGCTTGATATGACAACCAATGATAAAGATAGTTTCCCTGCTTTAGCTGCTCATTTTGAGCATCAGTGGAGCAGAGTTTGGCCTAACAGGCTGCAGAAATGGCAAGTGCATGGAGATGATAATTTCTGGGATGTAATATCTTGTTTGAAAGAAAGAACTATAGCAAGAACAATACCCTGTTTGGGAATATGAAGGAAAGAGTAACTGCAAGATATGAAACTGTTCTGCATAGCCTTATAGAGAATTTGGAATACAACTTTTCGCACACTTGAAATCATCCATGATAAGTGTGGAAACTTTTCCCATTAGCCAGATGGAAGAAGCAAAAGGCAAGTTGATTAATCTGATGTATATTGTGAGGCATGATCTCAGAATTATTGGCAGTCAAGTGCTGCAGCTTAGCACTGAATTGCACGACATGTAGAAATGTTTGGCGCTCCACCAACGATACTATGTCGATGATATTCAATCCTTCATGGTCTGTTCTTTTGTGATGTCTTTTTCCATGGTCTGTAAACCCTAAAATTTCTTCTCTCTGTAGCAACAGTATGTCTGGTTTTAAGGAAAATATAATTTATATGCTTATAAAATTGGTTCCAATGCATATTCAGTTTTGAAATGAGTTTTGACAATTTTATTTGATTTTCTTGATTTACGATTGATGTACCATTTGTTGTGTTTTTTTGTGAGATCATACAAGGTCCTGCACAGACCTAATCTTGTGCAAAAGAGGACACTCACACTTACGATGCCAGCACATCACTTAAGCCCGGAGACTTAAGCACTCACCCGATGCGCAGCATGAGAAGACTAATATTCCCCATTATGAGAACAAAATATAAAGATCTACACATGCACATCATCTTTTACTAGAAAAAAAGACAATAAACATCATCCACATAAACAAAGAACAAGATCACAAGACTCATCACAATTACAGAATCCATCTTTGGATTCACATCAATATATATTTATTACAAAGCACAAAGGTTACACTTGCTTATCCTTCAAACCCTAAGCTTCATCTCCAATTTGTCTTCCACTTGCAAGCGTGTAACTTCCCAAGATCATAGATCAATAAAATGAGAGGCCAAGGTCCCTATTTATAGCTTTCCTTGAACCCCATGGACACCTACTAGCTGTGACCAACTCATCACTTTTGCTAACTCTCATGCCAACAATCTGTGCATCTTAGAATATTCCATTCTAGATCTGTCCACCTGTCCACACAATGAAATATTCGTTTACCATCCTGGCATCATCTTGTCCGCCCTAGATCGATCCCACGCAATTTGCATCCACCTTGCTGGGATGAGTTCCATAAGTCAACTTCTCCTTCATTGTGTCTCCTTCTCCAAGTGTGTTTCTTCCATCTGATGTGTGTTTTTTGTAACCCGTGCATTGTGCATCATGGTGCATGCATAGACTATTTCTTTATGTGTGCATGCATAGACTATTTCTTTATGTGTGCATGATCTATGAAGATGCACTTTGCAAGTACCCAAGAGTCTTTGGTATGTCTCACTTGGGCATCGAGCCTAAGATAAACTTTATATAATTGCCTTAATTGCATTTATAGGGTCAACATTCCCCCACACTACACTTCTAGTCTGTCCTCAGACAAGCTATTACTTGACTATGTTATGGTTGGCTCACATTCACGCGCAACCAACACCTTGACCACTTTCTCCTTTAACTCCTCAATTTTATCCCATCAATTTGTAGTTGACTGAATTTCTAACACTAATTTTTGTGCTTCATCTCATAAGACTTTCAAAACATCTTCATTATCTGGACTACTTTACATGTTTATAATATGGTCTTCACCTTTTTTCTGATGCTCATACGGTGTGTGCAAAGTAGCTTCCTCCCCCAATACCTTCTCTTGAAGCTCTGTAAATAACACATCAATTTTTGTCTGCTTCTTGCTTATCTCTGTTTTTAACATTTGGGCCTCTTTAAACTTCTTTGCTGTTTTTTTTGATCCTCCAATTCATACATGCACTTATCATGTCTCCATGCATGGCGATTGCTTCCCTACTCTTGCCTCCACATACACCTATGCATATGTAAACCTTGCCAATATTTTTCCAGCCTCCTTTACCTTTAAACAGAGTTCATTTATACCCTTCATTACTCTACATGATCCCCGAATTCTAATTTTAACTCCTTGAACCTTTTCACCCAAAGCCTTTCTTCTTCAAAGGTTTGAACCAATGTTGGAGATGCACGCAACAAGTATTTGATTGCCATGCCCAACATTTCCATAGGTGATTTCCAAAACACATCAAGATCCCCATAAGCTTGTGGGCACTCCACTTCAACTAAAGCTACCAACCTCTGAACTTCATCGTCATACTACTTCAAAGAATCTTTATCTCTTTTCATCTCCTCTGCAAATCCTCCATACCTCGATCTCCCAACAAATCCCTCTTAGTTATCTTTATGGCTAGATTTACCATTGCCAACCCAGGAACCTTTGTTGTCATCCTCCTAGGATCCACCACCTTTACTTTGCCTTCCTCTTCTTCACTAAGTTCCTCTTCTTGTCCCTTTACCCTCACAATTGTCTTTACATGGACTTCAAATTCTCGAAACTGAATGTAAATATCAAAGATAGCCTCCAACTTTTTCAGTACCTTCTTAGTTACATTCTCGCGCCAAATCATCCCCATGTATAACCACAGGCTTCACTTCCTTGCATTCCTTGTTTTGATCTCTCTCTGACCTGATATTCCTCCTCCAACAACTTCTCTTTGAATAGGACTTGGGATTGCACATAACACCCTTGATCCAAACAGGTTCCTCTGTGTATAAACTGAAGGTGACTTCCCTTAGTATTTGTCATTTTTTCTTTTCCTTTGCCTAAAAAATTTGTTCCTCTTGTTTTCTTCTTCTTTCGTGTACGCAACATCTTCATCAATCACCACTGGCCTCAACAATAGTCTAATTAGGGTTGTTTTCCTCGATTGTGTACCTTTCCTCTTCGACGATCTCAACACACGTGATATTATACTGAAATTTCCTTGCTTTCACAAACATATGTGGCTTGATCTCTAGGCTTTCATCGTTTGAATCCTCATCTTCGGAGATTCTGACTTCCCTAGGGTCTTATACCTCCCCCTCAATTCATTCCTCGTCACATCAATCACCGCAATATCCATTGTTGTTCTAGGCATGTCCCACACTCTATTTAACATGAACTGCAAATACTGCGCAATAACTACATATGGCAACTTGGCCTAACTTGACCATGTTCCATCCCTAGTTTTAAACACTGCTAAATAATAATGTGTCATCATAAAAAACACAATGAAATCTTTATACTGTATCGGCATCTTTGGTGCTATTCTATACTTTTATTTGAACGATTCCTCCACATGCTCATACCACACTCTCATCCTCTTCCTATAAGCATATGTCATCTGATGACTACATGTGTACACCCCATTCTCCACTGAATCACTTCCAATCATTGGCGTGAGCCCAGATCTTCCTTCACGAACCCCAATTTCCTCAATCATTATGAAAATTTGAATAATTCCCAATGTCAAATCTTTTCCCCTTTGGTGTGTGTCTTCACACGCTATCACCATTTCTCCCGCAATATATTTGGCATAGTTGAAAATTGTTCCCTTCTTAGCTACTAGCCATGTCAAATAGACAACCTCCTTGGTCACCACAATCCATTGTTCCAAAGCGATAAACTTAGAGCTTATATGTCGTGCAAAAATTCTCATAGAAGCTGACGGCAACTTGTCTACCTTAATAGTAGTTCTCCCTCCTAATGTTCCCAAAACATGTTCTACTTTGTTGATGTTCAAAACCTTCTTCAATGCCCCGCATACATCGTTCCCCTCATTTTTTAGAGTGTCTATCTTACTTATCCATATGGTCAAGATTCTTAAAATCGTCCCGCAATGTTTAGAAGTTCAGCCTACCCTCATGGGTGTGCGTCAACAAGTATTTCACCAATTCCTCTGGCTTCCCAAGTACAATAGCTCATTAAGTTCCAACAATCCTGTAGGTGCCAAGTAATGTATCACCCAACCTTCTCTTGGAGTATTCAACTCCATACCTAGTGATGTTTGATATTCCTTCTTCAAATGGTTAAAATATTCCACCATGCAAGATCCTAAACATGACTCAATGTTTCTCCCTCCATATCTGAATTTGTGTATGCCATGAGCAAGTTTGTTCTCCGTCTTCTTCTTCGTTGGCAATGGCATTTCTGGTCTCTGCACTCTTCCTTTTTCCTACTTGTCTAAACCCTCTGATCTATGTTTCATAAACGGAGCTCCACCCCTTACATCCATTGCTTCTTTTTGTCTTTTCCCCGTCATCATAGGTCCTACCTTTCCTTTCAGCTCCTTACAGAATGGTCAAGGGTTTGCAAAACCCTCATTCAAACCCTTCTTTTTTCCACCTAACCAATCTTACTTCCCCTTCTTGGCTCTTCCCGGTCATATAGTTTGCACCCCACGATGTTTCTCTTAACACCGTCATGCGCACACTCTACAATTTTCCTTTCTCTGGTGCTTTTCTCCTCTTTCAGTATCTTATCCTTCAATTGGCTCTTCTTCTTTGCACTTTGGCTCTTCAATATTTCATTTTGCAAATGACCGTTTTAAATGTATTTTTACCCTTGAATACCTTTGCATGCATTAATCACCTCACCTACTCATTCATTTGCTTTAGTGTGTTCCCGCTCCTCGTAGTGACATCATCTCTTTCTCTCTCTATTTCTTCCTTTATGCTTTTTTAGGTTATGCGTGCCATCTTCTCCTCGCACATTTTACCCTACGCACCAAGTTTATCAATCCAACATGTTACTACGCACCATCTATTGCGCTTTTCCACTTTACTGAACCCAGAATGTTGACCCAAAACCAAACTTTACGCAAAACTTTATACACTCTTGAGCCTCTAAGCCATTCCATTTGGACACTTACCAATTCATGCCAGACAATCTTCCATTTGATTTTCCTTCCGCACACTTATCTTGCGCAAAGTCCTATTGCGTGTCTTCCCACCTACGCAACAACTTGCCATACTAAATATTTCAAAAGCCACTAATCTGGTTGTCAAGTTTTTCATTTCTATTTCTCCATTCACGTTGCATGCTTTGTATACCAACACTCTATACAAATGGGATTTTATCTCCTTTATTACACACTTGGCCAAAGCATCCCTCCCAGAGATACTTAAACATCTAGCATAAGAATCTCAAGAAATTCCTCGCTCGACTCGACCAACTGTATTTACAAAATGCATGCACTTATTAATATAAAACAAAGAACGTGTTAATCAAAACAAACTAGAAAGCAAGAAATATTTTTGCTTATGGCTTCCCCCCCCCCATGCATCATTTGAAAAACAATTGGAGCCTATACTTGCCAGTATTCAATTGGAATAGCTCTCTGGGGTGCCATACTTGTTCCTTCTTTTCTTGTGCACTGACCAAGTTGACTTTACTATGCGGTCTTTTGTCAACTGTGTCATCCATTTTCCCTAATCTGTGCACGCCAACCTCCCCAATGAGATTTCTTTTTGAACCTCCTCCTTAGACCAAATGTCCTTGTGTGTCATTCTACTCTATATATTCTTCTTTGGTACCTATCATGTCAATGTGTCATCCTTTGTGTGCATGTCCTTTTTAGGCTTATATTCTACCTTTATTGATACCTTGAATTCCAGCTTTGGCGCGCTCACTATCACCCTTAGGTTTTGTGCACTATGCATCACTTCTTGTATGCATCAACCTTGCTCTTAACAACCCTTTGCACTTGTGGTTTCTTACGTTCGGTTTTCATCTCTCGAGTTCCTCAATTGGTTACTTTGTTCTACACAAGACCCACCTCTAAATCATCTATGGCCCCTTATTTTTCAAATCATTCACTTTGCGGCTTCGTATCTCACTCAACTTGTCACTGAAGATGAACCACCGGCGTTCACCTTTGCACATTTTCATTCAATTACCTTCAATGTGTCTCGTACCCAACGGGCACATGCTTGGTTAGAAGTGTCAGACACTTCTTCCTCACTCGTCCAGCTCAAGGCTTCTTTCTTTCATAGACTCCCCATATGTGTTGTCATTGAAGAGATTGTTCTCTTCCATGTCCAAGTCTACTCTTTCCACGTATGCTACACCATGTTCATTATCAAGGGGAATAACGACTCTTTGTTCCTATTCTCACAGCTCATATCACGTTGTTTGAAGTGCATATCAGCTTGATTGTCTTAGCACCATGGTCTTCCCAACAACACAAGATAATTATCTTCTTCAACCATCTCTATAAATTCAAAATCTACTTGAAAAGATACTCCCATTATCTCCAAGATTTTGTTGCGCAAAACCCCAATAGGCCTTGACTTCATTTTGTTTGCCATGAACAACATATTATTCAAAGGATTCAACGGTGGCTTTCCCATCCACTTCCATGCTTGCTTCATCAATATTTTCACTTTTATGCTTGTGTTGATCAATAAATTATCCATCTCCCAATCATTGACCTTGGCATCAATGATTAACTCTTGATGGTATGGTGAATTCTTCGTTAAACACATTCCCCTTGGTCTCTCCTAAATTGACTCTCGGTCATCCCCCCCACTTTGTTGAAGCCATGATTTCAACAAAGGCATTACCCCTTCTGTTTTCAGCAACAAAAGGAGTTATGTTATCTCTCTGACTCCTTGATGAGTAGTTTTCTTCAAGTCTTCCTTTACTTTTTGCCGCATCTCACACGTAGTCTGCACTTTGCCCTACAAAATTCTTATCATTTTTTGCGCTTCCAGCAAGACATCTTTTTGTGCATGTGCATTGGGATAGACATTCTTCCCCACATCTTATTTACGTTGCACGGTTTCTCTTTGGCGTGGTGGGTTGGCCATCCCTGCACCTTTTGTTTCCATCCCACTTCTCATAGTACTATTTACCTTGGGGCCTCCAACATCCCGTGCATTTGCTTGCTTTTGTACTCTAGCTTTTTCATGAACAATTTGATCCATGCCCACAGCCTTCTGCACTTGTGTAAGAACCCCTGTAGTTCTGCCCAAAATGTTCAGTTTCCCCAACTTGGCATTTTGTCAAACAAATGGCATGTATGCTGACCTGTGACTGATCTGCTGCTGTTTTGTGCTTGTTTGGTGTTTGTTTGGATAGATATTAGGAGCAAATACATTTACCAATTGATAGAGAAGCAAACCAATAACTTGTAATTCAAATATTGGCAAAAACCATCATAGAAAATGCTCTATGCATCATACCATGACTGGTTACAATGTATATCAGATCTAATATAAAGTTTAACAGTCTGATATAACTTGTAACAGCGATAGATTTTGTTGCTCAAATTAAAGATTTGATGACATGAATATCAGATACACGTACCCGAATTGCCTCTTCACACTATTGGCATGAAATGAGCATCAAATACAATATAAATACTGCTGCAACAATGCACAAAAGTCTGATAACAATCAGCAGTATATACAATGATGTAATCGATCTCAAATCTCCTCCAATGGTGGGCGCTCCAAATGAAAGATGAAACCCTAGCTACATTCACAACAATGCCGGAAGAGGACTGATCTGCTGCTGTTATAAACTGAATATACTTTCCAAACCCTAGCAGCCAATAATCTCCACAAATCGCCTCAAGGATGAGGTTGCTCCAATCCTAGAAGGTGGCACTCAAACCCTAGTCAATATGCCTCCAAAACTTGCCAACAAATCCTTCTTCAAATCTGATCTAAATATCTGATATAGAAATCTGCTCCTCTGAATTTTGCAACAACTTATTCCATGAAGCTCCAAATCTCCAAACTAATCAATAAAGCTCAATTGTGAATCCTGTAATGAATCCATCCAAAAAGGCTCAATGGATTTTCATCCACACAACCGTTCTATCCACGGGTTTTTGTCCTAGGGCATGCTGAACCTGCAAACACAAGTTCTCCCAGAAAATCTGATAAAAGATGTCAAAATCAAGATGTCCAAATGACTTGCTCTCATCTCTTTTTAAAGGCTCAGCTGAGTCTTCTCGAAGAATCCAATATAATCTCCTCAAGCATCTAGAAGAACACTTTATTTAATAAAGTGACTTTATAATATTTATTATTTTTATTTTAGTCACTTTAATTAAATTAATTAAAATAAAGTTATCCTTATGATTTAATTTATTTGGACAGCTTTATAAATAATTAATTTAATTTAATTCCCTTATAATGTCATTACTCAAAAAACAGGGACATTACAACTTGATCCGTCTATATGATCTTCTAACACAATTCAACACGATCCTTTGTCTTGTGGTCCTCTCTGCAATGTCCACAAGTTGGATACTTGGTACAATCCCTTTGATAATGGTCTTCACCAATGAAATAGGTTATGAGACCACATCCCCTACCTCTACCTCCTCATGTGTACCATAAATACCCCCTGCCTCTATTATAAACTCCTACTACGTGCCAAAAATACCACTTGCCTCTATTATAACCTATCCCTTGGTTTTGGTTGTTTCTACCACCTTGGTTTTGGTTGTTTCTACCACCTTGGTTTTGGTAATTAGCCTCCCCCCTTGGTTTTGGTTGAACTAGTCACCTTGAGCTTGGTTATAACTCCCTTGGCGTTGATAACCATATTGATATTGTGGATGCAATGCAATGGCAGCTTGGCGCAACCCCATTTCTCTTGCCTTCTAATCTCATTTATAACTCTACAATTCTCGGTGTTGTGTGTATTCGAGTAACAATTCTTGCAGTAACATGTGACATTAATTTGCTTAGCGCATGGCAATAGTTGACAATTGCACACCTGGATTCACCCAAAAAACTTCACTCTGCAATGTCACTACCTAAACCATCTTCTTAACACAATTCTCCTCAGTGTGTCCATCTACCTCACAAGTGGTATACCATGTTGTTTTTGGCACTTCTTGCGCAAAACTCATTGACAAAGTTTGTAGCTGTGTCACCATCTTTTAAATCCAAGCCTTAAGGAATGGGCTTATCTCAATATTGAAATTCCCAGTAACTTCGATTTCGAACGCAGTGCTTCCCACGCATCAACGAAATTCTTCATTGCCGTTGCATTATGAATGCTGGAAATAATCCACCAACAAACCATTGCACATGCTACAATGGGTGGATCTTATAAGACAACTTCAATAGCAATGTCTTAAACAACACATCATACACTAGCACACTTTCACTTGCATCTTGCTTAATTTCCTTCAATACTGAGATGCTTTGTTTCTCAAACTCTAGGATATGAAATTCTCTTAGAAAAGCTTTTCTCAACTCAAAAAAGTCGACCACCATCTAATTAGGGTCATACTACTAATACTAGGTGTGCGCATGATCCAACAGTGTCATTGGCAAATTTGCTTGCTTTTCTTTCAGGCACGTCTACTCCTTTTGTGCACCACGCAATATCACATTTGTGAATGTGGTCTGTGGCATTTTCAACTCCTTTGTCATAGACAATTGTCGGATGAGTTGCTACTTGTTGTTGTTGATGATGATGAGTATTGCTTCCTAATGCACTACCTACCCATGATCCATTAGTTGCCCCTCCAACTACAATCAACCCAATGCTCCCTTGCACAGTGCCTCGTTGAATTGCAACTGTGGGGTTTACCACCAAACTACTCACTCCAACCAACGAGCCTGGCACATTAGCCCCTCCTGTCGACAATGCAACATTCACTCTTCCACTAACTTGCACAACATCCTTTCCTACAGCACACTCCTTTTCTCTATCGGGCTCTTAAACACAATCTCTTCTAGCACTATATTCTCACTATCTTCCAAATCAAACTTTTTTATTGCGTACACTCCTTGATCGATTTCTTCCTCTACGTACAAATATGTGTAGTTTTCGGCATCTAGTGAATCAGAGTTAGAGATTCCTTCACCATTGGTGCATCCCACAACCTCATCCACATCACCTTGCGAGATCCATCCATCTTCGTCCCATGGACCTTCCTCAAATCCATGCACAAAAATCACCAAGCTCACAAAAACGTTTCTCACCTTTATGCAAGCCAATCACATGCCCTCCCTACTTCTTACACGTCCCAATGGCATTTCCTTGATTAATCCCTCCCTTCCTCCAAGGATCTGTAGCAAAGATTACCTTTACCCTGCTTTCATTATATTTGTGCATTCTTTCTTCCCTTTCATTAGGAGACTTCATCTCACCAGAAATTATTTTCTCACCAAACTTTGTGTAGCTTCCACTCTGCTCCTCTTCACCCTTTGCCTAGCCCTAAGCACGAGTAGATTTAGCCACTCATCCTCATGTTTGCAAGTGCCCAATCAGTCATGAGCATTTTGATCGAAACCGGAATTTGCGCGATAAAAGAGCCTCTAGGCTCCTACAAAAATTGGATTTTGCCTCCTACGAGCATGAGTACATTGAAACTAAGAGGTCTAGTAAATAACTATTGAACGCGCCTCTCCATCATACATCCAAAGCTCTCGCTCATTCTTAATCTAATTCCTTCAATTAATTCACCAGATCTTCAATCCAAGCATACTTTATCCCAAAATTTGAACTTCTCCCAACCACAAGATGTTAACCATGCATGGATGTGCTCCGTCAACTCACAAAATAAAATCTCATATAGATCTCACTGGATATTTTCTTGCCGCCACTTCTTTGGCTTCAAACCCTTGCTTCCAATTGCATACTTTGCAAAATCTAAAGCGTTCACCTCAAAACAGGTTTCCATGCATTCTAGAAAGTGTCCCGCCATCCACAATAGCGATCTCCATATTCCGTTTAAATAGGATCTTGACAACAGAACCAAAATGTTGTGATTTTTCTAGATCATCCAAGGTCCTACGCAGACTTGATCTTGTGCAATAGATAAGGACACTCACACTTATAGTGTCAACATATCACTTAAGCCCGAAGACTTAAGCGCTCACCCGAGGCAAAACAAGAGAACAACAAGATTCCCCATTATGAGAACATAGCATAAAAATCTACACATACATATAAACTTATACTAGAAAAAAGACAATAAACATCATCCACATAAACAAAGAACAAGATTGCAAGACTCATTACAATTACAGAATCCATCTTTAGATTCACATCAATATACATTTATTACAAAGCCTGCATCATACAATCTACAATGATCATGATGAAAGGTCAATCTTTATGTATGAACCTCAAAGGTTACACTCGCTTATCCTTCAAACCCTAAGCTTCATCTCTAATTCACCTTCCACCTGCAAACATGTAACTTCCCAAGATCATGGATATATTAAATGAGAGGCCAAGGTCCCTATTTATAGCTTTCCCTGGACCCCTTAGACCCCTATTAGTTGTTGCTAACTCATCACTTTTACTAACTATCTAAGCATCTTAGAATATTTCATTCTAGATCCGTCCACCTGTCTGCACAATGGCATATTCTTTTGTCCTCCTAGCATACTCTTGTCCAACTTGGATCGATCCTAGGCAATCCGCATCCTCCTTTCCTAGATGAGTGCCATGTATCAACTTCTCCTTCGTTGTGTCTCCTTCTCCAAGTGTGTTTCTTCCATGTAATGTGTGTTTTATTGTAACTCACACATTAGGCATCATGGTGCATGCGCAGACTGCTTCTTTATGCATGCACGATCTGTGAGGATGCACTTTGCAAGTACCCAAGAGTCTTTGGCAAGTCTCACTCACGCATCGCACCTTGGATACACTTTGTAAAATTGCCTTAAGTGCAATTCTAGGGTAAACATATGTTGTGACTGCAAAAACCTATTGTGCCCATATTGTTCATACCAAAACAAAATACAAGAGGTTCAAAAAAACATGAAATACGTTTGAGCAAATGCCAAAAAACATTTGTGAATAAAGGACATGAACTCTTTTTTAGCAAATATAACAAAACAAATTCTTTTTTAGCAAAATATAACAAAGCATTTAGAACTTCCTTCATATAGAATATTCAATTTAGGGTTAATTAAGGTTAGAGAAAAAGTGGGTCAATGTTGACCCACACTGCCCAAAACAAATAAGCATTCCATACATCAAAAACAAAGAAAAGCCTATGGTTTGTTTCAATTTGGTGGCTTTTTGCTACTGTGGTCGTGCTTAAAATCATTATATACTAGACAGTTCAAAATTAAATATGTTTCATCCTCTGCTCCCTGTTGTAGCCCAAATCTGCATCCCCAGATTTAGTGGGCAAATAAGAGACAACAAAGGATGGGTCATTGTAGCAACAGGGCCTATTGACTTTTCACACTAAAAATGGGCTAAGACTTGAGGACAAAAAATACAAGAGGTGGAATGTTCTCTACACTTTTGGCTCTACTAGAACAAGTGGGGAGGCCCTACAGCAATCTAAAACAGAAATGCAATGCATGATAAGCTTCAAATAACACCATTCTGAACAAAGGACTTGGCCACCATGATTACTCCATCCAATTTACAGTCACAAGGTAATCACAAATCACTCAAAATTCAAACAAAGATTGCAGCAGATAGATGTGAATATAGACATTTATGACCTGCAGGCTTAGTATTCACAGTTTTACATGCACTTTCCAAGTTGAATTAACTATTATAGACAAGAGTGCATGATAATGGAGATCTCTGTAAAATGCAAAAGGAAGAGATCTCAAAGGACCAAGTACTGAAAAAGATTATATAAATGCGATCAATCAATTGTGGTTGGTACCTTCCTTCCATTCGGCCATGGCGTCTTCTCAAAGCTTAAATAAGAATTCCAGTGAGAATCAAAACAGACAAAATTTACACAATTATGCAAACTCTTTCATAATTCAGACAAATAACAAAATGACCTACACAAAGAGCTTATTACTTATTAATTGATGCATTACAAACTACTGAGAACAGAACAATGACAAAATTGGTTAGAATACACAGCGTGATTACACATCAAATAACTGAAGCTGCATAAGGATCTTTATAACTTCACTAATCAGCCAAACTACATGCAAGGCCTCATAGTTACATGACCAAGTGACAATTAAGAATTCCAAACAGCTGCAAGACTCTAATCATTTTTCTAAAGATACACCACTCTATGAATTATGCGAGACTCTCACTAACAAAGACAAAAAACTCGGAAAATATCAGACCTCTAAGACCAGAAATTTGTTTCACAGCCAAAAGATCCCATTCCAAAGAATTTCCCATCAATGGTAGAAAGGAGGGAGGACAAGCATCTGCATCAGGTTGAATCATGCTTTCATCCAATCACTGTTCATCCTTATGCATGCATGGATTACTCAAGCAATTCCATGGGGTATCAAGTAACAAGTGGCCTCAGATCCTAGGGTCATCAAAGAATAAGCCAATTGTGATCATATGATATTGTAGAAAGCATAAAATTCGCCTAAGAACAAGCCATTCATAGTGCAAATTTGAGCCTCAAAGAAACATAGAAGCCACCTTGAGAACTAACCAAATGCCTCGTGGAGCATGTGTTGCAGTGTGATATCAGGAGGATGTGAAAGGGTGAGCCTCTGCAGTGACACATGGCGCAAGATCTCACATCTGCTTTGTGAAACCAATCACCAATCAGCAGCAGGACACAAAAATTACTCAAAGTTTCACGGTGGGGCGATTTGTGACTCTTGGCAGCATTCACAATTCTCTACGCACCCAATTCCATTTTAATTGAGGTGATCACTCCATTCTGTGCATTGTTATTTCACCATGAAGAACAAAGGAGAAGCGAACTTAGGTGTGAACAAGTCTAAATTCTCATCAATTGCACTTGAATTTGAGATTATTGTGTAGCCATCAAAGGGACCTTTCCGATGAGATCAACCACTCTCAACTGGAGTTACATAACTCAAATTCTGGGCGGAAAACCAATCCCCTATAATTTCGCCTCCAAGTGTTCATTGTGGCTATATAACAAACAGTTGACATGGAGACACCAATCAAATTAGGCCCATGTGATCAGAGAACACCTCAATCATCCATGTGGCACAATGCCATGGCTTCAAGCTCACGGAATTATAGGGAGCATCTCAGTCTTTTGTTTCTTTGTGACCAATCATATCAAAACACGTGACCACTTCCTATTGGTCACAGGGCCAAAAGCTCACAGTGTTCATGAGCTTCTCAAACTTATTTCTCTTACATCACGGACCCGGGGAATTATAAATTCCACTTCATATTAATTGGCATCTGTACCCCTTACTCTAGACTATGACCTTTATCCTGCCCATTTTGAGTGATCCATGTGGTATCTCCTTATTGGTCACGTAATGAGACACGTGTCAGCTTTTGATAGGTGACACATGACCGCCTCTCATTGGTTACAAAGCATGGAATTCACAAATCTCTCTCGCCTTTGTTTCTTTCTAAGCACCCCGTGATTGGTCCATGTGGCAACAGCTGATTGCCCACGCACCATGAACTTCTCGGATTTGGCGTGTTTTATTGTTTACTGCACATCCTGTGGCCAATCACAGTGAGACACATGGCCTTCCTTAATCAGGTTAAACTCACATAATTCCCCTTGGCTTCATCTTCCTGCTCAGTCCATGATTGGTCCACATGGCAGCCTCTGGTTGGCCACGAACCATGGAGTTATCAGGACTCTCCTTGGCTCCATCTACTCTTTGCAGTCTATGATCGGTCCACATGGTGGCTTCTAGTTGGCCACAGACCACGGACTTGCGGAATTCACTTTAGCTTCAAACTGTGTGCCATTTCGTGGCCAATGAGAATGGGAAACTTGGCAACTTTCGATTGGCCACATGGTCACAGAGTCACGGAGCAGCCTTTGCTTAGAACATTCCCTACGCAGACCCATGAATTGATCCACTGTGCCTTATACTCCCTTGAGGTCTGCAGCTAAATACTTAGCATAATAAAGACTTCACCTACAATCACACACAAAATGATTAATATAAAACTGTGACCACATTCTCGAAGTCAAAGGGATTACAGGGTATGCAGACAGACCAACGAGGTTCACAGAGTCGCGTACTCAAACACTGCAAACACCAAAGTGAAAAAGCTTATGTGGATGCATCAATTTATAGAATGCGATTTGGGGCGGCAGTCAGATCAGGGAATAATAAAATCACAAGTATAAGAGTGACCCATGAGCTTGAGACATGATATATCAAAGTGGCCAAAGGGATCTAAAACTTAGGGATATTTATTTGGCCGTGACTATAATTAGAACTTTCCAAGGGTTATTCTGTGTAGCCAATTAAATGAGTTGAGACCTATGTAGATCACAATGTGAATGGAACCTAGAATTAAGTGTGACAACCAGATTGAAATAGCAGGAAAATTTGTAGGAGCAGGGAAATTTGTGGGAGTAACCAAAACACTTGTGAAGCCTCTGAAAGTCCTGCAAGCATCTACATTTTCCACACAAGGATCCCAAAATGTCTTGGGAGAATTTTGAGATTCAACATTGGCCCCGATTGCAGGACAGATATGCCCTGTAGGTATCCAAAGATCCTAGAAATTTCCCGGTAGAAGCAGACCTATGCCTTATCCGCAGCTGAATCAATGCCCCACAACTGCTCTAAATCCCCTCAACCGAATTCGCCCCAGCCGTTCTGAACTATGATCTTTGTACAAACTGCATACTGTTGTGATACCACATCAATTATTCCAACAACATAAAAGCTAAGTAGCCGATACGGACACGGGTATGGATACGGGTACGAGAATCGGATACATGGATACAAGGACTTTTTTTTTAGCCCTGGATACGTTTTTGGATACAGCCGTACAAAAATATATATAAAATATAGCCATACAAGCAAAATTAACCATATAATATGCTTAGAGGAAACATAATAAGTTAAATAACCACAAAACATACAAATAATTCAATGCCAAATATCATATTATTCAATTGTTGAACTTAGATTAGTCTTATTAGTTATTACAAGTACATAGTGCAAATGTTACAATCTATGGACAAAAACACAGACAAGAAAATGCACTATCTGCAGTTTGGTGAAGATTACAATGAGATGCCCTGGTATTAGATCAACTTAAGACTCTGGCCTGTTCTCTTCTTTGAGCTCATTCACGAGTTGAGCTTTCATATTATACCTGGGCAACTGATCTTACTGTATGTACTGCACAAAAAGAGTCCTGGAGAACCATATTTTTGGGACATAAAGGAAAAGCAAAAAAAAGACATTATTACTTTCAACCTCTCCCTCATCTTGATCATGTTACAGACATTTATTTCCTTTATTTTGGCAAGGCTGAATCATGATCCAATAACTGGAAGACTTGCTGACTTGCTCTGGCAACCTTCATAGCTGTTGTATACAGCCTTAATAAAGAAGATACAGATGAATTGATTGAGGCTCACATTTTGAAAACACCGCCAGCCACTGAAACTGCAGATAGGTTTTCATACTTTATTTTGTTTTTAATTGTTTTTTGAAGTTCGTGTTTCACTTTTTATTAGGCGAAATTGCAAAAAAACCTGCTGGATACGAAAGGGATACAGGCAGGATACGTCCTGCCCCTTGTGGATACGTCCGGATACGTCCCAAAACGTATCTGGGCGTATCCGCAGGGGGCAGGACGTATCCTGCCCATATCCCCTGCGTATCGAACCCGTATCCGTATCGGATCTGTATCGTATCCGTATCCGGGACCCTATACAACAGTATCCGGTAACATGGCATGATAAAAGCAAACAAAAAGGAAACAGGGGAAAGAAGGAAGTATACACAATATGTACAACCAGGTGCTACCTCACTTATTCCAGCTCTATAAACCCATTAACTAGTATAGGGAAATAACTGTCCCATCTCATCAGGTTCTACCATTCATTCGATTTGGAAATTCCTGCAAGTTGCCATACAAAATGCATTATGAAGAACAGCAGGAACTTATACATCTTAGCTTGCCTATGTTCTAGAAAATTGGATTTCTCTTGTGGAATTTCTCATTTTTTATCAAAACCAGTCATGCACGCTTGCTGAAAGTCATAATCATATTGATCTCCAATGAACTCTTGTTGTTTGTAATGACTGTATGCATGAAATTGTGAATCAAGAGATTGAACATCCTCAACATCACTCTTATCATGCACTGTGGACTCCAAGGGAATCAAATATCTAATAGAACAGCCCCTTTAACAATCAAAACTCAGAGAATTCATACCAAGAGTGGATGCTTTTAAAGATATTGCAGACTTTGTTCCAGGTTGTTGATCACCTTGATTGCTTGAGATTGAGGTCTCCTCACCATGAAAACATGCTTTTTAATCTTCATTGATACATAGTGAGAATTCCTATTAAAAAATATGAAAATCATCACAGGCAGTATTAGAGCGATCAGATTCATCAAGTAACAAAAATACACTGAGTTGAGAACAAATCCTCAACATGTTCTGTCTGCACATCCTTCCTTCAACCAGAACCTTCACTGAAATCAAATGTGAAAACCTCATAGGCCTACACCATATTAACTGGATCCTCACATGAAAGCCTCAAAGGTCTCTTGATCACTATCAAAACAAAGGAATTCATTGATGGAGTGGTCAACAGATTGTTGTCTCATACCTCGCAATCAATAACACATTCCGAGACAGCAAATATTTCATCTGAAACACTTTCAGTTGGATGAACATTTTGAAGCATTTCATCCATGGATACAGAATAGACATCATCACTATTAAATTCCAGCAGAGGAATAGAATTAGTATCATGGTCTTTCTCATTAAACTCAGCTGCAACATCAAAACATGAGAATGGAACATAATCCATATCCCATAACGTACACTCATCAGTACAATCATACTCATAAACAACTACAGCAAGAAATTTATAAACTTTACTGACTAATGGATCAGCAAGACTAACATCGCCACTATAGTCTCTTGTTCCTTTTCTCTAAGCTCATCAACCACTATAGTTTCTAATTCATAATTTGAGTTTACAGATTCTAAATCACATCCCCTTTCATATTTACTCGCACCAGGTTCAGATCCTTCATTGTACATCCAGAAATCATAACAGCCACAATCATAACTTAGGGCCAATTTACAAGTACAGGATAGAACCATTGGGCTTTTGTCTCTCAGATAATAACTCAGATTACTATCAAATACATCACAATACAACATAACAGCAACCGCCTCATTCGGTCTCAAATGCTCAGAAAACCTCTTCCAAGCTTTCTTGAATCTAAATTTGAAATCTTAAATGCTCTCACCATGCTCCTTTTTAATATTATATAAATAGTGCCAAACAAGAGCAAGATTTGTTTTATCACCATACCTCTCAATGAAGAAATGTTTGAACTTGTCCCATGAGTCTCTAATTTGATCATGTAATTCATGAAACCAACACCCAGCATCCTCTTCTAAATTCTGAAAGAACAGCCTAATCACAACACCTTCATTTTCTATCTCAAAGTCATCAATCATATTAGCAACGGCTTCTAAATGGCCCTCTCCCTTACCTGCTATCAAACTTGAGCAAAATTTTCCTACTTGTTTTGGGGAAAGGAGCATGAAATTTTTGAAAGCAGGCCATATTAATTCATTGATATCTTTGATCAATAAAGAAAGCCGAGAAGTAGACATACTTTGAATACAAGTGAAACCCCTAAACCATCATAATACTAATCTAAAGAATTTGAACTCATAAACCCAACATATTGGTTCAGACCTTTTGTTGAATTCATACTTCCACTATAACCAGCAACATCCATTGCAACGGAATGTACTTTTTAAGGAACGTAGATGTTATCTGAACGCACAGCAGAATGCAATGGCCTCAAACTTGATGGATCTTGGGCCACAAAGGAACAGTACATTGCAACTGATGGAAATCCACTTGAAGCTTAACAAGTACACAGGCTGATGTGATTCTAAACCTTAATAGAGTCGCCAAAACCACACACGTATGCTTAGATCTGATGCACAGACCTAAGATCTGAACTAATAATTGTAGTCCCAAAGAAAAGAGGACAAATTTCCCTAGAAGAGGTGCTAATTTGTTGGCAGAGTGGACAAGCCAAACTGAACGAAACCATCCACAATGCACATGAACTATGACTGGCATATATATATTCTGAAATTAGTAACAATAATTGGGATCTACTTTAGATGAAAACAAAATAACAATCCTCGGCAATATATCAAATGGAGAGGAGTATAGTGAATAACACAGCAAATTGAATATTCCGTGACAAAGGTGCCAATTTATTGGTAGAGTTGACAGGAGCACAACTGATATATCTGTCACTGCAGCCATGTGCCAACTGTAACTAAAATAAATTTCGAGAAAAGTCTAGAGATTCTTCAATTCAGACAATGACTTGAATCCCCAACAACGGCACCAAAACTATTGGAGCCCAAATCCACACCCCTAGATTTAGTGGGCAAATACGAGACAATAGAGGATGGATCATTGTAGCAATAAGGCCTGTTGACTCTTCACATTAAAAAAGGGCTAAGACCAGCGGGCAACAAATACGAGAGGTGGCCTACTCTCTACTCTTTTAGCTTTGCTAGAACAAGAAGAGTAACCTTAACACAATTTAAAATGGAAATACAATGCATCATAAGCTTCAAATAACACCATTCTGAACAGAGGACTTAGCCACCATGATTACGCCACCAAATTTACAGTCACTATAAAAGTAATCACAAATCACTAAAATTTCAGATAAAGATTGTAGCAGATAGATGCGAATACAAACATTTATGACCTGCAGGCTTAGTATTCACAGTTTTACATGCACTACCAAAGCTGAATAAACTATTGTAGACCAAAATGTATGATAATGGAGATCTCTGTTAAATATGCAAAGTGAAGAGATCTCAAAAGATGAAAAGGAAAATAAAAATGACATCAATCAATTTTGGTTATCTCAAAGGACCAATTACTGAAAAGGAATATAAAAATCACATCAATCAATTTTGGTTAGTACCTTCCTTCCATTCGGCCATGGAGTTTTCTTAAAGCTTAAATGAGAATGCCAATGAGGACCAAAACAGACACACAATTATGCAAACTCTTTCATAATTCACACAAATAACAAAATGACCTACACGAAGGTCTTATTACTTATCAGATTGATGCATTACAAGCTACTGAGAACAGAACAATGGCAATACTAGTTAGAATAAGCAACATGATTACACATCAGACCACTAAAACTCCACACATATCTTCACAACTTCACTAGTCAACTAGACTACATGCAAGGCCTTAAAGTTCCATGACCAAGTGAAAATTAAGAATTCCAAGAGCTGCAAGACTCTGCTCAGTTTTCTAAAGATACATCGCTCTTTGAATTATGTGAGACTCTCACTAATAGTGTCACAAAAAAACCCAGAAAAACTCAGACCTCTAAGAAAAAAATTCATTCCACAGCCAAAAGATCCAGAAGAAACCTTCATCAATTTATAAATTTTCCATCCTTTATTCAGGATCATTCCAGAGAATTTCCCATCAATCGCAGAAAGGAGGACAACTGTTTGCATCAGTATGAGTCATGCTTTCATCCAATCACTATCCATCCTTATGCATGCACATATTACTCAAGCAATTCCATGGGGCATCAAGTGACAAGTGGCCTTAGATCCTAAGTTCATCAAACATTAAAGCCAAGTGTGAGCATATGAAATTGTAGAAAGCACAGAATTTGCCTAAGAACAAGCCATTCCTAGTGCATATTTGCGCCTCAAAGAAACACAAAATCCACATTGAGAACTAACCGAATGCCTCATAGAGCATGTGCTGCAGTGTGAGATCAGGAGGATGTGCAAGGGTGAGCCTGCAGTTACACATGATGCAAGATCTCACTTCTGCTTTGTGGAACAATCACCAATTACACAGGAGGATGCAAGATTATTCAAAAGTTTCACGATGGGGCAATTTGTAACGTCAAGCGTGAACAGGTCTAAATTCTCATCAATTACAGTCAAATTTGAGACCATTGTGTAGCCACCAAAGAGCCATTTCCAACAAAACCAACCGTGCTCAAAATGGAGTTATATAACTTGAGTTATGGGCGAAAAACTAGTCCCATGTAATTATGCCTTCAAGTGTTCACTATGGCTATATGACAGGCAGTTGACGTGGAGACGCCAATCAAATTTAGGCACCTATGATCAAATAACACCTCGATCGTCCACGTGGCACAATCTTGTGGCTTCAAGCTCATGGAGTTATCAAGCTCATCTCAATCTTTTGTTTCATCATGACCAATCCAATCAAAACATGTGACCGCTCCTTATGTCACGGGGCCACGAGCTCACGGAGTCCACAAGCCTCTCAAAATTATTTCTCTTACAAAGTGCACTTGTTGGATTATAAATTCCACTTCATGTTATTTGGCATCTGCACCCCTTACTCTACACTGTGACCTTTATCCCACCTATTCCGGGTGATCCACGTGGTATCTCCTTATTGTTCACCGAGTGAGACACGGGGCAGCCTCTCATTAGTCATAGAGCACGGAGTTCATGGACCTCTCTCACATTTGTTTCTTTCTATGCTATCTATGATTTGTCCATGTGGTAGTGGTTAATTGGCTCACAGTTCACTACTTTATTGTTTACTGGGCATCCCATGGCCAGTCACAGTGAGACACGTGGTCTTCATTGATTGGGTTGGACTCACAAGGTTCCCCTTGCCTTCACTTGCCTGCTCAGTCTGAGATTGGTCCACATGGCATCGGTTGGTTGGCCACAGAGTTCTCGGAACTCTTCTTGGCTTCGTCTACTCTTCACAGTTCGTGATTGGTCCACGTAGCAAACTCTGGTTGACCATGGACCACAGACTCGCAAAATTCACTTTAGCTTTGAACTGTGCACCATTATGTGGCCAATGAAAATAGGACACTTGGCGAATTTTGATTGGCCACACTATCACAAAGCCATGGAGTGGCCTTTTGCTTAGAACATCCCCTACAGCGGACCCGTAAATTGATCCATTTTGCCTTATAGCACCTTGGGGTCTAGGGCTAAATACTTAAAATAATAAAGACTTCACCTGCGATCACACACAAAATGATTAATATAAAACTACGGCTACATTCTCAAAGTCAAAGGGATCACGGGGCATGCGGATAGACGCACAGGGTTCCATGAGTCACATACGCAAACATTGTGAACACTAACGTGAAAAGGATCATGTGGATGCGTCAATTTATATAATGCAATTCGGGGCAGCAGTTGGGTCTGGAATATTAAAATCACAAGTATAAGTGTGACCCCGCGAACTTGACACATGATATATCAAAGTGGCCATGAGGATCTAAACCTTAGGTTCATTTTTTTGTCCGTGACTACACTTATAACTTTGCAAAGGTTATTTTGTGTGGCCAATTAAACGAGTTGAGACCTAAGCGGATCACAATGCAAATGGAACCTAGAATGGAGTTTGACAACCAAATTAAACTAGTAGGGAAATTTGTGGGAGTAACCAAAACACCTATGAACCCTCTTAAAGTCCTGCAAACATCTACATTTTCCACACAAGAATCCCAAAATGTCATGGGACAATTTTAAGCTCCAACACTCCCTTTATGTTACACCCCTTACAATTATTTTCTCCAATGAGTATGTAGTGTTGAGAAATAAAATAAAATAGATTTCTTCTTGAATTCCAGTCTTATATCTTCATACTAGGATTCTACAACCAAGCAATATAAAATGTTGTTAAAATTTGATCGCAATGCTTAATTTTAATCGTAATGTTTAATTCTTATCTTGTTATAGCGTTTTGTTGTTGAAGAGAACAGAGCCCAGATGCATTTCATGTATTTAACACTTACTTCTAATCTTTGTCTCCAATGGTAGGATTGTAATGTTAAGGTTAAGGTTTCCCTAACTTTTGTTAGCGCAACAATAGCAAAAAACCTCTAGATTTTTAAAAAATTGCAATTTTTTAGTTTTGTTCCGAGATATAAAACACTCGTAATTTTTGAGAGAGTGGATCAACAATTACTTACTCTCTCTAACCTTAATTGACCCTAAATTCAAAACTCTATATACAAAACGTTCAGTATGCTGTGGAATTTTCTTGAAGTTGAAAACTATTCCACATATCGTTTCTATCCTAGATATTTTTTTGCTCAAATTTGTTTCTTAGATATTTTTTCTCAATTATCAATCTCCCATATTTTATTTTATAATGAGATTCTGTTTGTAATAGTATCAATCTCTCATCCTTAGGGAGGATGGATCACAAAAAGTGGCCTGAAGTCACATTTCTAAGCAACCTCAACTATTGTAATACTAAGTAAGTTCTATATTATTTGGAATATTTGTTTGCTTGATTTTGAACCTCTCATTAATTTGTTTTTTAAAACATAGCAGCTATAGTTCACACAAAGTTATCTGTATTTGGAGCTCTAATTTGTAATCCATGTCCAATATCATCCTAAGGGATGGTATGCCGCAAAGAATGACTCGAAGTTACAATTCTATAAACCTCATTACCCAGTGTGTCGCTCAGGAATTCTTTATATTGTAATATTTTGTTGTTGAAGCGAGACAAAGACACATTTAACATATCTACCATTCACCAAATCTTTTGTGTTTTGAGCCAAATATGTGAAAATGTTTGAGTTGACTCCATGGTAGAACTATTAGAGGAAATTAAAATAAAAGGGTTGGGGTGAATGTCAACTCAAATCAGTAAAAGGAGCAGTCTTCTAAAGGACACAGCTGGGCTACAAAGAATGGCCCGAAGTTACAATTCTATAAAACCTCATTACCCAGTGTGTCACTCAGGATTTTTTTATATTGTAATATTTTGTTGTTGAAGAGAGACGTAGACACATTTAACATATCTACCATTCACCAAATCTTTTGTGTTTCGAGACAAATATGTGAAAACATTAAGGGTTGACTCCATGGTAGAACTATTAGAGGAAAACAAAATAATGGGTTGGGATAGATGTTAACTCAAATCAATTAAAAGAAGCAGTCTTCTAAAGGACACATTTGGGCCCATGAATCTTTGAGTGATTAAAGTAATCAATATAATCTGTGGTCCTATAAACCACTTGGCCTTGTGGACGTAATTAAAATCATTTCATTTTATTGTAATGTTAAGACTAAGGTTGCCCTAACTCTGATTGACTATGAATTATCTATATAAAGAGCTTCAATTCATTATTTTAATGCATGACACAAAGAATAGCCCAAACATCCATTCCATATATCTCGATGCAATTTTAAAAATAAAATACAAAATATATTTTAATGTTTTTTTTGGCAGCAATGGTCGCAGTTTCAAACCTCAATACGTAGCGTACTGCTCAAGAAATACGCCAAACCAACAATAGCCGAAAGCATCGCGCATTCTACCAGTCGCAGCGTGCTTTGTAATTCCCGACCTTTGTCCGATAAATCTTCCTCCTTATCGTCTTTCTCCTTGTGAAAAGGCTCTGCCACGTAAGCTTCCGACTCTGCCACGTGGCAATACGGCATTCTTGAGGGGCAAACAATAGGAAATGCATTGAAATTGCAGCAAAAATGATGTGAGGTGATTTTTCCAAACCCTTTGTGGAAGACAAATGGATTTTGCATTTGCAGAGGTCTCTGCAATATATTTCGAGGGTTGAAAGACTCATTTCTAGGATTTAAATGCTTGTTTGTTGGGTTTAAATGCTCATTTCTAGGGTTCAGATTGCATAATTTGGAAGATATGGCAGCCATCGAAGCATTGGGAATTTTTATGCTCTGCAGCATGCCGTATATCCTGTGATTTTAAAGTCGGAAGTTTTTTAAATTTTTTTTAGGGGGTTTACGAGCATTGGAACAGCGGTAGTTGGCTTGTTGATATTTTGAGAAAAGTGGCTTTTTAAGTAATAAATTTTAAAATTAGCGTGGAGGCGATGGAAAAGTCTTTGTTTCCTATCCAGTATATAGGTTTTTGATTGGTTGAAGAGAAAATAATTAATTGAAAAATAATTTTTATAATTTTGTTTTAACAAGTATTATGATGTCATTTAAATGTTAAGATTTTGATTATAGTCATGAGATTAATAGATTTCATGAATTTATGAGGACGTTTAAAATTAATGTGTAGAGTGTTGTTATCAATCCTTATTAAGGTAGGATCTAAGGAGTCGGTTTTCAATTAATGCAATGTTAGTTGAACCAATAAAAAATTTTAAAATTATATTATTTTAATAGTTATAAAAGTTTGAATAAAGTTTTATATAAAAATAATAGAATATTACATTGGTGTTATTGACGAATATTTATTTTTAAAAAATTCTAATTACATTTATTATCGTTGAAATTGTTGGCCCATTGCACAATAATTAATCAACCTCATCCGATCCGCTTCATTCATGATCTAGATTCTCTTCTAAACAGTCAAAGCGTAGTAATTATTGTTGTCGTGTTTAAGTATTCATTACACTTGCCAATTAAGATTTTATTGTGTAAAATGCATAAACTAATGTTCTTTTGTTTGCAGTCTTGTTTTTACTTGATATGTTGGACCCCTGTCATTGCATGGATGGACCATGTAGAGATAAAAAACCAGTGGGCTTAGTCGAGCTAGCATCGAATTTGACGTTTTCTATATCACCTTGATATAAACAAAATTTTCATATTTATATATGGCAGTTATGAACACAATTTCCGTTGCACATTCACAAAACTCGCAATTGTTGTTGTTAGGTTGTGGAGCTAAAAGCTTCACTGATGCAGACATGGAGAAGACCATTGGAGGAGTTGCTGGAGTGTCACAGACACCGGTGTCGATCAGGCCAACCGACGTCGGTAGGATAAGGCAAGAGAGCAACTGACGTCGGTCAGAGATCGGTCGGCGTCGGCGACCCCCAGGCGGACAGAGACCGACGTCGGTCGCCTGTGTGGTTCGACTGCGAGTATATTACGGGCAGTTGGTTGACGAACCATGTGTTTGCATGCTTAGAGCTAATTATAGACTGAGAGCTGCGGATCCAATTATTGTATTAGGTGTCTAATTATTGTTTGGATGAGATCTATATAATAGACTCATGGTCGTATTGTAAACTTGTGCTAGGGAGTAAGAGAGCATTATTATAAGCTCCTTCTGTGTGTGAGGTGAGCATGGTGTGTTCCTCCTAGTGCCACAGTACCAAGGTGGGTGCTGGATTGGAGAATCAGCAGGGTTCTTCAGGAGTGTATGATCTTGGTCATCAGGTGAGCATGGCTACGATAGGAGATCTACATGGTAAGTAAGATCATTGATATGCAGGTGTGTGTGTGTGTGCAAGGTCAAGGTTCACAGGTGTGCAGAACCAGCTTGATCTGTAGGTGGAAGATCAGATAGGACAGCAACACAACAGGGAGCAGTATCAGGAGAGATCTACTTGGAGTACGTTTGTGTACTTGTGGAGTGTGTGGAGCACTTGTGGTGTGCGTGGAGCACAGGTATAAGGTGAACACCAACTCAGTGTTTGAGTTGGGTGTTGGGACCTAAGAGAGAGAGCTTTGAGGAGAGAGTTACTGTTCACTTGAGGTGTGGGAAGCCTCTGAAGAGGTGGTGGAGAAGAAGTGGCATCTTCTTTATTGTATTCTTTTCTGTATGAGTATTAATACAAGTTGTGTATTGTCTCTCATATCTTGTGTTATTTCTGGATTCTAGTTACTTGTTGATTCTGGTTATTTCCGCATATTAAGTTGCTTGTATTTTGGTAATCAATTGTGTGCTTCCGGTGTTTCATATTCCCAACAGTTGTTTCTAAATCAGGATTTATTTGTTTTGTTAGCTAAAAGATATAACATGTTTTCATTTGATGACCTCAAGAGTGCAACAAGTAACTTTCGACCAGTCAATGTATTAGGAGGAGGAGGCTTTGGTTGTGTGTTTAAGGGATGGATTGACAAGCAAGGTCTCGTAGCAAGCAAGCCAGGTGTGGTATGGTTATTAATGTGAAGAAACTGAACCAGGAGAGTTTACAAGGTCGTAAGGAATGGTTGGTAAGTACTCATTTAGAGTGGAGCTTACAACATAATTACCTTTGTCATTCCTTACCTAGTTTTTATTTGTATAGTATTTTGGCAATTGTTTTTCTAAGGTACATCAAAAGATTCACATTTTAATATTGAAAAATTAAATGTGAAATGAGGGCATGAATTGTTTTGGTTTGCCATGTGAATAAACAGATGTGAATTATTTGGATCAACTTCACCATCTTGTGAAGCTCACTAGATATTGTATTGAAGATGATCAACATATCTTGGTTTATGAGTTTATGTCAAAAGGGAGTTTGGAGGATCACATCTTTAGAAGTGAGTACACTCTCTCTATGAAATGGCACCATCTTGGCACAAATGTTGTCCGCAATGCCATCAAAATTGGTTTTAGTATCCATTTGAATTTACAATAGCACATATTCATTTCTATGATTTGTCAGCAGTTGGTTTTTTTTATCAGCTCATAAAAATGAAGGGTCCAATTTCTGCCTTGTCTTGAGTTTGGTCATGGTTGCATGTCCTAAATCTATTGCAGTTTATTGGTGACTATCATTTTAGAGTTCACTCATAGGTTTATTATAATTAACTCTTGATTTTCAAGAACTATAACAATTACATAAACATACTTGGTTAATTTGACACAATTTCTTATATAGGAACAACTTGTTTTGGGTTGTCCCTAAGATATTACTTGTAGTGACCTATTGATGTGGATAATCTTGCTCTAATGATGTTTCTGGTTTATCATTTTGCAAGAGGTTCCATCTACCAACCACTTTCTTGGGCTATAAGGATGAAAATAGTCATAGGTGTTGCCAAGGGGCTTATTTTTCTCCATAATGCAAAAAAGCAAGTATTATATCATGATTTCAAGACATCATACATCCTTCTCGATTCATTATATTGAGTCTTGGTTGTCACCTCTCTAAATTGCAAATTCTGGAGTATTGCATCTAATTGAATTTATTTAATCTTACCTGGAGTATTTTTTAGTCAACTTTGTGCTTGATTTTGTTACTTTTGCAGCATTATAATGCAAAAATTTCAAACTTTTACCTAGCCAAGGATGGCCCAACTTGGAAGACAAGAACACTATTTTTTTCTACAAGCTCTTTAACTGAATTGAAAAGGTCTAGAAAATTAGTATTTTTGAATCAGGGTCTTCTTAATTTTGCTAATTGAAGAGGCTTTTGATCAATTCATCCTCTAGCACTATCTTTTGATCTGTCATCCACTTGCTTCTATCAAGAGCATGATTCTAGCACATCTCTCAAAAGTTAACCATACCTATGATTTTCATGATCTATGCAATATGTTTATAGTGCATACCTCCGCTCATGTGGATCATCATACCGATGACAAAAATCATTCACATGCATGAGGCATCTATTATCAGTTAAAACTTGTGTGCATTTAACTCATATATTTCTTAGTTCGGTGCATTCGGTCAACTCCCATTAAAATCCAAAAGTACCCAACATAAAATAATCATTATGAGATCTTTGATTATCATGTGCATCCTTCCATATTTATGTGCATTTGTCTTCTCACTATGTATATCTTGTTATCAGAGGTATTCATGCATAGTTTGGTTTATTTATTATGTTGAGGCATACATTTTATTTTATTTAGCATTTATTTAGTATATAGTTAATATATTTATTAAGTATATATTCTAGTGCTTAGAAATTATGTTAACATTATGTTCTTAACACTCTCGTCTACACAACCTTTAAAATTCTCACCTATGCAACCTTTAAATCGTAAAAGAGATATTGTTAATTAAATTAAAATTACAACAAATGGTTATACAATATTAAATTTATATTTTCAAGTACAATTTAATTTATAGTTGTCAACAAATAATGTTACCTTTTGTATTTATTGATGGTCTCTATTAAAAAATATTTTTCATCTATTTGCACACTCGTTTTGATACTTTTAATTCAATGAAACAAAAATGAAATGCAATATACTACTCAAAGTATTAAAACAAGCTTATATTACAAATTTAAATGTAAAATCATGCATAAACAATTCTCAATACAAAGGCAACAAATGCAGGGACTAGCTGCTACGCGATCCTTGTTTTATTAAAAGTGATTAAGTGTGAAAATTGTTATTAAGACATAGGTCATAAATAAAAATAGCAATGATGATGATAATAATAATAATAATAAAGATATGGAGTCTTTTAATTTAAATATTTACAAGAAGAGCACAAAACAAGAAGACAAAGTCTTCTAGAACTAGGCAATTAAATTCATTAACAACCAAGGATAAATTTACCGTTGTTTCAACAATTTACCATTCTAATTAAATTTAATATTTATGAAAGCGTATATATATATATATATATATAATTTAGTTAGAATGTTGTTTTTGATACATTTTGTTTATAATTATATATATATATATATATATATATATATATATATATATATATATATATATATATATATATATATATATATATATATAATTTAGTTAGAATGTTGTTTTTGATACATTTTGTTTATAATTATATATATATATATATATATATATATATATATATATATATATAATTATAATTTAGTTAGAATGTTGTTTTTGATACATTTTGTTTATTATATATGGCATGTATAACATAAATTCATATAAATATAAGATAAATTGTTCATGCTAGCTAATTTAATAAAAAATAACTCAATGTATATTATTTCAAGTGTACATAACACGAATATGATAAATTTTATAATATAAAGAATATTGAAAAAGACAATTACATTTAATTGACTCAACTTGTTCGTATATAGGTGGACATTACGAAAAATTAATTACATATAATTAAAACATGATTACAAAATCACAACCTTTAATCCAATATTATAATATTCTATACATAATAGTATAATATGTTAACAATATTTATATTATATATTTGTAATTAATAATTAATTTTGTTTGAAAAATATTAATAACATATAATCAAATAAATGTTATAGTATATATTATATATAGTGTTTATATATTATATTATAAAGTATATAATATTATATATCATTATATATTTTTAATATTTATTATATTATTAAATTTTATAATTTTATTTACTAAATTAAATTTATGTATAATTTAATAGAGTTATATATATAAAGACACATGTACATGCCCCTTATAATGATATTTGCACCTTTTTCTCTTAATAAAGTCTACGTACTTCAATTTTAATCATGCTTTACCTCTCTCGATCAAATTTTTATGTTATATATTATATTAAAAAGTTAAAAAAAAATGAAATAAATATTTGATCGAGGGAGGCAAGGCATGGTTAAACTTTAAGCACCTAAAAATTATTAAGAGAAAAAAGTGCAAATATCATCACAAGGGGCCGGTGGTAGTTGGAAATAAGGTTGAAGGCGGTTGATTACACGTAACATAATGTGACTAGGTGGCATGTTCCATTTTATGCACTCAATGATCATGGTTTGTCTACTAGAATCTTATGACAGAGATGAGGGGGAGGAAGAAGCAACAACAACTTTATTTCATGTGATTTTAACCCTCATTTGTGTGAATATTACAGTAAACAGTGTGAAGGTGGAGATCAAAGTGGATGATAATAGCGTAAATGTCTACAATGATCGTGATGGTATTCTCATGGAGATTCACCTACAGAAGGGTGTGTATGTGCCCAAGTGCATCTTTGGCCATCTCTTCACCTCCAATAATTTTTTGTTGTTGGCTAATATTCTAAAAAAAATGCCAATGCTAAATGATAATGCCAATACATAACAACAGAGTCCAAGGTCATATAGAAAAAACATTAAAAGATAAATGCACATTCAAATGGTGGAAATGTCAAAATAATGTAAGGTATGAGGGAACATGGGTACCTCGCATTTCAATCTATCCCTTTCTATAAATCTACTAGGACATTTAAAATTTATAGTCACCGAGATTAATAGATTTCATAAGTCTACGAGGAGATTTAAAATTAATGTGTAGATTGTTGTTATTAATCCTTGTTAAGGTAAGATTTAAGGAGTCAATTTTCAATTAATGCAATGTTAGTTGAACCAATGAAAATTTTTAAAATTATATTATTTTAATAATTATAAAAGTCTATTTAAGGTTTCGTATAAAAATAATATAATATTACCTCAGTGTTATTAATGAATATTCCTTTTTTAAAAATTCTAACCATATTTACTATCATTAAAATTATTGGCATGTTGCATAATAATTAATCAACCTCATCCAATCCGCTTCATTCATGATCTAGATTCTCTCCCAAATAGTTGGAGTGTAATAATTGTTGTTGTCGTGTTCAGGCATTCATTGCACTTACCAATTAAGATTTAATTATGTAAAATGCATAAACTAGTGTTCTATTGTTTGCAATCTTATTTTTACTTGATATTGTGGACCCATGTCCTTGCATGGATAAACCATGTAAAGATAAAAAGCAAGTGGGCTTAGTGGAACTGACATTGAATTTGACGGTTTCTATAGCACCTTAATATAAACAAAATTTTCATATTTATATATGATAGTTATGAACTCAATTTTTGTTGCACATTCACAAAACTCGTAATTGTTGTTTTTAAATTGGGATTTATTTATTTTATTAGCTAAAAATAGAACATGTTTTCATTTGATGACCTCAATAGTGCAACAAGCAACTTTTGGCCAATCAGTGTATTAGGAGGAGGAGGCTTTGGTTGTTTGTTCAAGGGATGGATTTACAAGCAAGGTCTCATAGCAAGCAAGCTAGGTGTGGTATGGTTATTGATGTGAAGAAGTTGAACCAGGAGAGTTTACAAGGTCATAAGGAATGGTTGGTAAGTACTCATTTAGAGTGGAGCTTTACAACATAATTGCCTTTGTCATTCCTCACCTATTTTTTTTTTTATAATATTTTGGCAATTGTTTTTCTAAGGTACATCAGAAGATTCACATTCTAAAATTGAAAAATTAAATGTGAAATGAGGGCATGGCTTGTTTTGGTTTGCCATGTGTGAATAGATAGATGTGAATTATTTGGGTCAACCTTACCACCCTAATATTGTGAAGCTCAATGGATATTGTGTTGAAGATGATCAACACCTCTTGGTTTATGAGTTTATTTCAAAAGGGAGTTTGGATGATCGTCTCTTTAGAAGTGAGTACACTCTCTTTGTGAAATGGTACCATCTTGGCACAAATGTTATCCGTAATGGCATCAAAATTGGTCATAGTATCCATTTGAATTTATAATAGCACACATTCATTTATATGATTTGTCAGTTGTTGCTTTATTTTATCAACTCATAAAAATGAAGCATCTAATTTATGTCGTCTCTTGAGTTTAGTCATAATCACATGTCCTAAATCTATTGTAATTTATTAGCGACTATCATCTTAGAGTTCACTCATAGGTTTATTATAATTAACTCTTGATTTTCAAGAACTATAACAATTACATAAACATACTTGGTTAATTTGACACTATTTCTTATACAAGAACAACTTGTTTTGGGTTGTCCCTAAGATATGAACTATAGTGACCTATTGATGTGGATAATCTAGGCCTGATGATGTTTTTGGTTTATTATTTTGAAAGAGGTTCTAGCTATCAACCACTTTCTTGGGATATAAGGATGAAAATAGTCATAGGTGCTACCAAGGGGCTTGCTTTTCTCCATAATGCAGAAAAGCAAGTATTATATCATGATTTCAAGACACCATGCATCCTTTTTGATTCATTATGTTAAGTCTTGATTGTCACATCTAAAATATTGTAAGTTCTAGAGTATTGCTTCTATTTGATTCTATTTAATCTTACCTGGAGTATTTTTTAGTTAACTTTGTGCTTGATTTTGTTACTTATGTAGCATTATAATTAAAAAAATCTAAACTTTTGCCTAGCCAAGGATGGCCCAAACTTGGAATACAATAACACTATTTTTTTCCTACAAACTCTTTGATTGAATTGAAAAGGTCTATAAAATTGGCATTTTTGAATCATGGTCCTCTTAATTTTGCTAATTGAAGAGCCTTTTGATTGGTTCATCCTCTATCACTACCTTTTGATATGTCATCCACTTGCTTCTATCAAGAGCATGATTTCAGCACATCTCTCAATAGTCAACCATACCTATGATTTTCATTATCTGTGTAATCTATTTATAGTGCATACCTTCACTCATGTGCATCATCATACCGGTGATCAAAATCATTCACACGCATGAGGCATCTATTGTTAGTTAAAACTCGCGTGCATCTAACTGATATATTTCTTAGTTTGGTGCATTTGGTCAACTCTAAATAACCCATTAAAAATCCAAAAGTACCCAACATAAAATAATCATTATGAGATCTTTGCTTCTCATGTGCATCCTTCCATATTTTTGTGCATTTGTCTTCTCACTACATGTATCTTGTTATCATAAGTATTCATGCATAGTTTGGTTTATCTACGTATATTTTTGTTTTCCAGAGTTTCAAAATCATAGAGTTGTGAAATTGAAGACTTAAGTTGAGAAATTATTTGACTGGGTTATGAAATTACTGAACAAAGTTGTAAAATCATTTTAAAATAGCAAAATCATCCACTGTAAGTTTCTACTTTTTTGGTTTTCTATGTTGTTATATGCCTAAACAATTTCATAGTTCATAGTTTACTACATAACTATGAAATCATTCCAAAGATCTTAAATTTGTGTTTTCTTGACCTAACTTACAGAATTTCACCTTGGCTTAAAGCACAAATTAATCTACTAACCATATTTACATAGAATTGAACCAATAAAGAAGTTTAGGTGTTTTTTAATCAGATATTTTTTATTTTACAAAGTCAAAATTCACAAACAAAGGTTAAAAATCATTCACATTTGGTTAAGATGCTTAAAATTCACCTAACAATTTGTCTTTTTAATATTTTACAAGTGCAATAATGACCAAGGAGCCAACAATTTCAACAACATTTCAATTTGGTGTTAGTAAAAAAAACCTACATCTTTAGTTAGAGATTTTTAGATTCTTGTTTGTTCTTTAGCTAGTTTTCATTGCTTAGATTAGATTCTTTGATTTTGGAAAACATAAACTTTAACGTGCATGCTCTACCCTCGTCCCCTTTAGGGAAGTCAAGTAACCAAAAATGCTTAGTTTATTACCATTGTTTGTAAAAATTTATGTTGGAAAGAATGTCATGTATGCTCTCCTCAAGCTCTGAGTGACTTGGGTGATTCAAAAGTGACCTCTAAAGTATTTTCATTTTTATTTATTTCTTTTTATGCATTTATATTATGGATATGAGTTCATTTCCTCCCCATAAGTTCTTTGCGGGTGCATTGACCTGGGGCTTCATCTCCCAACATCATACCAACCTAATTCCATGGTGAGGTATACAAATTAGGCAAATCATTAGATGGGATAGTGGTGAGTGATTAGCCTAACCATGCCAATGGGTACCCAGGACATGTAATAACCAGACATCAAAATTCACTAAGAAGTACATAGATTAATTCATTCTATAAGGGACTAGACCATTGCATAACAAGATAGGTGGTTTGGATTCAATTGACATAATTGTGACCTTGTGTTATCCACACTTGGGACCATCTAGTACATTTGAAACTTATAGATTTATAGTCAAACCCCACTTGTCATAAAAATTCATACCAAATGCTGAGTGCTCATCATTCTAAGTTTGTGCCATGTACCAATGCTCGATAGACAAAGGGGGCATAAAACCTCTACCTACACTTGTAATTTAATTTTTGGATTAATACTTAATTTCTCACAAGCATTAGTGTATTGGTGAAAACTTTGGTTGAAACTACACACACATGTGTCAGTTATAGGAATAAGATGAGGCATTTGCCCTACTTATATTTTCTTTGATTTACATGTATGTTTTAAGACTATTTTTTTTTGTTTGTTCAAAACTAGTCATAAACATCACATGTTTTTACACCACTTTAGTCTAAGAGGTGTTTTTTGTTTGTTTGGTGTCACACTTTTGAATTAGACTTTTCATTTAAAAACATTTGTGTGTGTGTGTCATTTTTTTAAAGGGGGTGTTGTTACACTGCTCATTTCATCCCAAGTACTTACCTTAAAGTTTTGAAATAAAAAATAGTTGTCATACCTTTTGATTGAAGCAACATTGTTACGCTATAGTGTTAATCCAAAAATGTTGACTTTCTTCAAAATGAGTTCAAAACCATGGGTGGCTTTGGTTTACAATTGGTGTCTTTATGTTATCTATTTAGGTCTAGGATGTTATCCATTTTAAAAATCCAAGACTTTTAAACCAAGTTCAAAATTTGTCTTGTGAAGTTCAAATTCAAAATTGATCAGTTTACACCTATGTCTTGCTTAATTTTGGCTTGGGTATTTACCTCTTACATTTGAATTATGTAACTTGGACTAAATTCTTTCTTGCTCTGAATATCATTTTGCCTAGATTTAGGAAGTGGTCTATTTTGTGTGCTTTGAGTCATTTTTTTGCCTTGAACTAAGGCCAAAAATCTATTTTCAAGTATAACCTTAAGCACAATTAGTTTACATTGGAGCCTTGTTTATCACTTGGACTTGAATGTTTTACTCATCGCTCTTATTTTGATTACTTGAGATTGAAATTACCAATTTGTTTTAGGCATGTGTCTGGAGTGAATGTATTTTATCTAAGGTCAAGTTTATTTTAGAATCCATATGCCAAGATTGAGTCAAATTAGTTTGAATTGTTTGCCTTATAAATTAGATTAATTATGAGTTTTTACCTCAACCTAGTTTGTTTTAAAAGTATAACTTTGTGCCTTCTTACCAAAGACCCTATATTGCCTACCAATTTTTAGACCTAGTTTGTTTTAAAGTATAACTTTGTGCCTTGTTACCAAAGACCTAACATTTAACTTTACGTTTTTAGATATAGTTCATGCCTTTAGAGTATAACTTTGTGCCTTGTTTCCAAAGACCTAACACCTTTTCATTTTTAGATTATATTTGTTTGAAACACTTTTCCAAAAACCAGAATTCAAATTTGCCATTCATTTGATCAGTTGTGCAAGACCCTAGACCTTAGAGATATTTGAGACCATGATTACCATTGATGATTTTGGATAAAGAGATCTATTATAGGCCAAATTTAAATAATTTTCAACAATAGATCGTGTTTTCTATCTAGATGAAGTTTCTAGACGTACCAAACATCAACCAATCCTTTTAGACCATGTTTCAAGATTTTTGTGAACTCTACACCTTTTATTCACGAGATGATAGTTATGGGTTTGGATATGCCTCACTAAACACATAGTGGAACCATGTAAATTTGGATTACAAAAGTGTAGTCATAAATGATGCCTTTGTTCAAGACCCATATAGTGATGATGTAGTTTGTGAGATAGATCCATATCCCCCTTACACTACTTAATATGCAGAACAAGGACAAGATCCATTAGCACACTAACTAGTTTATACACCTCTTTATCTAGGTTAGGAATAAGAACAAATGGCTTAATGCCTTTCTAGTGTGTCATTTGTTATCGAACAAGTCCAACAACAACCTTACTATGTTACCATGCCATCAACCTATGACCCATACTTGTTCAATCATCAGTTGCTTGAAAACAATGACAAGGTTTTGGTTAGATCCATATAGGTAGGGGCCAAGTTTTCAGAAGACGTTCCCCATGAAAACCTACCTATTCTAGTTAAAGTGCCTAAAACGTACCTTATACCCAAACTATCAAACAAACCTCTACTAGTTACCCTCAAGCACTCATGTTGATGTCACACCAAGATCCAAATATGCTTGTAAAAGGAAAGGGTCCCATGGAGGACCAATTTGTGCAAATGAAACAAGCATATCAAACTTATCTTAATCTAGCACAAAATTTTAATGCTATGGCCATATCGAATACCTCATTTATAGAACTAACTCCTTCAACCATAGTGCCTGTTGATTCGTTAAGTCATTCTAATCTAGGTGTGTACCCATTTTCCCATACTAATTTAGTAGGTGACATGTTTAATGTCCCATTCATTGAATAAGTTACTGTGGCTTCTACTCATGACCATATGCCAAATATAGTGGATAACACACAAGTGTCTTCCAATTCAGGCCAAGGTGGGTTAAATACGCCAACAAAAAATCAATGAAAATAGGTATCTATTGAAGATACCATGAGTGTTTTGCAACAAACGAGACCCAAGAATGCCTAGTTCCCAACCATAATAGTGTATTCCCACTCCTCAACCAACTACTTCTTAAAGCACACAACAATAGGGGATAAGTAATCAGGTATTAGCCAATGTTTACCCCAACAAGTGGCAAATGTTATCCTACCTCAATAGGTGATGGATAATATTAATTGACCACAAACACAAACCAATTTACCACCTCAGTAAAGGCAAAACACTATACCCCCTCAATAAGTCACAATGATTGTACCTTAACAATCTCATACCAATGTACCTCGATAATCACAGACATTGTCTAATCAACAACACATTCCTATTGGTCAACAAAAAATACCAAACACCCAAAAAGAATCTCATGTATAATAGGTGTTTGTTCAAAAAAGAGGTACCAATGTCCAACAATTACCTATTATGAAACCATTTCCCTTTACCCAACATGTGCCACATATTCAAAGATAAGGCCTTAGTCAACAAGTACCATTTATTCAGTCAGGTTTGACTAGTCGACAACAAGTTCCTACTCAAAATTAATAGGCATAGTACCTTCCATAAATCCATATACTTCCATCACAACCTCAATTCCCTCAGACCAAATGCCATATTTTGAATCTAAACCAAAATATTTACCAATAATGCATGTAGTATAAATAGCCTAATCCCAATGCATGGATGGATATTCCTAGTTGAATGGTCCATCAAACCAATGTTCCGTAATATACCATACTTCTATTATACCCTAGTCAAGGTAATACACATTCGACCACCCATTCACAACTATAACCAAATGTGACATCAAGTTTATTGGCCTAAGAACTATAAAAAATGGTGGATGTAATTTCAACCATTCAAATGGGAAAGTAGACCAAGAAGTTCAAATTAGATGACATGTGTTCATACCCATTTTACATGGAGTATCTTTAGATAACATTTCCTCTAGGTTATAAGCCACCAAAATTTGATAAGTACAAGGGTAAAGGAGACCTTGGAGAGCATATAAAAGAGTTTTTTTTCACTTTCCATCTAGTGGCCTGTAGTGACATCTACCTACTTCTTTTTCCTTGAAGACTAGCTAGATAAGCTTTGGAGTGACTTCTTAAGTTAACAAATAACTCAATATCAGACTTTGATGATCCATCAAATAAGTTTGTACAACATTTCTCCTACAATCTCAAGCACAATATTTCATTAGTAGATTTGAATCAGGCCAAGTAAAAAGCTGGTGAGATCTTTACGAGCTACTTGCAAAGATGGAGAGCACTTGCTAGTCACTTCACCCATAATATACCAAATAAATAATTGGTAGCTATGTTTACCAAAAAATTTCACAATAAAATATCTTATCGCTTAGAACTTTAGTGTGCTCACACATTCAAGGAGATCATTGAGAAAGGCCTATAGATTGAAAAGGCCCTCATTAATAAAGGGATTATCAAGTTGTCTTCCTCAAACTAGAATCAGAGCCAAAACCAAAATTTAGGCCCCATTCAAAACCCTAACCCAATCTAAGTGAAAACATTTGTACCCACTTAGGCTAATAATTATGAAAAACCTAAGTTGTACAACCAAAAGAAGAATGTTGTCAATAATGGAGTCACAAAGTCATATCATGTTCAAATGGTGCAAACACCGTTTGCTCAACTTATGCCACAAATACAAATTTTCTACAAATACAACCTATCCATCAAGTGTAGTTTATGCCTCAACTAAGGCTAGTTCCTCAATTGCTACAACCACCACCTTTGCAAACCCCTCCTCCCAGAAGAAGACCCACTCCTAGAGTCTTCAACAACCTTGGTGAGCCTATTGAAGAAGTATTTTACAAATTATTCATAATTGATATGATTAGTTGTATGATCTCAAAACACTTTCCTGAGGGAATACCTTATCCAAATTGGTACAAAGAACATGAGTTCTGTGAATACCATCATGTTCATGGACATTCTATACATCATTGTGTGCAGTTGCAGCACCTCATTGAAAATATGTTGGAAAATAGAGAGATCTAGTTGGATAATAAATCACCTACTTTCAATAAAAATTTATGTATCTACCAAAATCCTTTTCCATAACATAATAATACCAATCAACAACAACAATGAAGACCACATCTCTAGTCACAACAACAACAACAATAACATTATCAACAATAACAATAATAACGTCAACCACAAAATGGAAGGAACCAAGGCCAAAATGACCCCAATAACCAACAAACCTATCACATAGTTGTGTGTGACTATAATAAAGTTGTAGGTCATGTATCTACCATTACCATAAATTCCATATCGAGTGCCAATAGACCAAGACTATTATCTAACAATGCTAATCAACCTACCAATACTTGTAATCCTTACTTGAATTGTGACTGTAGCCAAGAGTAATAACAACCAAGGATTACCATTTTAGTACCCTATACCAATAACCCCTCATTATTCCATGACCATAACCAAGTGCATCAATAATCAAGAATTATCCTATTTAGCCCATCTCTATAATTTTATAGTTATGATGCTCATGTACCTAATCTAGATTGCACCATCACAACTTAGCAGTCTAAAATCACCATTCTAGACCTGCAACCCCTACTGATGAGTCAATTCAACCCATTATGTTAGCATTGGAGTAAGCCAATTACCACTATTCAAGAAAAATGTATGACATTGTGGAACAACTCTAAAGGACACTTGCACAATTGTCCATTTTGGATTTGTTGAGTACATCTACCCATTGACCATTTTTTCCCACAGGACAAATGGATCAACCCCATATAGTCAAAAAAAATTATAGGGGTTTTTTATAATGTTATAATGCATATTGCATCTCATTTGATGTCATTTCATATGACATTTTAGGTTGGTCATGGCCTAACTTAGTCCTTGGTCTTCTGATGTCTTAAGAATCATTTTTTGATCATATATATAAGTAGTAGATTTTCATGATGTTGAGTAGGTCTATGAAAGCTTGAGGATACACTTGGGAGAACTTTCAAATTTTGGCTAAGTGTTATAGCATATAAATTTCCTTCAAAGGAAGTGTTCCACATAAAGCCTGCAATAAAAGTACAAGGCTTATTTCTTTGAGGAGTTTTGTCCCACTTCATTTGACTAAGTGTTGGATTTCTTTTTGGACTTTTATTTTGGGGTTTTTGGTTAAGAGTCAGTTTATTTGAAATAATTTACCAAGGAATCTTTTCTTCGGAGGGAACTTTACAAAGCCCGAAGGGTCAGTTTCTCAAGCAGGTGCCCTCTTTAATTTTCTCGAAGGGTACTTTTCTCAAGAAAATGGTCCAAAACAAAGTTTTCTAAGGGTAAGTCTTCATGAGGTAGACCAAGAAAAAATTCTTGAAGGACCCTCTGTAATTTTCTCAAAGGATACTTTTCAAAGGGAAAAGGACCATTTTTAAAAAGCCCAAAGGATAATCTTGAAGGGCATATTTCCTTTGGGAAAATTATTCGAGACAATTTTCTCGAAGGCAGTTTTCTTTTGTGAGATTTTGTCCCAAAGCAAAAGATTAAGACATGAATTCTTTTGAACATTTTATCTATAAGAATTATTCAAGTCAAATGAAAAGTTATCCCAAAAAAATTATCCAACAAAAGGTCTGAAAGAACTAGCCATTTGGATTTGAAAAGTCCAAGATGGCCCTACAAGTGTTAATTTTAAGCACAAAAAATGACTGTTAAAGTTCAAATATCTTAATATGATCATGCTAACATCAAGCTAGAGCTCAAGGAAAAAATCTATTTGTGTTTAAATTTGATGGTCTGTGAGACGTCATTTACATTCTGTGGGATTACAAATGATAGTTGATAGGACATCAAATGTAAAGATAGAGTAAGACAAATCCTATTGAGATTGAATTTGATGGTTATGTGATCATCAATGATGGTCATGCAAACATCATTCAATGGTAATGAAGCCATCAATTTTAAGATCATGAACTAGTTGTTGGCTTTCAAACAATGGGTCCCAACAGATCAATGATTGGAATTCGATCGTGGATTCAAGATCAATGGCATGCAAGCAGGTCAAAGAGTCAATGAATCTCAAGAACAAAGGCATGATGGACAAGTGGTACTAGCACATGAGTCTGATCAAAGGGCTCAAGGGGTTGACACATGGCACAAGTGCATGAAGCTATAGACTAACAGTAGGATCTTAAGGATTAACATGTGTTTGATATATGGCATAAGTGAAGATGAGGTTGATATTTCAAAGAAGATCTAAAGGCTTGCATTCATTTATACCTATTAGAACTAATAATGTGAGATGAATCAAGGGATCGATGATCTGAACTAGTTATCAATGACCAATCAGAGCAAAAGAGATCCCAAATAACTTAGGCGAATGTCAATGGGTTGATTTTTGACCAAGGTAAATAACATGAATGGATCCAAGATTAGAGATGATTTAGTTTAAGATAGGAGTAGATATTTTGGGATCAGATAATGCCATTAGGGACCTACAAAGGCAAACATGTATACTTCAATCGCCATTACCAAAGCTAGCTGCATGAAAGTGACCCTTTTTCCGCACTTGGGCACGCATCGACAAACCAATCATGAGCATTTTTGCATCTTGACAAAGTGAAAATGACTTGATTCAACCGTTACAACTACCATAAAGCATCAGAAATAGGATATTATAATGATGCAATGGACTAGAGTGACCTAGATAAATCAGGAAGGGTTTGAGTGATCTTGATTCGTGGGGGCAGTTGTATTAAGTTTTCAAATTGATTCAAACTGATTGATCCCCCTTTTTAGTGCAAAAGCCCTTTTCTCTTGCTATCTTTCTCCTATAAAGATAACTCTTAAGCTTTGTAAAGAATAACCACACCATGTATGGCAAATCCCTACTGGATTGATGTTATATTCTTCTTTTAAACATTAATACAAGTCTGTTTCTGAGTTTTAAATATTTTGTCTAAATTTTTAAGTAATGTATGGTGAGGATAAGTGATTCTCTATCCTTCCTTACCTTATCCTTTCATGTTTGAGAAGGAGTTCCCAGTCTAACAGTTCATATAAAGTGTAATCGAGCACATAAGGCTTTCTCAAGTGTACAATTGTCACTAGAGTGTGCAATTTATCCTTTGGTTCATCTACCTTCTGTTGCATCTCACACCTCACCTTTATATTGAAATACTCATGTTAGAATCTATTAAAACTTAGAAACTAGTCTATATGTTTTGTTTCATGGTGGTAGAAATATGATGGTCATGCAAAAGACATTCTTTATGCATCACCTCCATTAGAGTAGGTTAAATTTATGCATTTTCCAACTCTTTACCTCATAAGTAAGTAGTAGTTTTAGTGATAAACTGTGCATGATATATTCAGGGAGCTAGCCCTTTAACCTCGAGGCTCATTTTTTATGTACGTACAACCACATACTTGAAAATGTTCCCATGTTGCCTAAATCTATAAGAATCCTAAACAACCTCTTCTAGGGTGTGAGATTTGGTGACAATAGTTTTGACACACTCGATGGGAACCCATTGTCTTTAAGACAACTTGTCAAGGTGAATGATGGTCTTGACAACACTAGCTATGAAGTGGTGTGCTACTTAGTGTTTGGCAACTCCTCAAAGTAAATCTAGTCTCAAACCATTATTTTATGTAATCTTGCCCCCCTAATTCATGGTCCTCACTAGGTCATCCTCTGCTAGACCATCCAATCCTATTAAACCACCCATTCAGCCCAAGATCCCTCTTACCATTCAGTATCTACAACCTAATATGCCCTTTGAAGAACGAGTAAATTTTTCTAGGGAAGAAGAAGAGGAAGAGGCTGAAGAAGTTGAAGATCTTAAAGAAGAGGACATGGCTAGGCCTCATGCTTTCCCTTCTTTCAACACTGATAATCCAATCCCATTTTATGCTTATGATGCCATCCCTCCTAATGCTACAAAAGGTGTGCCCACATTCAATGATGAGAGCCACATCACACCTACTGAGAACATTAAAGATGTTTCCAATTTCTAAAATTTCCACCATATTATTTGAGAAAATATTGCTATTAGGCTCCTTGTCATGTCCCTTAAAAGGGAAGGATATTGATTGGTATAAGAATCTAAAAGGTGGATGCATCACAACATGGGATGAGTTTGGGGTGTTGCTGACTTTCAGATTTGGGAATGAAAGTGAATATGTTTCTCTCATACATCAATTCAACATGATAAAGAAGGGACCTAATGAAATAATGCATGACTTTAATGAGAGGTTTCAAAAAAACTAACATAGGTTTCCTCCTATGAAACCACCTGCTAGTTTTGTGTTCCCTAGTTACTTAAGATCCATTGGGACTAAAATTGTTGTTATGCTTCAATCTATGGGAGGATCCACCCTCCCTGAAGCATATGAGATTTCTATCAAAGCTAAAATAATCTTATTCAAGATGGAAGATTACCTCCTAAAGTGTTTATGCCTCCTTTGTCTCATGTTTATGCTAGTACTTCAGATATAGCCTAAGTTTCTAATGTTAATACCAAAGCTAAGGTGGCTCCTAGACAAGCAGAAAATAGTGTGGATTGGAAAGCAAAGTTCCTAGCCTTAGAGGCTCAAAATAGACAATTTAATGTGAAACAAGGTGCTTATTATAACCCTTACCCATATCAACAATAGTATGGTCAAAAATATGAAAGAGGGAGAGGCCAATGGCAGCCTAATCCAAATAGGCCTGCTAATACATACAATCCTAACTCTACCACTAATGCAAACGAGGTGGTACCAATTCATAGTAATTTGGTGCAGGGGAAGATTGACATCGAGACCAATTTATGGATGCCAATTAGAATGGAGAGGAAGTTGTAGTGTCTCAAGGGGTAGTTACTCCCCTCTTATCGAGTGAAGATGAGGTGATGATGTAAGCTAATGAGGGTTGGCAACCTCAAGGAAAAATCTTCACCAATTTTTTTGGTCAAAGACACTTTTGTGCTAAGTCAAGGAGCCTTTGTTGTAGATAATACAAGGGCCAAGAAGAGGGCTCTAGGAGATGGAAACAACATGCTTACAGGCTCATCCAAAACCCCTACAAGGAAAGAAGATGCAACTGCAAGTGTGACAGTTTCAAAGGCTTATGTGATAGTCACAAAGGCTTCTACACTTCCAACAAGTCAGAATGTGGTTGGGTCTATTCAAAGTGCCTCTACTCCTAAAGTTTTAAGAAATTTTTTACCTCAAAAGACACAATAAAAGGTGAGTACTAATGCTCTAAACATATTAGATTCCTTTAAGAGTGTCAAATAATCTATCTCTTTGTGGGATATCCTTCATATGCCTAGCCAAAAAGAATTGTTACAAAGGCAATTGTCCATTATTCCTACTAGTCCTTCATCCTAAAATAAAAGTCATGACCATATTACTCTTGAAAATGCTCCTAGTACCATTGTTGAAAAATCCACTAGAGCTAAGAAATCTCCAACATTTTACCTCACCCTTATTATAGGTGATAAATTGGTAGATAACTGCATAGTGGATAAGGGAGCTTCTACATCTGTCATGCCCAAAATTGTAGTTGACAAGTTGGGCTTGACATATGAGCCACATAGCAAGGAGATCCTTAAATTAGATGGTACACCTACTAAGATAGTAGGGATGATAAAAGGCTCAAAGGTTTTCCTGCACGGTTGTCCTAGTTTCCCTACCTTGCAAGACATTGTTGTGGTTGATCTCCTAGCCCACTTTGCCATCTGCCTATCAAGGGACTTCACATCCAAGATAAGTGGCTATTTCTCAGCTGACTGGTCTTTCTTGGATTTCAGAACAAGGTATGGAACTAGAGTGATAATTAGGACACAACCTCTTACAAGGTTTCATATCGAGCCTTACAATGAGATAAGTTCTAATTTGAATTGTGTTATTCATGAAGAAAAGGATTCTATCCTAGATGATGATACTTCTTCCAAGCTTGAGGGAATCATAGATTTATTTCTTGATGAATATGGTACCAACACTTATGAGCAGGATCCTTATGCTCTCATGGAAGAAACTAATCTAGGAACATATTGTATACATGAAATAATATATACACCTTTACTTACCAAGGAAGAAGGTGAAGATGATGAACTTTGGAAGATGTTTTTTGACGGTTCAAGAAGTAAAGTTGGTGTAGGGGTTGATGTTATGTTGGTCTCTCCATCCAAACAATAGTATTATGCTTCATACCAATTTCATTTTACTTGTACTTGTAATGTGGTTGAGTACAAAGGCTTGATTCACGACCTTCAATGTGCAAGGAGAAAAGGGATCAAGAACCTGCAAGTGTATGGAGACAACGAGTTGGTTATACACCAGTTGAGGAATGTGATTGCTACCAAGAACCCTTTACTTAAGTCATACAATCGTAGGTTATGGGATTTGCTTGAAGACTTCAATGCATTCAACATTCACCTAGTCCCAAGGGAGCAAAATAGTCGTGCTAATATACTCGCTGCCATAGGAGCCCATTTTGACACTCCTATAATAAAGGAAGAAGGAAAGTAGTCTCATATTAAGATCATTATCAAACCTTATGTACCTAATAATGTAGTGTCTTGGCAAGTGTTTGACAGTGACAAACATATTGCACGCTTCTTGTAAAATGAGGTTGAGTTTTCTCCAAGAAATCAAAGGAGGCTCCAAGAATAATTGGGTGATCAGATTGTATAACTAAAGACCAATAAGATACCTAAGGGTTTAGTGACCTTAGAAGGTATCTTTAATGAAAATGATCAGAAGAGGAAGGAGAAAGTGAGAATATCTCCAAAAGAGAAGAATTACAAAAGGGTCTTGATCTTTAAAGACAAACTCCTTAAATTAGGCAAGGTATGCTCTATATTAGAAAAGCAAGCATTCATTAAACTATGTAAATAGTTTTATGATATATTTGTTTGGGAATATAAGGACCTCAGAGGATTTGATCTTAGCTTAGCACACCATACCATCGAGTTAGAACTGGGAGTGGGTAGACAAAAGTAAAGACCCACCAACCCTAAGGTTGAGCAACTCATGAGGATGGAACTTACCAAACTTCTTGAATATGAGATAATATTTCCCATCAAGCATTCAACATGGGTAGCTATCCTTGTGCTTGTCAAAAATAAGAATGGGGAGATAAAGCTTTGTGTGGACTTTAGAGATCTTAATAGGGTGTCACTCAAAGATCAGTATCCAATACCCTCAATGGAGCAGATTCTACAGATGGTTTTAGGTCCTTAATGTTTCTCTCTTCTAGATGGCTATTCAGGTTATAATTAGATTTTGGTTAGTGAAGGTGATCAGTTCGTGATAGCCTTCACTACCAAATGGGGGACCTTTACTTACAAGAAGATGCCTTTTGGTCTATCCAATGTCGGTGACACTTTTCAAAGAATGATGGACATGGCCTTCAAAGGTTTGATCAATGAGATCTTATTGGTGTATCTGGATGATATAACAGTATTTTCTAAGAATGTTGATGAACACATGCAACACTTAAATCAAGTGTTTGAAAGATGCAGGCAATATGGGGTATCTCTTAACCTAAAGAAGTGCATATTTGTTATTCATGAAGGTAAGATCTTGGGACATATTATCTCCAAGGATGGTTTGACTATTGATCTTGAGAGAATAGAGGCTATTCTAGGCTTATCATTTCCCCTACATAAGAAAGGTCTTCAAACTTTCTTAGGAAAGATAAATTTTGTAAGGAGGTTCATACCTGGTTTTGCATCTTTAGTAAACCTATCACAACTATGTGTTAGGTTGTGGAGCTAAAAGCTTCACTGATGCAGACATGGAGGAGGTTGCAGGATGAGTTGCTGAGTGTCAGAAGAAACAGGCGTTGGTCTGGCCAACCGACGTCGGTAGGATAAGATAGGAAGGCAACCGACGTCGGTCAAGGATTGGCCGGCGTCGGCGACCCCCAGGCGGACAGGGACCGACGTCGGTCGCCTGTGTGGTTCGACTGCGAGCTAATTACGGGCAGTTAGCTAACGAACCAAGTGTTTGCATGAAGAGATCTATTTTTAGACTGAGAGCTGCGGATCTAATTATTGTAATTAGATGTCTAATTACTGTTTGGATGAGATCTATATAATAGACTCATCGTTGTATTGGAAAATTGTTCTAGTTTGAGTTGAGCAAGGTTTGCTCCTTCTGTGTGTGAAGTGAGTAAGGGTGTTCCTCCTAGTTCCCTATCAGTGCCAAGCTTGGTACTGGTTGAAGAATCATAAGGACTTGGTGAGGCAAGGACAAGGGTTCTTTAGGTGTGTAGGATCTTGGTCACAATTGCATGGCCTATATAGGAGATCTACATGGTAAGTAAGATCGTTGATCTGCAGGTGTATGTGTGTGCAAGGTCAAGGTTCACAGGTGAGCAGAACCGTGTTTGATTTGCAGGTGTGCAAGATCATATAGACAGAAACACAACAGGGAGCAGTATCAGGCAGGATCTACTTGGAGTACAGGTGTGTACTCGGATAGAGCAAGAAAGGAAGGCAAGGGAGTTCCTTCCATAAGTATGGTCTGTTGAAGTGCAGGTTATTGCAGGTTCATGGGAGATCTACTTGAAGTACCTTGAGTACTTGTGGAGCACGTGGAGTGCTTGTGGAGTGCGTGGAGCACTTGTGTTGTGCGTGGAGCACAGGAGGTGAACACCAACTCTGTATTTGAGTTGGGTGTTGGGACCTGAGGGGGAGAGCTTTGGGGAGAAGATTTATTGTTCACTTGAGGTGTGGGAAACCTTTGTAAGGTGGTGGAGAAGAAGTGGCATCTTCTTTATTGTATTCTTTTCTGTATAAAGTGTTAATACAATTTGTGTATTGTCTCTCATATCATGTGTTATTCTGAATTCTAGTTACTTGGTGAATCTGGTTAATTTCCGCATATTAAGTTGCTTGGTTTGGTAATCAAATTGTGTGCTTCCGGTTTTATTTATTCCCAACACTATGCTCAAGAAGAAATAGGTCTTCTCTTAGACTAAAGAGGGTAAGAGCAGTTTTGAAGCCATAAGAAAGAAATTGCAAAGGCTCCTAACCTCGTGAATCCTAATTTTACTAAGGACTTCATGTTGTATTCATTTTCCAACCTTGATACTATCTTAGCCATGCTGATGCAAAATAATGATGAAGGCGTGGAGTAGCCAATTGCATTCTTCAGTCAAGGTTCAGAAGATTATGAAGTCAAGTACACCTTTATGGAAAAATAGGTCCTTATTATTGTGAGAGGACTAAAGAAGTTTATGCATATCGTGTCAAATAACAAGATTCATGTTATGGCCCCTCATCCCAACAATGAGGAGTTTCTTTTGAGCAAGGATCTCAGTGAAAAGAGAGTAGGGTGGATCACTAAAGTAATGGAGTATGATATTGATATCAAAGTGACAAAACTGGCAAGAGGTAAAGGCCTTTGTGCACATCTAGTTTTAGACCTTTGTGAATAAAAAGAAGAAACTCTATTCAACCATGAGTGTCCTCAACCAACTGGTTCATTACCTCCACAAATTTGGACGTGGGATATGGCCAGATTATTCCAAAATGGTGAGTACCTTGATAATATGAACAGATCACAAAAAAGGTATTTTAGATTACAATTTGTTCCCTTTTATTTTGTGAATGGTGTATTATTTAGGAGGGACATTAATTGTGTGATGTTGAGATGCATTGATAATGATCAGTTTGGAGTGATTCTTGAGAAGGTCCATGATGGGACAATAGGGGGTCATTTCTCTCCAAGGACCACAGTTGCCAAGATCATGAGGGATACCTATTATTGGCCCAACCTCTTCAAGGATTGACATGCTTGGGTGAGAAGGTGTTGACAATGTGCCTTCTTTATAGGGAAGCATAAGATTGCAACTCTTCTTCTGAAGCCTATCTAGGTGGACCAAACTTTCATGCAATGGGGTCTTGATTTCATTGACATGATAAACCCCTCATCAAGTGTTGGTCACAAATGGATACTCATAGTAAATAACTATTTTACCAGATGGGTTGAGGAAATAGTATTGAAGGAGGATAACGAGAGTGCCATCTTGGAGTTCTATGAGAGCATCATAATAAGGTTTAACACCTTTTATAGTATTATTTTAGATAATGCTCTTACTTTCATGGGTGATACGACAACTGATTAGGCAAATAACAATTGTGTATTCTTGAGCACTTCATCCAACTATTACCCTCGAGGTAATGGGTTGGTTGAATCTACTAACAAGAACCAGACCAAAATCATAAAGAGAACCTTGGCGCATATCCAAAGAGCTTGACACACCAAACTAAAGATAGCCTTATGGGCTGATAGGATAACTCTCAAGAGGTCGACAAGGAATTCTGCTTTTGTGTTTGTCTATGGAAGAGAAGCCATGCTATCCATCTTTCAAGAGCTACCTACCTTATAATTAGTGCACCAACTAGATTTCCTTGAGAACACTTCAATGGAAGTGATACTGATAAATCAATAGAGTTACAAGAGATTAGAGGCAAAGCCCATCAGGCCATGGTGCATCACCAGGTACTGATGAAGAGGTATTTTGACAAGAAGACAACTACAAGATCATTTCAAAAAGGTGATATAGTCTTGAAATGGGACAAAGATAGAGCAAATCTAGGTAAACATACTAAGTTTGATGCCTTATGGAGTCAACCATATGTCATCACCAAATGCAAGCAAATCAACTCTTTTCAATTAGCAAGGATGAATGGAGAAAAATTGCCTATCCTTATGAATGGGATACATCTAAAACCCTGTTATTAAGAGTCAAGGGTTTGTCTTGTAAATATTAGGTTAGGTATGTGTTATTTTCTTGTTTTGTTGTGTCCCATAAGTGCTTTTGAAGTACAGTGTGTTTTGCTTAGTCCCTTACTTTGTGTTTTGTCCCTGTTATTCTATGTATTTTGTGTGTTGTTCAAAGTAGTTTATATACCCATCCTATATACTTGTGACTCCATAGCGTGATGGACATGATTAGGCAACTAGTCATGACATAGCAAGCATGCCACCCTTGGGAAATTGCCAAAGATGTTGACTATTTTTTCCCATAGGAAAAATGGATCAACCCACTTACAATCAAACTTCTTTATAGGGGTTTTGTATAATATTGTAATGCATATTGTGTCTTATGTTATGTCATTTCATATGCCATTTTAGGTTGGTCATGGCCTATCTTAGTCATTGTGTCTTTTGGTATCTTAAGAATCATGTTTTAATCATATATGTAAGTAGCAAATTTTCATGGTGTTGAGCAGTTGCAAAAGCAGGTCTAGAAAAGCCTAAGGGCACACTTGGGAGAGATTTTAACTTTTGGCCAAGTTTTACAACATTCACATTTCCTTCAGAGGAAATGTTCCACACAAAGCCCATAACAAAAGTACAAGGTTTATTTCTTTCAAGAGTTTTGTCCCACTTCATTTGACTAAGTGTTGGATTTCTTTCATGGTTTTTGGTTAGGCACAGGGAATTATTTCAGACATTTTGTTTGAAACAATTTCCCTAAGGAATATTTTCTTTGAAGGGCACTTTACAAAGCTTAAAGGGTCAATTTCTTGGGCAAGTGCACTCTTCAATTTCCCTGAAGGGTACTTTTCTCTGGAAAATGGTCCAAAGTAGAGTTTTTGAAGGGTAACTCTTCATGAGGTAGACCAAGTAGAAAGTCTCAAAGGATCCTCTGTAATTTTCCTAAAGGACACTTTTTGAAGGGAAAAGGACCATTTTGAAAAGGATCGAAGAATGATCTTGTAGGGCACAATTCCTCCATGAAAATTGTCTGGGATAATTTTCCTGAAGGTTGTTTTCTTTCAGAGTTGTTGTCCCGAAGTAAAAGACTAAGACATGAATTATTTCAGACATTTTATCCACAAGAATTGTTCAAGGCAAACAAATTCCTTCGAAGAAAGTGGTCGAGACATAAATCCCAAAAAAATTATCAAATAAAAGGTTTGAAGGAACTAGTCGTTTGGATTTGAAAAGTCCAGGATGACCCTACAAGTGTCAAATTCAAGCACATAAAGTGACTATTGAAGTTTAAATATCTTAAGACAATCATGCTAATATTAAGTTAAAGCTTGAGGAAAAAATCTATATGTGTTTAAATTTGACGGTCCATGGGACATCATTTACGTTCTATAGGATGACAAATGTCGATTGATGGTATGTCAAATTCAAAGATAGAGTAAGACAAATCCTATTGAGCTTGAATTTGAAGGTTGCATGACCATCAATGATGGTCATGTGAACATCATTCAACGGGAGTAAAGGCATCAATTTTAAGATCATGAACTAGCCATTGGCTTTCAAATAGTGGATCCCAATAGATCAACGATTGGCATTCGATTGTGGATTCAAGATCAATAACATACAATCAAGTCAAAGAGTTAGTGAATCTCAAGAACAAAGATGTAATGGATAAGTGACACCAATGCATGAGTTTGGTTAAAGGGCTCGAGGGGTTGACACATGGCATAAATGAATGAAGCTATAGACTGACAACAAGATCTTGAGGATTAGCGTGCATTTGACATATAGCATAAGTGGAGATGAGGTTGAAATTTCAAAAAAGATCCAAAGGCTCACATTCTTTCATACTTGGTAGAACCAATAGTGCGAGATGAATCAAGGGATCGATGATTCGAGCCAGTTCTTAATAACTAATCAGAGCAAAAGAGAGCCCAAATAACTTAGGCAGAGGTTGAAGGGTCAATTTTTAACCAAGGTAAACAATATGAATGGAGCCAAGATTGGACATGATTTAATTTAAACCAGGAATAGATATTTTGAGATCAGATGACACCATTGGGGACCTATACAGGCAGACACATAGACTTTAACGATGTTGCCAAATCTAGCTATATGAAAGTTACCCTTTTTCCCCACTTGGGCATGCATCTACAAACCAGTCATGAGCAGTTTCACATCAGGACAAAGTGAAAACAACTCAATCCCATTATTGCAACCACCATGGAACATCACAAAGAGGATATTTTAATGATGCAGTGGATTGGAGTGACCTAGATCAATCAAGAAGGGTTTGAGTGAGCTTGATTCATGGAGGTAATTATATCAACTTTTCAAATTGATTTGAATTGATTGATCCCCCTTTTCAGTGCCAAGGCCCTTTTCTCTTGTTGCCTTTCTCCTATAAAGATAGTTCTTGAGCTATTGTAAAGAACAACCACACCATGGATGGTGAAGCCTTGTTGAATTGATGTTATATTCTACTTTTGAACATTAGTACAAGTTTGTTTCTAAGTTTTGAACATTTTTTTTAAATCTACAAATGATGTATGGTGAGGATAAGTGATAATTATCTATCTTTGCTTCCCTTATCCTTTCATATTTGGGCAAGAGTTCCCAGTCTAACAGGTCATATAAAGTGCAATCTAGTGTGTAAATCTTTCTCAAGTGTACAATTGTCACTAGAGTGTGCAATCTACCCTCTGGTTCATCTACCTTATGTTGCTGCTCGTACCTCACCTTTATATTGAAATACTCATGTTAGAATCTATTAAAACTTAAAAACTAGTATGTGTGTTTTATTTCATGGTGGTAGAAATATGACAGTCATGTGGAGGACATTCTTGGTGCATCACCTCCTTTAGAGTAGGTTCAATTTATGTATTTTCTAACTTTTTGCCTCATAAGTAAGTAGTAGTTTCAGTGATAAACCTTGCACGATATATTCAGGGAGCTAACCCTTTAACCTAGAGGCTCATTTCCAATATAAGTACACCCACATACCTATAAATGTTCCCATGTTTCCCAAATAAGGAAAAAGCTTGAATAACCTCTTCTAAGGTGTGAGATTTAGTGACAACACTACCATCCATAAAAATATCCTTATAGAACTCCTAAGCCAATCCCAAGTGCCAAATGAATCCACACCAGACAAATTTCAAGATTTGGTTGGACACCTAACCCCAGGCCAATAGTTGACCTTCAACGAAAGTGATATGTCATCCCTTGGCCCTCTTCATAATAATCCCTTATACATTGAAGTTGTTATAATGTGACATGAAGTTAAACATATCCTCATAAATAATGGATCAGGCTTGAATATTATGTCTCTGAAGATCATCAAGCATATGGGATATACAGTAGCTAACCTTTAGCTAGAGATTATTACTATCAAGGCTTACGACAATGAAGAGTAGGAATCACAAGGATCTATTAGTTTGACTTTGACCTATGATACACTTTGCCATGTGCTAGACATGTATTTTCCATACAATTTGATTTTAGGTAGACCATAGATACATGAAATTCATGCAATCCATTCGACATTACACCAATGTATCAAGTTTCCTCACTATGGGATGGAGGTCATTATCTATGGAGATTTACAACCATATGAATGATGCAAGCGTTTGGAGGTTGAATATGAAGGCTACAATTATCATTTTGGTCTAGACCCAGTACCCAATAAGGACAAAGATAAATAGATACTTGTTGAATTGCTAGAGGTCAATCATATAGACCTTGATAACATTGCCTCATCTTGACATATGACTCCTATTAAAATGTCTAATCACTTTACCATTTCGAATAATGGTCCAAGAGATTATTTTACGGATGACACATTCCATATAGCCAAGATACCATACAATCCCAAGACCTATGAAAGGCCTAAAGCTAAGCTAATTTGTGTAGGAAGACAAAGAAAGGGAAAAGTAAATCTTCATATCCCAACCCCTGTTATTTTCACACCTACCACTAGCCAAGAATATTACCCACTTGCCAATGATGATTCCTATTTATACAATGACAGATTGGTTGATTGCTATCAAAGTACAAAGTATCCCATCCCTAATAGGATTATGGATAACCAAGCATATGAAGGCCTTTTGAAATTTTATGGGTCTAAGAGATAAAGTTCCATTGGGAAACCATAAACAAGGGTTATTTATGAAATTGGATCCCACTACCTATTTCGGAGAGCAGGTGAACACCCTTAGCCAAAAATAAAAGAATAAAACATTGAGGTACCAAAGTGAAAACATCTTTGACGTGATTTTAGACTAGGGTAAAAGTAAATTAAAAGGCTAGTCCCTTGGTGAAAACCTATTTTAGGGGCCATAGATGGGGATGTTCACCCTTCTTCAAATGAAACTTAGGATACCACCAACAATGAACTTGATTTTGGGTCTGAAGTCAATACAAAGTAATTTGATCAAATTGTCCAAAAATGTCCTACAATGTTTGTTACGTGGCCCTTGCTACCATTAGGAGATTTAGATTCATTGTGTTTGGGAGAGCTTGAATAACTAGTCCGATCAAAGGACTTTGCCATTATTGGCCAATTCACATCCTTACTAACTATTCTAGAAGATGGCTTGACTATCCTAGTAGAAGATACTATGAAAGTCAACATTGGGACTCTAGAGGACATGAAGTGGATAAAGTTAGGCATGTCCTTAATTGATGAGGAATGTGAAGTTTTTCAACCCTTTTGAGAGAGTTTGTTGACATATTTACATGGGTCTATTCGAACATGCAAGGTTTGGACTTTGCCTTGGTTATACACCACCTCATTTTACATCCTGATGACAAACCCACAAAGCAAAAACTATGTAAAATGCATCATTGTATTCTTGTATTAGTTAGGAAAGGGTTAGAAAAAATCTTGGAACTGAGATGCATCAGACCGATCGATTATTCAGAGTGGATCTCAAACATTGTGCCTCTTAGTAAAAAGCCATAAGGGATGAAAATCTGCACTGATTTTAGAGACACCAATAAGGCCTACCCCAAGGATGACTTTCATTTGCTGAATATCGACATGATAGTTGCCTCCATAACTACGTATGAAATGCTTTCCCTCATGGATGGATTTTTAAGATATAACCAGATCAGGATTGTACTAGAGGACCAACACAAGACAATGTTCACCACTCTTTGGAGAACATTTTGCTATCTGATCATGCCATTTAGCCTCAGAAATGTTTGGTAAACATACCAAAAGGTCATGCTAATTATATTTCGTGACATGATGCATGATATTATCGAAGACTATGTTGATGATATATTTGGTTTGACTGTCACTTCAGGTAAATTGTTAGGTTTTATTGTTTCTTGTCAAGGCATTGTAAATGATCCTACCAAGGTTCAATCTTTTACAAAGATGTCTTCACCTTCTACTTTGAAGCAACTCCATAGTTTGTAGGAAAAAATATAGTCTATAAGATGCTTCATTTTGCAATTGATCGATAAATGCCATCATTTCACTCTTTTGTTGAAGAAAGGTATTAAGTTTATTTGGGATGTATAATGTCAAAAATACTTTGAGCACCTGAAGGAATAGCTATCAAATCCACTTATTTTGTCAGCAACATTGCTAGGGAGGGCATTCCTACTATGCCTATCTATCATTAATAATGCCCTGGGGGAACTTTTAGCTCAACATGATGAAAATGTGAAAGAACATGTCATATACTATTTAATATATACACTAGTAGCATATGACCATAACTATACACCTATATAAAAATCTTGTTTAGCTATTATCTTTGTAGTCTAGAAGTTGCATCATTATATGCTTAACAACAAGACCATAGTCATTGCCAAAATAGATCCACTCAAGTATCTAGTATCAAACACACTTTTTTAGGGCCACTTGGCTAAGTGGATCATGCTTTTGAGTGAGTTTGAGATTGAGTACGTCAATTATAAGGACATTAAGGGATAATTACTTTTAGATCAACTTGTTAAAGTTCCCCTTTTAAATAATAAAGCACTCACATTTACATTCCTAGATGAGTACATCATGACCATCATCGAAACACCTCATGAAGAACAACACTAGAACCTATATTTTGGGTCATTCACATCTTATAATAAAGGGGCAAACCTATTATTTATCACGCTATCGGGAGATCTTATTCTTAAATCATGTCGTAATAGTTTTCCTTGTACCAATAACATGGTTAAATATGAAACACTCATTACAGGGCTTTATCAAGAGGTACAATGGAACATTCAACATCTCTTGGTTCATGGTGATTCTCAACTAATCATCAATCAAGTTACATACCAGTTCTAGACCAAAGATGATAAGTTGGTAGCATACAAGGCCATGTTGGACATTCTCAAGTAGTAAATTGCTAACATTCAGTTTAAACACATAACTCGAGCCAATAATAAGACAAAATATGACATGTATACTACTGGTTCTTTGATTTACAACACAAACAAGGTAAAATACTATCAATTCCTTATTGAACATCTTCTAGTTCTTACTTATGAACCATAGATCATTGCAATTATATGTGATATTATTGGTCCTAGTTCTATTTGCTATTCAGAATTATATAACCACATTCATGACCAAATCCTTCCACCAAACCTTTCACATAAGCAAGATAAAGCCTTCACACACCAAGCCTCTCAATATACCCTACTTGGCCCATCCCTTTACCACATGAGATTTGATGTAACTTTTTTTTATTATTTAAATTAAGCAGAAGTCGCATTAGTGTTGAGAGAAATTCATGAAAGATTTTGTAGATCTCACACCAGCAGGGCTATCCTTGACACAAAACTCATACATAATGGTTACTATTAGCCAACCATGGAAGCAGATTATACTAATTATGTAAAAAGATGTAACAAATGTCAAAGGCATGTACATTTGATTCATGATCCAAGCAGAATAATCAAACCAATGACTACACCATGGTTGTTTTCAACATGTGAACTCGATCTTGTTGGGAAGATTAAACCTACCTCCTTAGATTATGATGTAGATGCACAGTTGTAATAAGTATAATTCATGTTTGTAGTGATATTAGGGGGTCTCAAGAGTCTAGTTTTATCAATAATAAGGAATGATCAGGCTTCATTTAGCATAATTTTGTCATTAGAAGTCATTATGAACTTTCCCATCAAAAGATGAATATTTGAATTTTCTATCTTAGTTGAATGGTTCTATAAAGTTTAGGGGTCTTGGTTGGTTGGTATGGAGTCTATAGAGTATGTAAATATGGTTTAAATGTCTAATAGTCATTATTTAAGTAAGATTAAGTCCTAAGAATAGTCTAATTTCATCCAACGTAGCTTCATGGTAAATATAGCAAGTGTTGAACAAGTTCAAAGTTACTGGGAGGTTGTTGAGTCACCAAACAAGAATAGGATGTTATTAAAAATTCAACAACAACCTGATAAATTTGGAACCACTTATAGAGGAATAAAAAAAAAACAATAGTGATAAAAGATCAATAAAAACTCAGTTTGTAGAGTTTTTGGTAGAGGGAAGAATTTATGTGAAAAAAGGCCTTCTAATCACTGTAGTTTTGATATTTTTCATGAATAAAGACATAGTTACTAGTGTGTTTTAGAATCTTTAGACTCTTGTTGATGTTTATGTGAGATTGTGATACATTTTCTAGTTGTATTACATTTGAAGTAGAATTATCAAGCTTACAGGTCTGTTGACAGTGTATTTTAGAATTTACAGGATTGTATTTTGAAATATATTCATGTTTAGAGGTTCACTTGAAGCTTAAATTCAACTAGAGAATATAGAGGAAGATTTTATGGACCTTTCCCAAGTGGAAAGAGGTCTTGATCATTTTCCAAATTCATTTTATGCTGAAACAATGCTCTTGGCCTTTTACACAGTTTCAATTTTCTAAGTTAGGGTACGATTATAAAAATGACTATATCTTTTAAATGAACCAATGCAAAGTTCTAAAAATTTTATAGAAAAAGAGTTATGGAGAGTTGAATCCAATGAATCTAGTCTTGGATCGATTGGATAAGTATGGAGGGAGATATTGTTAAAACTCAGATTGTGTATTATGAAGATTTTAAAGTTCTAAAACCCTATGTACTCATTTTAACAAGTTTGAAACTATTTTAAAGGTATTTAAAGGAAGTATGATATTTTCCTTAGTCATAATTGTTAATGAATGGGTAGAGTGATTATAAATACCATAAAGTGTGTGTTTTAGTTTATGTGTAAAATAAATTGATTAAAGAATGAGTTGTGAGCCACCTCTGTGATATCAGATTGTAACATTCCCACAGAGATTTACTAGAATAATGCAGTATTTTTTTAAAAAAATTACATAACACTTATTATTTCATTAATTACACCACAAGAATATAATTATTGATCTTAACATATTAAACATAAGTAAACATGTAACAATAATAGTTATTAATCACTATCATCATATGTAATATAACATAACTACATAAAGAAAGTAATTACATTAAAATCCAGCCATGACTGATACAATAATACAACCATTATTGTCAATGTACTATAAGTAATCAATTACATTTTCAACAAGCATTTAGCTTCAACATATATACAATTATAGATACAATGCTCCATGGAGCATGAATCACTCTAACTCTAGTATCTCTGATAATCTCAAGTGTAGTATCTAAGTAAGTATTGTAGTGGGGAAGGAGAGCATCATCCAAATGCTATCCCACACCAACCATGGACCATCGATCCCCTACACAATCTTTCAAATAGGGAATGGCCCTCCCTTTATATATGGGTAGATAGTGATGGTGGGGGAATCTAGAGAGACATGCTAGTACCTGTGTACTATAAAATTCTACTATATGATGTGTACCATAAAGAAAATACTTTCAACCATGATATCACACAAACATGTAAATCATAAATATAATGATAATGTCTATCTAAACATTAATTTCACCAAAGTTTTCAAAAAGCTAATGATCTCTAGAATCAGTCAAATTCATACACACCACTTGATTATATTACCTTCATTTGACATTGGTGATGCTAAGTAAGCTAGTAAAATCCATCTCACTACTTAGTACTAGCAAAGCGAGATTTGGTTAAAATATAAATAACCAACATATTCATACTAATTAATTCCTACTAACAAGTATAACTTAAGATAATTACATAAATAATCACTTTACATACATTTAATCCGTCAAACGTATGAATGAATCTTATTCTTATTATTCATCACATAAACAATAATCATAACAAGTAAGTTTATTTACCAAACAGGGAAATTACAAACTCATAATATAGAATCTACCTTCCGTAAGTAAATGCAAATTTAATAAAATCAACAATCCCAGACATTTAGCACATACCACTCTATTATAGTAGCAACAATAAGAAATTTAACTTATAAATCCAAAGTATAATCTTTCATTTCATTATACCTATTGAGAGGCTTTATTGCATAAAATTAAAGCACCCTATTCTTTAAGTTTTTGACTTCATTAGTTAATCAAACTAAAACAATAGTTATTCATCCAATATATTCATACTTGTTATGTATGTATGTGGACCTAAGTTCACACACACACACACACACACACACACACACACACACACACACACACACACACACACACACATTGTTCTACCATATTATGACATTTTCCATTTATTTCAAGATTATATTATTCAATAACATTTTTATGAACAAGCATATAAATTTAAAAAGAGTCTCTTGAATTCCTTTAGCCCCCAACTAAATTCTTAATAAAATCCATATTAGATGTACGAATTTGACCCAAGAATTATTCCAAATTGAATAATTTGTTTTACATGAATACCCAAATCTATACATCTATGTTTCATACTCTCAGATATAACAATTTTTTCACAGTCCTTTAAGGTATATACTCATAATGTTTCCAGTCATATAACTAAAAACATGTACTCATAAGACTCTTGAAATTCTTATATTTCTAATATACAAACTATATATATTTAAATCAATCTTGTTTGAGTAAGAAAAATACACAGACACTGGTTTATGTATACACCCCAATCAAACGCAGTCTCATTCTTTAACTTGTTCAAGTTTATAGCAGTATCGTGTATGTATATATATACACAGTCTTCATATCATACCATGTTTTCAAAAGACAAGGCACAATTGATACATATATAACACATGCATATATATGATGTTCATAATTAAATTAAACACACACACACACACAATCAACATATATACATATGTATATATGTATTCGTTGTTTAATGATAACCTTCAAAAATAGTAGTCATAGGTATAAATATAGACTCATTATATCATGTATTACACAATTTGACTAAATATCCATTTGTAATGTTAAAAACTTACAATTATGGATTTGACATAATTATTTATGTTCTAAGTTTCGAACAACATATATATACAGGTCATATATGAATATATATGTACCCTATAGTTGTATTATTCCAAAATACCCAAACCCTATATATGTAGAAATATACCAATTTTGTTCATAGTTTTATCTATCAAAATTTACACAGTTCATTATCAAGTCGACAATTCACACATCAACTTCATTATGTATGTATAAAATTGAAATGATAGTATGCATATTACTCTATTAAACCATTTAAAAACCTTTGAATTCAGACCTGGTTAGTATATAACAATCTAGACCTATATATATTCCTATACATAAATATATATCCATATATATATAGGTATATACCCATCAAGTCATTTCTATATTTCTGAGTTCACACACACACACACACACACACACACACACATCTTTCGAATATATTACACTTATGTATATATCTTTAAAGATTTAAAACTCAATTATGTTTATATATACTGCAATATCATTCGTCCAGTATTTTGATTTAAGTTAGGGCATAATATTTTTATGAAATTAAATCCATTATACCCTAATGACTTAGTGCCCAAAACAAACTAGTTTGAGGTTTCAAGGATTTAGAAGGTATTTTGGCTTAGTTTTGTGGATGACCGAGCAATTGGTAGGGATATGCATGTGTTCTATTTCAAATTTTCATTCATTTCTAAACCTTAAAAAGTCAAACCATAAACAATAATTATGCAAGCATATGAAAGTAAATACTTCACCAACCTGGTAAGTTGCTTTCAAATTTGAGACAAGATGAACTTGTACTCTTTTTTCTACTTGCTCTGTATTTACCTTCTCTTTTTTGCCATCCCCATTCTCCTCTCAGCTCACCTCTTATTCTATTATACTTCTCCCATTGAGCTTTTCATGATAATTTCCCCAAATTATAGTCACCATGCAAACTCTGTGCTTTTCTATTTTAATAGTGACTTAAAACTAGTTAACTGTCATTAACCACGCTTAAGAAATCCCTTATTTGAAATTTCCCTAATTCTTTAATCATTAATATATATTCATTTCAAAATTTTACATGTCAACCTACATTTCATGATTGAGTATTGCACTCCAAAGTCCACTTTTACTCATTTTACAAAATGATAACTATAATTTCAAATCTTGACACAATCCATGCACGATAACAAGATTATGTGTAGATCTTAGGATAATTCAATCTCCTTTAATAAATAATAAAGGTAACTATCTCCTTTATTTTTATGGAAATATGGCTAACACAACGTTAATGATCTTCTTATATCAAAATGATAGAATATACATTTATTTATTTTAATCATAACAAGATAATCGTTTGTGTCATCACTAGTGTATTTAAGCTATCTACGTCTTTAGTTATTTTTTAAAGCTTGGTGTATATTGATATTTTTGAATATCAATAATATCAAGCTTAATGTTCTAAAACATTATAAAGACATTTTGTTAGTCTATATATAATAGTAACTAGATATCATTTATATGGATTTACATTCATCTAATTATAAACAAACATAAGTAAATTAACCTTATAAAATCATACTGCAACATTAAACACTAAGTCTATGTAAAATATAAACAATGTAGTCACATACACAATTTATTTCATATCTATATACTAACATTTATAACATGCAAACTCTAATGTTTAACTGTAATTAACTTTTAAAACGTACTAACTCTAACAATCTAAACATACAATGCATATAAAATCTAATGTGGTGTGTGTATGGATTTTTTAGTTCCTCTATCATCCTTCACCATCTCCATCTACGTCACCTTCTGCAATGATGCTCTCTCTCCATCACGATTCGAGGGATCAACTCTCTTGCATCCAACTCATGATAAGAAAGTAGTTAGTCCATTACATATATATATATATATATATATATATATATATATATATATATATATACACACACACACACACACACACTAAGTCTATGTAAAATATAAACAATGTAGTCACATACACAATTTATTTCATATCTATATACTAACATTTATAACATGCAAACTCTAATGTTTAACTGTAATTAACTTTTAAAACATACTAACTCTAACAATCTAAACATACAATGCATATAAAATCTAATGTGGTGTGTGCATGGATTTTGTAGTTCCTCTATCATCCTTCACCATCTCCATCTACGTCCCCTTCTGCAATGATGCTCTCTCTCCATCACGATTCGAGGGATCAACTCTCTTGCATCCAACTCATGATAAGAAAGCAGTTAGTCCATTACATCATGATATATATATATATATATATATATATATATATATATATATATATATATATATATATATATATATATATATATATATATATATATATATATATCATAAAATAATGTTATAACAACATATATAACATAATCATTATGTACATAATTCACAATTAGCTAACCCATATAATGAAACCATAAAATCTAAGTAACACACATCTATCCCATAACAACATATGACTTAAAATTTAGTTAAAAAATAACTAATTAATTTAACAATCATAATATTCCATAGATACATTAGGTAAATCAATTTTGTGAGAAATCAAGATGTAACATCCTTCCCCCCTAAAATTGGTCATCGTCTTAATGATATTTATTCAAATAATAGTTTTAAATAATAAATAGAGTTTAACAAAAAAATAACATATTATCTAACATCAAATCAAGAAAATAGACGTTGAAAAACCTATAGAACTCATCATAGTCCTCCCAAGTAACACTATCCTCATAGTATTGGTACTACAAGACCTTATATTGTGACACTTATCTATTACACAAATGAAGTTTGTTAGTGTCAATTACTTTGATTGGTTCTACCATGCCCACCTCAAGATCCAGAACTTGCAAAGTATTCCAATGCAACACATGTGAAGGATCATCTATATATTTTTAAAGATAAAATACATGGAAGACATCATGCAATAGAGCTAGGGATGGTGGAAATGTAAGCCTTTACACTACAATATTGACCACTTATAAAACATTGAAGGGTCCCACATATTTTTTTGAAAGTTTCCCCATCTATTTAAATTTAATAGAGCTCTTTTGTGGCTTAACCTACAAGAATCATTTATCATCTATTGAAAACTGCCTTGTTCTCTTCAAATTAGCATAGCTCTTTTGTTTATCATTGTCCTTGGACAATATTTGCTTGATATTTATGAATTTATATTCCATTTATGAAAGCATCTCAGGTCCAAAGACAACCCTGTCTTCCAACCTGTCCCAACTACTTGGTATCTTGCACCTTCTTCCATAAAGTGCTTCAAATGGTGTCATCTTCAAAGTAGATTGGTATGAGTCATTATATGCAAACTCAACCAATTGAAGGTACTCTTCCCATTTGTATTATTGATCCATGCAATATGTATAAATATGTTATTGTATGGAAACTCAACCAATAGAAGGTATTCTTCCCATTTGCATTATTGATCCATGCAATATGTATGAATAAGATCCTCTAACACTTGATTAACTCACTCAGTTTGACCGTCAGTCTATGGATGATATGTAGCACTAAAGTTTAGTTACGTACCCAAAGCTAAATTCAGAGTTAACCAAAACTTAGAAGTCATTCTCATATCATAATCCGATATGATCTTCTCTAAAAATCTATGCAATCGATATACTTATGTTATGAATCTCTTCACAAGAATTAGTGCATTGTCTGCCAAATTACCTAGTATAAAGTGTGCTACCTTGGTTAGTTTATTAACTACAACTAAGATCATGATGTGCCTATTATATGACAATGGCAATCCTTGGAAAAAGTTCATACTAATCACCTATCATTTTCATTCTAGTATGTCATGTGGATATAACAATCTAGCTAGATGCACATGTTCAGATTTTACTCATTGACATTTCAGACAATGTGACATAAAGTCTGCTACATCTTTCTTAATTCCCTTCTAGAAATAAATTATCTAAGCTCTGTTATGAACTTGATTACTCTTAGATGTTCTGAATATGGGGTGTTGTGTAGTTATTTTATCACTGTGCTCCTCAAATTCTCCTAATCTGGCACATAAATCCTTTCATTGTATCACATAATACCATCACTCTCTAAGCTATATCCTTTATACCGATGATTCTAAGCATTTTTGTAAAAATCTTTCATGACTTGGTCATAAAATTCATCTCCTGGTGAGAACTCGATCACACGATCCCTAAAGTACTCCTGATAGTAGCCACAACTGTTATGTACTTTCTATGACTTAAGGCATCAACTAATCTATTCTCTTTACCTTTGATGTAATTGATATCAAGTCATAGTTTGACAAAAAATCTAACCAACATCTCTAACAAGCATTCAAATTTGGTTGGGTGAAGATGTTTTTGAGTCCCAAGTTACCAGTCTTGAGCTCAAATAGTTTATCCAACAAATAAAGTCTCCAAACTTGTAAATCATGAATAATTGCTACAAGTTCAAGATTATGAGGGGTGTAATTCACCTCATAAGGCTTCAACTTACCTGACTCATAAGCTACCATTATACCATAATGCATAAGGACTCCTCGTAGTCCATCCCTAGATGTATCTATGATCACTAAAAATTGACCATTGGGATCTGGAAATCTTAACATTGGTGCTAAAGTAAGCCTTCCTTTCAATTCCTAAAAAGCTACTTCACACTTATTTAACTAAATAAAACTTTGATTCTTACATTGCAGAGAGGTAATCAGATTAACTATCTTGGAAAATTTTGAAATGAATTTCCTATAATAGCTCACTAATCCCATGAAAATTCTTACCTCATGGACATTCCTTGGTGTCGACCACTTCATAATGGATATTATCTTATCCAGATTAATAGAAATGCCATTTTTTGAGATAATATGTCCCATACATTACACTTTGTTTTGTAAAAATATGTACTTGGAAAAAAATTCATATAGACTATGCTTTAGTAGATGTTGCAAAACTAACTCTAGATGTTGACGATGTTCTTCATCTTTAGAATATATAAGAATATCATCTAAAAAGACCAAAAAAAAATGATCTACGTAATCTCTGAACACACTATTCATGAGATTCATGAATGACATAGGTGCATTTTGTTGGTTCTCAGTTGTACACAATGTACGCTTGGCCTTGCACACTTAAAGAAAATGACAAACAAAGATGAAAAACCCACTAGTATGTCATTGTATCTAGGGAAGGGTTTAGCATCAAGACTATATTAAACATAGAAAATGATTGAGAGGCACTTCTAGAGGGTATGGTCAGCTCCCTACTACTTTTAGCTCTACCTGAACGAAGGTGAGAGGACCCAAGGTGTATTTTGCTCACATGGAAAGATTATGCAATTCAACCTCCATGGAGATTTTTAGCATAATAAAGGCACATATATGACCAGGGCACAACCCAAATCATTCACTCCACCTGGGAAGGGTTGTCACATAGAATGAGCAAATACACTATGTCATAGACAAGCTACTGAAGACATATTTGATAGTGATTACAACCTTCATTCCAAAGAATTTTTTCAACAAGGGGCTGAAGGGAAGACTGTAATATTAGAATTTAAAATGAACAACGTAGACACACATTAAGTATACAATATTTATGTGTCTGTAGACAAATAACACTTATAGTATATAAAGGGTGTATTATTCATAGGGTAGGACAGGGCAGGACAAGTTAGATGATTTAAAAAGGAGGGTGGTGTGGTGGTGATTTCCATATAGCAGGGTATCTCATAACATTTCATGACAATATTCCTTAGCAAATATGTATAAAAAAACTTTAAATGCAAGGCAATGGTAAACACCAAATGATACCTAATAGACTAGAACACACACTGAATCTAATCTTTCAAATGCTTTTCCCTTTTAAATCCATAAACCTAGGGTGCCTTAACAAGTTATTCAACAACCTATCATGAAGTAATACAAAGAGAGTTTATAATCTAAATCTATGCTCAAGATGACAACCAGTAATGAGCAAAAACCTAAATGTCCAATCAATAGTCCTTGTAAAACATGTCATTACATTGCATTAATAGGAAATAGTAAAAAACCACAAGCATTTCCATTAAATTGAAAATAAATATTACATACATCAGTATTTTAGAATGCTGCCATGGGGACAAGCATGGTGAGATTTTTTTTTTGACAAGGGAGACATAAACATGCTCTCAAATCTTGCTAATGGATGTACAACTACAACCACATTAGCAAGGGAGACAAAAGCTACACACAATAGTTGATTCCAATTTTTTTTTTGCAGAACCTAGACTTGGAGAGAAACAAAGACCAACATAATGGACAACCAACTAACCTCATAAATAGAATACAAGACTTCTATTTATGCATATTAAATCTTGGACTATGGGTCACAATTTTTTATAAATTACAAAACAAACTTTCAAGTTTGCCAAGATGCTTTTAGCTATAAAATATTCCCTTGCCATACTTGAAATCTTCATGTATTTGCAAGGAAAATCATTGTTATAACTGCTTCTATAAGGAATGATGAATATTTGAAGCATATCATTTGATCTCTTGGCTGAAAATGCCTTTCACATGAGCTTGAATGAGGATATTCATTTAAGGAGATGAACGTATTTTGTCATTATGTGGAACCACTTGAAGATCCCCTTGATCACTTGCTTGGATAGTTACCCTTTCCTTATGCATACCATGGAACAACCTCCTCTTACAATGATGACTAGAAAATATTCTTGATTCATGGCTACCAGAAGATCTTTTTGGGAGTGGTCCATGTTGATCTTGCAAACCTACAATATCTTTCCCTTGGAGGAGCTCAAACAAACAAAATAGATGAAAATTCTAAACTTAGATTGTTTTACCTTTTTAACCCTTTTGGCTCCAACTTGCATTTTTAGATTTGCATTTTAGGGCTTCCAACATATATTTTAATGCAAAAATGCATTATTTTCACCTTTTGATTTACTTGGGTAAATCTTGGCCCCTCTCATAAATTTGCCACTTGGAAACCGCCAAGTTGCTGTCAGTGGTGGAAACCTTTGTTAACTATATTTCGTAGGGTCCTTGAACATGTTGTGTATGTCTATGTGGCATCACCATGTCACTTAATTTACCAATATCTTTGCTTCACATTGGCCTCAACCTCACTTATCTTCATACATGGTTGAACTTATTGAAATGTCCATGATCATCCTACACCATTAGATCTGCTCATCCGAGCAAAAACATAACATAGATCTATGTCTGGTTCATTATGGTTGTGACACATCTCATTACCATGTTCAACCTAGACCCTTTGCAAAGTCCATCTTGGTTCACACCACTAGATCTATGCGGATTTTTGATCTTGATATGAAAGACCAAACGTTATCAGCTACTAGTTGTCTTTAGCCCTAAGGTTATACCACTTGGTAGCCCCACAAGCTCTCTACACCTTGCTCTATCAGTCTTAACAGACAATGCGCTCTTGCCATGTGGTAATCTTGCATTCATTCTATAGCTTTGTTGAAAAATCTTGACTTAATACATGTCTACACTTAGACACGTACTATCGATCTCTAGGAATGTGCTCTAGGAATGTGCTCTATCTTTAACTTGTGACCAAATATTGACTTTTTAACTATGATCTCATCCCATTAGATCTTTTCATATGATCAAACTGCATTGTCAGATTATAATCCATGAGATTGAGCATGATTTATTCTTGCAAACAATACCCCATAAGCTTGACACTTATCATGTTTACGCTTATCATAGGTTATTTTAACTATCTAGCTTTGATCACGCACTGTCAGATCATCCCCATTTGAGAAAATACATGTTGTTAGATCTACCTCCTTTTGAAATCAAATGACTACTTACTGTGCCATAAAATTGATATTTGCATGCATGTCATCCTATAATTTAGGTAAATTTCTTTGCAATTTAGGTAAATTTCTTCGACCTTCCTGCTTTTATTGGCCCTTTAGTCTTTGGGGATTTTGTTCTACAACATTTATTTGCAACAATATGTCTTTGACATTCCTAATCTGCAATAATATTTTTTGGCATTTCTGTCAGGATAGTTTACTCAAATAAAATGTTTGAGATAATTTCCCTAAAGGATTTTGACTTCACACTTTTCTCGAGAGATTTAAACTTTATTGGACCTTTTGCATGGGTAAGATGCCCAAAGGAAATAAAAATTTTAGAAAATTTATCGTGGACAAAATGCCTATAAAAAATTGACCTTTAGCATTTTTGTCTTCGTCGGGACAATTATTTTAGACATTTTGTCTGAAACAATTTCCCCGAAGAAAATGACTAACATTTTTCTCAAAGAAATTGAACCTACACTTTTGTGAAGGAATCTGGACTTGACATTTTCATCAAAACAAAGAAATTTTATCAGGATTTTCACCACGAGTAAAATGCCTGAAGGGCAAGTGCCCTTTGGTCTTTTTTCCATGGACAAAAAGTCCAAAACAAATAAGCCTTTTGGACCTAACAAATTTTTTGAAACAATTGACTTTGCATTTATTTCAGGCTTTTTGCACAGGCAAAATGCCCAAAGGGCAAGTGCCCTTCAGACTTTTTGCCATGGACAAAAAATTTGAAACAAATAAGACTTTGGCCTAAAACATAGAATTTCTTCAAACTTCTTGTAGTAGACAAAATGTCTGATAAAAATTAAGTCTTTAGAATTTTTATCTGAGAAAAAATCCCTAAGACCTATTTACATCAAACAAAGTGTTCACACAAAAACCTGAAAAATTCTAAGGGAAAGACACATATGCCAACTAAATACCAAATTAAGACTTGGCTGATTCAACATAAACCCTGACTTTGACATATAATGAACACATGAAATCAAGACTAAGCTGAGGACTTAGACATTTTCACTTGACAAGGGCCCAATTGCTTCAATGTAATTTTGGAAATTAACACTGGCTCTCACTTGGGGATGTAGACCCCTTGCCAGTGTGCAAAGAACCCCCAAAATGCAAGACTAGGTGCCGATCCATTGGGTCATAGAGTTAAGACTTAACATTCTTAGAAAATATTCATGAAGGTTCAACAAAACATGGCAGACTTAACAAAAATAGATCAAGGGGATCTAAAAACAAACACATGAAAAGAAACTGTACAAACAAGGCCCAAAATAAAGGGGTGACAAAGTAGTGAAACAATACAAAGACAAAACTATACACTCCATAATAATGTACATAGGTTACAAACTCAATCAAAGAAGTGTTTCAAATGTCTGCCATTGACTGACAACTCTAGTATTTCACCATCCATGTCTCTCAAGAAGAAAGTATGCTTCCCAATCCTGCAGTTAAAGGAAAAGGATCAAACTTTTCATGTTTTCCTTTCTCCACATGCCTATTATCTTAAATTAGAACCATATCACCTACTTGAAAATTCGTTGGAGTAACCTTTCTATCAAATATTTTCTTCAGCTTCTTTTTGAACTTCAGGTGTCTTTCACGATCTTATCTTCGAATCTCATCAAGATCAATAAGTTGGTTCATCTTGCTTTCATAGTTGTTGATTTGCTTATCATCTTCTAGTTTCTATATGAGCTGATAAGTGGGTAACTACAAATTCATAGGAAAAATTACTTGAGCTCCATAAATAGGCTCAAATGGGCTTTTTCCTGTAGCTCTCTTGGGTGTAATCCTATTAGCCCATAGGGCAAACTTTAGCTATTTACCCCACTTATTTAATTTCAACATTTGTCTAATAATCTTGAGCAAGTTTTTGTTACTGGATTCTGCTTGCCCATTCCCTTGAGGATTTTGGTTGGAAGCATAGGTCAATTTAATCCCATACACTTTGCATAATGCCACTAAAGGTTTAGCTTTGAAGCTCATAGCATTGTCAGTAATAACTTTAACAGGCACATCAAATCTAAAAATAATCTGATTTAACAAAAATCCTAACTACTTGGTGTGTTGCTTTCTTTGTAGGGACCACTTCAACCCATTTTTTAAAGTAATCAGTTGCAACTATTACCCATCTATGTCTAGCACTTGATGAATCAATAATTTCTCAAATGAAATCCATTCCCTATTGTCTGAATGGGCCTTCAATCGTCATAGGTTGTAAAGGAAGAAAACCTAAAGCTTTCATCCTCCTAGTAAAGCGCTGACATTTCTCACACTTTATGGCTTTTTGAGTAACATATTTGAATAGTTATGGCTACCAATAACTAGCTCTCAAAATTTTATGAGTTGTAACCTTAGGTGCAAAATGGCCACCATATGCTCCACTATGGAAGTCTTTAATCAGATCAATAATTTATTCTTTTATCACGCATCTTAGGATAGCCCCATCCAGATTCTTCCATGTTAGTCCATTCTCAGTCAAGAGGTATTTTTGGGAAATAAGTTTGAGAGTTCTTCTTTGATTCTTATCCAAGTCAAGTAGACAGTTCAGATTTTTCAAGAGGTAAACAATATCTCTATACCATGGAGACATGTTAAAGTGACTCAAAGAATCATCAACATTAAAAACATTAGTGTTTACCTCAATATCTTACAAATCGGTCTCAGTCATAATCTTGGCTAGATCCATCCCTCTTACTAACTTGGTGATCTAAATATCCATGTCATACTCTTGTATCTTGTTGACCCACCTACATCTCTTGCTAGATACTTCAGTTTGAGTCAAGATGTCATTTACCATGGTATTTGAGACATAAGTAACGATCTTTGAACTCAAAATATATATCAAGAAATTTTTAACAACCTTCAAAAGAGAAAAAACTTGTTTTTCTATGATGGTATAGTTCAGTTCATGACCTTGCATAGTTTTGCTAAAGAAAGCTATGGGGTACTCATGACCATCTTCATTATTTTTCAATAGGAGAACAACAACAATATTGTGTGATGTAAAAGATAATATCTAAAATAACTTTATGTAATCAATACTGGCCAAAATATGGGCTGATTTTAAATCTCCCTTAATGTCATTAAACGCTTGCACAACCTTCTCCTCCCATTTGATGGTCTGATCCTTCCTCAACATGGAAGTAATAGGCCGAGTAATCTCTATAAAATTAGACACAAACCTCCTTACAAAGTTAATTTGTCCAAAGTAAAATTGAATTCCTTTTTTAGACTATGGGATAGGCACTTTCTCAATGGCTTCTACCCTTTTAGGGTCAATCATGACACCATATTTGGACACTATATGTCTTAGTAACTTGGCCTTTTGTACTCCAAAGTGGCACTTCTTCAGATTAACTGAAATGATGAACTCCCTACATTTGATAAACACTTTTTCTAGATGTTCCAAATGTTCTTCTCTAATCTTGGAGTACATAGTGATATTGTCTTGATACATAGCTATGAACTAGTTAATTATCCTAGCAAAAGTGACGTTCATAGCTCGCTAGAACATTGCATCAACATTCATTAACCCAAAAATCATCCTCATATATACATATGTGCCCCAAGGCATGGTGAATGAGGTCTTAGGTCTCTTCAATTCCTTTACCAGAACTTGATTATACCCTAATTACCATCTAATGTGGATAACATCTCTAATCTAGTAACACTCTAAAATAGGTTCTCCATATTGGACAGAGAATAATTATCTTTCAAAGAAGCTTTATTCAAATTATGAAAAATCCACACATAAGTGGATTTCACCATTCTTCTTTCTCATAGGGACTAAATTTGTAGCCCATGATGAATACCTAATGAGATGAATGATACCGCCATCCCTTAGCTTCTTTAATTTATCCCTCATCTTGGTGGCCAAGATTGGGTTAATGGGCCTCTATTTCTGCCTGAAAGGCTTACTATTAGGCTACAATGAGATAACATGCTGAAACAAGTCTTCCCTATATGCTTTAGCTCATAATAAGACCATGCTAATAAATCTTGGTACTTCCTTAGCAGTTGCATGTAAGCTTGTTTCTTAGCTGCACTCAGGTGAGTACCAGCCAAACCCTCATTTGATTCTCATGAGAACCCAAGTTGCACTTATTCATGTCTTTTGAGATGAATGAGTCTCTTAATATAACTATATCAACACCATCAAAATATGCCTCCAAACTTACCAATCCTTTTGGGATCATGTTTGTCTTTAACTAAATAATGTCCTTCCCAAACAAGGTCTCTTATCCATCACAGACCTGAACCATAGATTGTAGGTCTATGAGCTTATCATGGAACTCAACTTCATAGTTCAAAAACCTCTTAATCTATTCATCATCATCAAAGACCTAACAATGATGAACATTATATGGGACTGAAGGTCGAACAAGCACTTCCACTTGATACTGACAATGAGGGATCATATTTGCAATATCAAATTGAGCACCTAGCCTTGCAAGTTTGTTAGCTTCTTGGTTGAAATGCTTATCATGATAATAAATTTTGAATGCATCAAATAATTTAAACAAATCCCAAACAACACTTTGATATTATTTCAACCTTTTATTCTTTGTGGCATAAGCATTGCAGATCTTTTTAACCACTAACTCATAATCACCCTTGACAATCAAACTTTTAATTCCATATTCACGAAAAATACTTAAACCAAACAAGAGTGCCTCATACTCAATAATATAATTTGTGCACTTTAAGGATAGATAAAAAGAAAACATAAAGCATTTACCATTCGAGGCATAAAAGACAACCCTAGCTCCATTTCCAAGATTAGAGCAAGCCCTGTCAAAACACATTTTCCAAACTACATTTTCTTTATTAGGGTCAACATCAAGAATAATGGGCTATTTACTAGTATCAACATTTCCAACAAAGTTGTTCAATTCAACATCTATGTACAACACTTCATTTAGAGCATGCTTAGGATCTTAAATCACATGTAACATCTTTGACTCTCCATAAAGTTTGACCATCTTTTCCTCCAACAAAATGGTGGCAGAGGAAAGGTTTATCTCTACACTTCCACCCATGTTAGCAACCTATTTTTTGATAGCAACATCCCCCATTCAGGTGGGTAGTCTATAACTACTACGTCTATATTCAGATACTTACTAGGATGAACTGCCAACTATACTACCAACCCATTGACTTGTTCAACAATTGAAACTTATCATGAGTCTATGGCATAACACTTGCCAAAGGCTAACGTAATCTTAACTCTGATTTCATTTAGGACACCCAAGGGCATTACATTATAGGAAGATCTAGAGTCAAACATGCAATTGTGAACAATCAAACCATTAATCAATAAGGTTGTATAAAATAGATCCATATTCAACTAAATCTCCACTAATGCAGTCCCCTAATAAACCTTCAAAGTAGGTTTAACAACCTCTTTGTATCCTTCATCACTTTTTGGGGGTGTTTGGGGTAACTCAATTTCATTTACATCTAACTTCTCACCAAATCCCAAGTACTTGAATGTTCTCTTCCTGTGTTTAGGTATTCATAATAATTTAACAAGTGGCACAGTGATTTTTATTTGACTCAACATTTGGGCCATATCACACATGCTATACTGAGGAAGATGTGTATTTGGTGGAAGGGTAACAACACCTTTAGCTAGAATATAGTCACTTAAAGTCTTAAGTGGAGTAGGCTGAGATGGATTTGAATCTTTAATAGCAGCCTTCAATGGTGGATTTTGTTTAAACTCATTAGCACCCTTAGGGATACTAGACAATATGGGTACTCTATTCTTGGATGGAACACCTCTAGGCTTAACAACTTGGGATATGGGTGCTATCTTGGAAGCTTCTATGACTGTTATAGCTTTCTTTTTTTCCTTTATTGTATTCTCTACCTTTGGATTAGCAGGGGTGGTGTCTTGAGGAGCAACACCTTATTGCCTACTTCTTGAATTGTATTCTTACTTTTAGGTAGCTATTGTATTAATTAATAGCTACCTGTCCTTAACTGATGGAATTCTTCCATCATATTTCTTAATCATCATATAGCGTAAGAGATTAAAATCATGAATGGGTAATTCATATTCTTGCGACATATTAACATCATAAGAAAAATCAAAAGTTGGGACACTCTCCATTTTGACAACACTCCAAAATTGATCAACCATAGTAGCATTCGATAGTTCTTTATAAGTGGTTAATTTGCTTTTGGGGCTTCGAAAATTGAACATAAAAATATCATATTCAGATGATGCATATCCAAGTTCTTCCAAATCTTCATCAATTTGTTCAGCAATATCACATGGAGGGTGTGGAAGGAAGCAGTTGTCACACCAATCAATATCTAAGTCAGAATTCATAGCATTTACCTTAGCATTTAAAGGATCGGGCACCTCTTTTCTAGCCCCTTTGTTTTGGTTTCTCTCTGTCCTTTCATCTTGTTCAGGCCTCTTCCCTCTATCATTATCTTGATGGTGGAAAATAGGCCTTCCTTGCACTTGATTTGGATTTGGATCCCTTTCATGACTAGTAAACACATGAGGTATCCCCTTTTCAATTCAAGCCAACTTATAGGATATTTCTCTGACAATAGAGGCCAAATTCTTGAAAATCTCCTCTAAATTGGTTGTCTTCATGGACTGTGTCTTTTCTAGATTTAACTAATTTAACATCAACCCTTTTGTTTATGGGCTTTCCCATAGCTTTGATGTTATTTTCAATTTGGATAGCCATATTGAATTCCATCTGCATGTTCATGGGAGCCTTGTCCCTCAAGTAGTATTCAACCTTCTTATCAGAGGCATTGTAGTATTTTATCAAGCACCTTGTATTGTTGGGCCTAATGTTTTTGAGCAATTACATCATAGTTTAACTGAACCTTGTATTAAAGTCTTGAACAAATTGATTGGGGTTCTTCTTGAGTTTTTCAAATTCAGCCAAAAGGAACCTTAGATCAATTCTAACACCATATTAAATTCTAAAAACATTCCTCATTTCTTCCTATGAATCAATGCATCCAGGGGGAAGATAATTGAACCATTCATGAGCATCTTCCTCCAGCATGTGGACAAATAACTTGATACACACATCCTCATGCTCAACCTTATAATCTTTAATAATATTGTGAAAATCCATCAAATGCTTATCACCACTCACTGCATTATTCCCTTGAAAATTTGGGAGGCATTTCCTAACTTCATTTGGGACTTCATTAGGATGACCTTCCATGTCAACAAAATTTATAGGCCTACATCTGGAAATATGGAATGCAGGATACTCATTCTCATCTTGGTCCCTATGCCTCATGATTAGTTCAATAGGAGGTTCAAAAACTAATGGCAAAGGAATGTGAGGGGGTGAATGAGGTGGACTTTGTTTTTCACACCTAGGAGGGGATTCAGTTGGTTGAGAAGGAGTTGGGTAATACACAAGACTATAGGTTTTAGAATTAGTAAAAGACCTAAGATAGTCCTCAATAATAGGGATCTCAATAAGATGTTCAAGATTATTAGGACCTTGACAAACCTTAGTAACTAAGCCTTGCCCTTGAACAGGCTTCCAACCTTGTCTCCCTCTTCTTTGAAGAATACTTAAGGGTGGAGCAAGTTTCTTAGATAGGTCACATTTGAAAGATGAGCTCAATTCTTCTAGCTTTACAAAAAGAAAAATAATCAAAGCTAAAAGTTAGCAGAATGATATTCAAAACAGGAAATGATCTTTCTTGAAACCAGGTGATAAAAATTAGAGTCACCATTGGAATCATAATTCTAAAATATAACAGTTAACAAACTATTTATGATACATGCTAAAATCAAACTCGCTAAAGCTTAAAACTTCTTGGCACATCCCTGGTGGAGTGCTACAGTGTTGATGACTAATATAATCAAATCAGTGTAGTAGTAATAGAGAACTTCACAACATGAAATACTTACATCTCTCTGCAAGAGTATTCAGCAACAAAAGTGACCAAGACTTTGATTTAATCCCTAAGAATGATGCCAATTGAGTATTGATTCTTAGTTGTACACCACGTACTCTCAACCTTGAACACTTGAATAAAATAGTAAACAAAGATGAAAAACCTGATAGTATGTCATTATGGCTAGGGAAAGGTCTAGCATCAAGACTAGATTGAATACAAAAAATGACTGAGAGGCACCTACAGAGGGTATGGTCAGCTCCTTGCTACTTTTGGCTCTACCTGTACCAAGGTGAGAGGACCTATGGGTAACTTGATCACATGGAGAGCTATTATAATTTAACCTCCATGGGGATTTTTAGGCATAGATATGACCAGGGCACACCCAAACTTGTTCACTCCACCTAGGAAGGGTTGTCACATAGAATGAGTAAATACACTATGTTTTATACAAGCTACTAAATATAGATTTGAAAGTGATTACAACCTTCATTTAAAATAATTTTTTTGACAAGGGGATGAAGGGAAGATTGTAATGCTATACTTCAAAATGCAAAATGCAGACACACGTTAAGTATACAATATTTATCTATAGGAAAATAACACTTATAGCATGCAAAGGGTGTATTATTCACAGGGTAAGACAAGGCAGGACAAGTTAGGTGATTTCAAAAGGAGGGTGGTGTGCTGGTGCTTTATAAACAATAGGGTATCTTACAACATTTCATGATAATATTCTCTAGCAAAGATGCAAAACAAAAACTTAAAATGCAAGGTAATGGTAAACATCAAATGATCCATAAGAGACTAGAACACATACTTAAGTTAATATTTCAAATGCTTTTTCCTTTCAAATCTGTAAACCTAGGATGCCCTAACAAGTTATTCAATAACCTATCCTGAAGCAATGCAAAAAGTGTTTATAATCTAAATCTATGCTCAAAACAACAACTAGTAATGAGCACAAACCAAAATGTCCAATCAACAATCCTTAAAAAACATGTCACTGCATTTCGTCCATAGGAAACAACAAAGAACCACAAGCATTTTCATTAACTTGGAAAGAAATATTACACACATCAGTATTTCAAAATGTTGCCATGGGGACAAGCATGGTGAGATTAATCCTTTGACAAGGGAGACATAAACATGATCTCAAATCTTGTTAATGGTTATACATTTGCAACCACCTTAGCAAGGGAGATAAAATCTACACACAATAATTGATCCCAATTTTTTTTTTGCAAAACCTAGACTTGGAGAGAAATAAAGACCAACATAATGGATAACCAACCTACCGACCTTATGAATAGAATATAAGCCTTCTATCTATACATTTTAATCTAATACTATGGGTCACAAATTTTTTAAATTTGCAAAACAAACTTTCAAGTCTACCAATATGCTTCCGACTAGAAAATATTCCCTTGCCACCCCTAAAATCTTCATGTATCTGCAAGGAAAATCATTGTTACAACTTCCTCTACAAGGAATGATGAAGACTTGAAGCATATCTTTGATATCTTGGCTAAAAATGCCTTTCATAGGAGCTAGAAGGAGGATATTTGTTTAAAGAACTGAACAAATTTTGTCATTATGTAGAAGCACCTGAAGATACCCTTGATCACCTGCTTGGATAGTTGCCCTTTCTTTATGTATGCCATGGAATAACCTACTCTTACAATGATGACTAGAAAATATTCTTGATTCATGGTTTCTAGAAGATCTTCCTAGGAGTGGTTTATATTGATCTTGCAAACCTATAATATCTTTCCCATGGAGGAGCTCAGACAAACAAAGTAGATGAAAAATGCTAAACTTAGGTTGCTTTACCTTTTTACCCTTTTGGCTCCAACTTACCTTTTCACATTTTGAATTTTAGTTCTTCCCTCATATGTTTTAATGCAAAAATACATTATTTTCACCTTTTGATTTACTTGGGTAAATCTTGGTCCCTCTCACAAATTTTCCACTTGCAAATTACCAAGTTGTTGTGAGTGGTGGAAGCCTTTGTTAATTGTATTTCATAGGGTCCTCAAACGTGTCATCCACACCTATGTGGCATCACCATGTCATTTAGTTTACCAATATCGTTGCTTCATACTGACCTCAAACTCACTTGTCTCCATACATGGTTAAACTTTGCTGGAATGTCCATGATCATCTTGCATCATCAAATCTACTCATCTAAGCAAACACAGACCATAGATCTATATTTGGCTCATTGTAGTTATGACACATGTCATTACTACATTCAACTTGGAACCTTTGAAAAGTCCATCTTGGTTTACACTCCTGGATCTGTATGCACAGTTCGACGCAGACCATCAATCTTGATCTAAAAGACCAAGCGCTATTTGCTACTAGCTATTTTTAGCCTTGAGGTCATGCCACTTGGCAGCCTCGTGGGATATTTACACCCTCTGTTAGTCCTGATGGGTTAATTCACTCTTGTCATGTGGTGGTCCCACATTCATTCTAGACTTTTTTGAAAAATATTGACTTAATATGCGTTGTAGATCAGATTGTGTACACTGAAATGCATACCATTAATTTTTGGGAATGTGCTCAATCTTTAGCCTATGACTATGTATTGACTTTTCACCTATGCCTTTATACCATTATATCTTTTCATTTGATTATACGTGCATCATCAGATTGCAATTTTTGAGATTGAACATCATTTATTCCTACAAATGATGCCCTATGAGCTCGACACTTATCGTGTTTGCACTTGTCTTGGGTTCCTTTGACTATCTAGCTTTGATCATGCACTATCGGATCATCCTCACTCAAGCAAATGCATGTCATTATATCTTCATCATTTTGAAATCAAATTGCTACTTGTCATGCCATAAAATTGACATCCATGCACCTGTTATACCTGGAATTCAGACAAATTTCTTTGGGATTTTACTTGTCAGATCTTTTATCTTCTGTGTTCCTTCTTTCATTAGCCCTTTGGTCTTCGAGGCTTTTGTTCCACAACATGTCTTTGCAACAATATGTCTTTGGCATTCCTGCCTTACAATAATATTTTCAGGCATTTCTGTTGGGACCATTTTCTTAGACAAATTTTTTGAGACAATTTCCCCAAAGGATTTTGATTTCACAGTTTTCCTGAGAGATTTAAACTTTATCAGACCTTTTTCATGGACAAGATACTCAAATAAAATAACCCTTTCAGAACTTTTTTTGTAGACAAAATACTCACAAGAATTTGACCTTCAGTATTTTTGTCTTCATCAAGATAATTGTTCCAGACATTTTATTTGAAATAATTTCCTTGAAGAAAATGACTTTGACATTTTTCCCAAAAAAATTGTAGTTACACTTTCTCGAAGGAATTTGGACTTGACATTTTCCTTGACATAAAGGACTTTTGTCAGGCTTTTTGTGTCGAAAAAATGCCCGAAGGGCAAGAGTCCTTTGAAATTTTTACTGTAGATAAAATTCCAAAACAAATAAGACATTGGCCTAAAACATAAAAATTCTTTTGACTTTTTGTAGCGGAAAAAATGTTTGATGCAAATAAGTCTTCAAAATTTTTTTTCTAAGACAAAAATCCCGTAAACCTATTTCTATCAGACAAAGTGTTCATGCAAAAAAGCCCAAAGAAGTATAAGGTAAAAACACATACGCCAAGTAAAGACCAAATTAAGACTTAACCGATTCAACATAAAACTTGACCTTGACATATAATGAACACTCGAAAGTAAGATCAGGCTAAGGACTTAGGCATTTTCACTTAAGAAGGGCCCAAATGCTTCAGTGTAATTTTGGGCACTAACACATTCATCATCCTAAATGGTAACACTGTAAACTCATAATGCCCATAACAAGTTCTAAATGCTATTTTTGGAATATACTCATCTTTTGTTCTTAACCAATGATATCATGCTCTAAGATCAATCTTCGAAAAGACCACTGCTCCTCATATCTGATTTAAATATCATCTATTTGAAGTAGTGGATACCTATTTTTGATGGTCACTTTATCCAACATTCTATAATCAATGTGAAGTCAAAGAGTACCATCCTTCTTCTTAAAGAAGACAACTTGTGCACCCCATAGTGACACACTTGCTTTAATCAATCTTTTAGACAATAATTCCTAAAGTTGTGCCTTCAATTTAACCAATTCAGTGTTTGTCATTCTACATGGTGCCTTAGACTAAGGTTATGACATTGGTTTGATATCAATAGAGAAATCAAACTCCCATTTAGGAGGCAATCTTGGAAATTTTTCTGGAAACACATCATGGAAATTCTTAAGGAAAGTATAATCTTCAATTGATGGTTCCTTTAATTCCTCCATTTCATTTATCTTGACTATAAATGTTTGACATCTTTTTCCTTGGGCTTTCTTGAGTTGCCTTACAAAAAACTGCCTAATCCTTAACTCCATTTTCTCACCCTATTTGGTGTCTAATTTTTAAAATCATCTAGATACTCAACCCTTTTCAATTAACAGTCAACCTTGGCCTTATGCTTCACAAACCATTTGACTCTTAGGATCACATCATATGACCCTAGTGGTGATACATAAAGATCCACAACCATTGTGAATTTTAGAAACCTAATTTTTGCTTCTACTAAACATTTGTCAACTTGGACTTTGTAATCATTCCCATATTATATTGACCATGCATTTACCATTACATTATTTTTTCTAGAAAATTTATTAAAATTATAGGAGCTATAAAACATTCTATAGCCCATGTATCTATCAAAATAGAAATTGGATGTTCAAACAAAATACCTGATAGTTCTATGGGTGAAGCTTGAAATTCAGCTTATCAATTATTAACTACCGCATGAATATGTTGATGAAAATTTCTTTGCTAAGGGGCAGAACCCTTATTCCTTAGCTTATCCTAGGTACATTCATGTGCAAAATGGTCACCTCTACAGATGAAGTAACCTCCCAATGGTCCCTTCCTATGAGACTAATGGTTTAATTGAATTAGTTTTGGAACCATTACCCAGTTTCTTACTACCTAAACCAATATGGAATATGGTATTCTGGCTCTTGAATTGACTCTTGGAGTCTTCACTCCTCTACTTCTAGTTCTTCTTCTTGAAAGTTGGCTTAGAACTTACAAACTTCTTCTTCAACTTGTCCCTGACTTGAGCAAGATATTTCAACTTTTGCTCTTGTTTGAATACTTTGTCAAAGACTTGGTCCATGGTAGATGGTCCATAAACATCTACTTCTCCAATAATATGGGGTTTTAATCTCATGATGAACTTCCTAATCTTGAACCATTCATCTGATTGATATTAAGGTACATATTTCAAAAGTTTTGTGAATTGTTCCTAGTATTCATTCATCGATAAGTGTCCTTGCTTTAGATTTTGAAAATATATAAAATTTTGGTCAAAATATAACTGTAAAAGCCATAATAATTTGAACAGTGTCATAAACTGATCCCAAGTACTGGTGGCCAAGTTTAGATTCATTTCTAACTTCTTATTGACCCACCATGTAGTTGCTTCTCCAACCAACTAATAAGCTCCCCAAAAAATTTTGGTGACATCAGAGTAATTTTGAATCTTGAAATACTTATCTATTTCAATCAACCATGCTTCAACTCCATTTTCCATTATGGTTCTGTCAAAATTAGGTGGATTTTCTTTTTTCATATCCCTTGCTAATTCTACAGCTACACATGCTCTCATGTTTTGAGGCACTTCCTTGTATCTCTAATTATGAGGGATTTCCTAGTCATCAGGATGCTCTTTAGGCTCATCCCGATGGGCTTCTTCCTCTTGTCCATGAATTTCCTATTTTAGGGCTATGATTTTATCCTTAGTCTCATTCATGGCTACAAGAATCTGATCTAACTTTGTTTCCTGTTCAACAATAAATTGGTTAGGATCAAAGGGAGGGTTATTTTCATTGACATTTTAAGGACCCTCACTTGATGCTTTTACTTACACCATTCTTCTTTTTGCTAACAGAATAATATGAAAATATTAGCAGACTCATTAAGTCCTAGTGTTTGAGTCATAACTCTGATACCATAATCGAACATCCCCACATGAATTTACTAGAATAATGTAGTAATTTAAAAAAATTTACATAACACTTCTTATTTCATTAGATTACATGACAATAATCTAATTAGTGATCCTAACATACTACTAAGCATACTAAACATATGTAAACATGTAACAATAATAGTTATTGATCACTGTCATCATATGTAATATAACATAAATGCATAAGAAAACTGATTACATTAAAATCTAGCCACGACTGGTAGAATAATATAGCCACTGTAGTCAATATATAGTAAGTAATCAATTACATTTCCAATAGGCATTTAGCCTCAACATATATATATATATATATATATATATATATATATATATATATATATATATATATATATATATAATTATAGATACAATTATCCACAGATCATGGGTTACTCTAACTCCAATATCTATGATAATCTCAAGTGTAGTCTCCAATTAAATGTTGCAGTGGGGGGGGAGAGCATCATCCGAGTGCTTTTCCAAACCAAACACAGACCATTTATCCCCCACACAATCCCCCAAATAGGGAATGACCCTCACTTCATAGATGGGCAGATAGTGATGGTGCGGGAATCTAAAGAGACATGCTAGTACCCATGTGTTATAAAATTATACTACATGATGTGTACCATAAATAAAATATGTTCTAACATGATATTGCACACACATGTAAATCATATATATGAAATATAATGTCTATCTAAACATTGATTTGGCCAAAGTTTTTAAATAGCTAATGATCTCTAGGATCAGTCAAATTTATACACTGATCGGATTACCTTCATCTGGCATTGATGGTGTTAAGTAAGCTAGTGAAGTCTATCTCACTGTTTAGTTAGTATTAGCAATATGAAATTTGGTTAAAATATATACAACCAATAGATTCATAATGATTAATTCTTACTAACAAGTATAACTTAAACTAGCTACAGGAATAATCACTTTACATACATTTAGTCCATCAAATGTATGAATGAATCTTATTCTTATTATTCATCTCATAAACAATAATCATAACAAGTTTATTTACCAAATGGGTAAATTATAAACTCATTGTACAAATTCTTCTTTTCATAAGTAAATGCAAATGTAATAAAATCAATAATCCTAAACATTTGACACATACTACTCTATTATAACAACAACAATAAGAAATTTAACTTATAAATCCAAAGTATAATCTTTCATTTCATTATACCTATTGAGAGGATTTATTACATTAAATTAAAGCACCCTAACCTTTAAGTTTTTGACTTCATTATTTAATCAAACTAAAAGAATAGTTATTCATCTAATATATTCATACCCACTATATATATGTATGTGGACCTAAGTTCACAGATAGATATATATATATATATATATATATCTATCTGTGAACTTAGGTCCACATACATATATATAGTGGGTATGAATATATTAGATGAATAACTATTCTTTTAGTTTTATTAAATTATATATATATATATATATATATATATATATATATATATATATATATATATATATATATATATATATAATACTATGGCATTTTTCATTTATTTCAAGATTATATTATTCAATAACCTTTTTATGATCAAGCATATAAATTTAAAAAGAGTCTCTTTAATTCCTTTAGCCCAAAACTAAATTCAGAATAAACTCCATATTAGATGTGGTACAAATTTGACCCAAAAATTGTTCCAAATCAAATACTTTGTTTTACCTAAATACCCAAATCTATACATCTTTGTTTCATACTCTCAAATATAATTTTTTTTGCACAGTCCTTCAAGGTATATACTTGTAATGTTTTCAATCATATAACTAAAGATATATACTCATAAAACTCTTGAAATTATTGTATTTGTTTTATACAAAATGTATATATTTAAATCAATCTTGTTTGAGTAAAAAAAATACATAGACATTGGTTTACATATACACCATGTTCAAATGCAATCTCATTCTTTAACTTGTTCAAGTTTATAACATAGTCTTGTGTATGTATATATATACATAGTCTTCACATCATACCATGTTTTCAAAAGATAAGGCACAATTGAGACATATATAACATATGTATATATACGTCATTCATAATTAAATTAAACACACACATAGTCAACATATTTACATATGTCTATATGTATTCACTATTTAATGTTAACCTTCAAACATAGTCATCATAGGTATAGATATATACTCATTCTGTCACGTATTACACAGTTCTACTAAATATCCATTTGCAATGTTAAAAACTTACAATTATGGCTTCGACATAATTCTTTATGTTCTATGTTTCAAACAACACACACACACACATATAACAATCCATATATATATATATATATATATATATATATATATATATATATGTATGTATGTATGTATGTATGTATGTATGTATGTATACACACACACACATAGTAGACACACACACACACACACACCCACACACAAAGTCTTCACATCATACCATGTTTTCAAAAGATAAGGCACAATTGAAACATATGTAACATATGTATATATACGTCGTTCATAATTAAATTAAACACACACATAGTCAACATATTTACATATGTCTATATGTATTCACTGTTTAAATGATAACCTTCAAACATAGTCATCACATGTATAAATATATACTCATTCTGTCACATATTACATAGTTCTACTAAATATCCATTTGCAATGTTAAAAACTTACAATTATGGCTTCAACATAATTATTTATGTTCTATGTTTCAAACAACACACACACACACACACACACACACACACACACACACACACACACACACACACACACAGAGAGAGAGAGAGAGAGAGAGAGAGAGAGAGAGAGAGAGAGAGAGAGAGAGAGAGAGAGAGAGAGATGTGTGTGTGTGTGTGTGTGTGTGTGTGTCTAGATTGTTATATACTAACCAAGTCTGAGTTAAAAGGTTTTCAAATGGTTTAATAGAGTAATTTGCATGCTATCATTTCAATTTTATACATACATAATGAAGTCAATTTGTGGATTGTCGACTTAATGATGAATTGTGTAAATTTTGATAGATAAAACTATGAATAGAATTGGTATATTTCTACATAAATAGGGTTTGGGTATTTAGGAATAATATAAATGTAGGGTAAATATGTATTCATATATGACTTGTGTATATATGTGAACATGACATATATAAATATATGTATATAGAAATACACACACACGTGGCTAACACAAAATGGCTAACACAATGTTAATTATCTTCTTATATCAAAATGATATAACATACATTTATTTATTTTAATCATAACAAGATAATAATTTGTGTCATTACTAGGGTATATAGGCTATCTATATCTTTAGTTATTTTTAATAGCTTGACGTATATTGATATTCTCAAATATCAATAATATCAAGCTTAATGTTCTAAAATGTTATAAAAACATTTTGTTAATCTATATATAATAGTAGCTAGATATCATTTACATGGGTTTACATTCCCATAATTATAAACAAATAGAAGTAAAGTAACCTTATAAAATCATGCTGCAATGTTAAACACTAAGTCAAAATAAAATATACACATTGCAATGACATACAAGATTTATTCCATATCTATGTACTAACATTTATATCACACAAAGTCTAATATTTAACTACAATTAATTTTAAAAATGTACTAACTCTAACAATCTAAACACACAATGCATATAAAATCTAAAATCAAATATGGTTTGTGCATGGGTTTAGCAGTTCTTTTGTCATCCTTCACCATTTCCATCTACATCACCCTCTATGATGATATTCATGCTCTATCATGCTCTAAGGGATGATGTTCCTGCATCCAACTCATGCCAAGAAGGTAGTTAGTCCAATACATCATGATATATATGTATGCATGCATGTATTTATGTATGTATGTATCATAAAACAATGCTATAACATAATTATTATGTAAAAAAATCATAATTAACTAACTCATAATAATGAAATCATGAAATTTAAGTAATATACATTTATCCCATAAAAAGCATATGATTTGAAATTTAGTTAAAAATTAACTAATCAATTTAACAACCATAATAATTCATGGATAAATTAGGTAAATTAGTTTAGTGAGAAATCAGGATGTAACACAGATGGTCATAAGCATATCCTTACCACCACTGAGTACTTCACTAAGTGGGTTGAAGCTATACCCCTCAATTACATGAATGGAAAATAAAATTTCAAATTCATCTTCAACCATCTCATTTGTCACTATGGTATCCCATCTCACGTTATATCAAATAATGGTGGATCTTTTAAAAATAAGAATATCAAATCACTCTTTGTCAAGTTTAACATTACCCAACACTTTTCCATTGCATATTACCCACAAGGTAATGTCTAAGCAAAGGCATATAATAAGACCACTGTCAATATTCTTAAGAAGATTGTCAATAATGTTGTTCAGGATTGGCACCTACATATCTTCCTCACCCTCTGGTCTTACTGTACTAATTACCATACTCCAACAGGGGCCACACCATATTACCTTGTCTATGGCACTGAGTCTATCCTTCCCATTGAGGTCGAGATTCCTTCTCTATGTATTTCATTGAAGCACATCCTTGATGATGAGGATTAAAGAGTAGCTCATCTGCAAGAGCTAGAGTTACTAGATAAAAAATGCATGGCTAATGTAAATAACCTTCAAGCCTATTAGAATCATTATGTGGTCAATATAACTAGCATGTCAAACACATAAAGTTTGAGATTGGTGATCTTTTCCTAATGGAAAACCAAAAGAACACCATGGCTAAGAAAAAGAAGAAAGAAAAGTTCAAGCCCAGTTGGATAGGCTCTTATGTCATTGTTGCTAATTATGGTTCTAAAGCTTATCGATTAGGTATACTGGATGGAGATGAACTTGATCAGCCCATAAACATAATACATCTCAAGCATTATTTTACTTGAGAGACTTGAGATATTTTCTATGAAGATCAATTACATCATAATATAATATCACCTTCCTTATGCCATACTGTATATCATTCCTGCCATAGCTTCCCTATTGATCGAAGTTGTTTTAGCCTACCACCCCACCCTTTTTGACATTGGTTTTGATCCATTGGCTCTTTGAGAACCTTTGATGAGGGGATTCAGATGAAATTTCAATAGTTGATTCAGTATTTCACAAAGAGATAGTATCCTAGGTTAATATGACAATGGTTTAACAATTGCATTATTCATTATTGTCATGTTCTATCTCACTCATGGTGTTATTAATTATAATTACCTTTCGAAAAAATGGTATCATTGGCCCATGCTATTATTTCCTAATTATAACTGCCTATAGGCAAATTAAGAGCAACACCTTTGCCATGCATTACCACCTCACCTTGCCATTACTATTACTATATGGTGCCATTTGCTTAATTCATGAACTTGATGCTACCTAATCGAATTATTACATTGTAAAGAGGAACTACAATGACTTGAGATCTCATTCGAGACTATGTATGTAGCGCTCTATTTATGTTAAGGTCAGATCAGTCACCCTTTTGCCATACTCTAATTATTTTATGAAAAAATTAATTTTGAATGCTCTTACCTTTTATGAGTATGTTTAAGCCACACCCTTGTTATTTTATGAGTTGGACCATTCTATATGTCATAATTGTTGATTGAGTTGAGATGTCTAGAAAATTCCAAAAACATTTGAATTTTTTTTGTAAATCCTAAAAATCACAAAATCATGAAAATTGGCTTAGAATTTCCATGTGAGATATAAAGATGTCAAAATTTTCTAGGTTGGGACATCTTATTTGTTTTGATTCATTTTTAGACCACTTAAGTCTTTTTCCTCTCATTTATTAGAGAACTACATTAGCCTAAGGTCCATACAGACTATGTAATCAACGCTTGGATACATGGGGTATCTCAGGTTAGCTTAACCACACCTTCCTTTCTTTTTTGACAACTTCTTTGCTTTAAGGATTCTGGGACTCCTAACTATTTCATAAGTAACCACTTATCCTTTACTTTCTCCATTCTTATTGGCTTTATCCATATGCTCCTACAATTTTATGAGTTTATATTATGAGCATTGTGTGTTCAACTTTGATGCACTACTAACTAGATTTTTTTATGTTATCACCATTTTGTGAGCAATCATTTCTAATGATCTCACCGTTTTACGAGTTATTTACACTCTCATCATTTTGTGAGCTCATTCTCATTCTAAACCTTAGATGTAGTAAACACTATAAATTTTCAATTTAGTTCATTTATGGATACTCATATCTTGCCTTTCAGTGTGGTTTTACCCTTAACCATACTCTCTTACTCACATGGTTTGTATGTGTTGACACTTTCATGATTGTGAACACCATCCCTCTCTTTTCATATATACTCGCTATTTTGTAAGACCATTTCCATAATTATCTACAAGTCAATCATGATTTCTAGATTATTTATTTTCTTCTATCCCATATCCTAGGAGAACTATATTTGGCTTGAAGTTCACATTAGATCTTGTGTATATAGAACTATGTAGGCAACATCTACTTTCCTAGTGCATCTGGAGTCAACTTAGTTACCCCATATTTTTCTTTTATTTCTCCCATTTTTGTTTTTATTTGTGTTGTTGTTACCTATAGCCTAGGGGAAACATTATTAGTATTTTTTTGTTGGGTTGTTATACCTGCATCATTGCCATCTAGCTCAGGGGTCACCCTAACACTAAGAGTAACACCTTTATTATACATGCACAAATAATTTATTTTTTATTTTACTAACATTTTAATTAACCATTATTTGTATTTTATCTCTGTCTATTTAGAATAGTTTGTTTATTACACTTTTCTTTGCTTTCAATTATTTTTTTGTTTTGTTTATGTTATTTTCTTTGTTTGCGGCCATGTTTAATTATTGGTATTTTGTTGTTCATTTGTTTATTTTTATTGGTGTTTTGTTGTGTGTTTATTTTTATTTTATTTATTGGTGTTTTGTTTTGTTGTCTGTTGTTTTTTTAATTTTTATTTTCCTTTTTGCCTTTTTCTTTCTCAGTTATTGTAGGATTCTTACACTTTATTTACACTTAAGTTTTGATTAACCATATCTTGTACTTAGATTGTGAATTAGTGTACATTGCTACACTTAGTTTATTATAATATATTCACTTAGGATTTGATTGTTCATATCTTACACCTAAGTGCTTTGTACTTGAATTTAAACCAAGTTTTCTATGCCTTGGATACACATTACTATTATAGTTGCCTATAACTATGACATATAATATACCAAGCTACATCAAAATAAGTCCAAAGAATCTATTGGATAATGCAGTGAGCAATACTTCTCTTTGTTCACACTTGGAAAAATCCTTGACCTACCCAAATGTAGAGTAATTAAGTCACAAATGAATTTTAAATCTCTACTAGTTCAGACATGCATCTCCATACTAATAGGTAACCCAAATTCATGCCTATCCTCTGTATCGGCTTATTATTACTCTATGAGTACAAATTTCATATGTAATCCCCCTTTTCTAATTACCCTACTTGGGTAAAGACAAATTGTATTACACTCCATCTACCCTCCTAAGGCCATTTTCACTTTTACTAATGATTATAACCACCTTTGGGCAAATCATTTTCTTTCAACCTATTTAACCTAAAAGGGCACCTCTCTGTGTTAATGATTATAATTGCCTTTGGGCAAATCATTATCACTCATCTACCCTACAGGGGTACCCATTATGCTAATAATTATAACCATCTTTAGGCAAATTATTACCTCCATCTGCCCCACTAGGGCATCTCATTGTGCCACTAATTATAATCACCTTTAGGAAAATTAGTATTTCCACCCCTGTTACTTATAAGTTTCATGATTTTATTCTTTTTGATGGAACATTCACTGAACTTATTTACCACCTGCTCCCTTGAGGGGCATTCAGGGCTCACCCATCACCTTCTGGGACATTGGACAAGGCATGATCAAATTTTCATTATTTGAAAAGATGTTATTGTGCTTGTATCTTGCAACATCTTCTCAAATAGGGGTAAATTGTAGATGCCTTATTTTGGCCATTACTATGTTCCAAATGGACTTTAGATTGATTTTTACAAAACAATAAAAATTAAGCTTAGTTTTCACTAAATGTTTCAATTTATTTTGCACATCAGATAATAGTTCTTAGAATCATGTTGAGGCATCCCTATTTTGGGTATTATCCTATATGCAATAGTAGCCTATCATGGATTCATTTCTAGACAACTTGAGACCTAGCAAATTGATAGTTTGGCCTTTAGACCCATTAAACGGGGCACTTAAGCAATTCTTAAAGTGAAAAAATGCTAAGCAAAATGAATTACTAAGAAAATAAAATAAAATTCTTAAGAGAAATTTCCATGTGAAATTAGTGAAAATAAATTAAAAAATGAAATTCCAATAAAAATGAGGTCATGATGATGTCTTCATCCTCAAAGTCAAGGAGTTAAAAATATCTCCCCTAAAGCCTTAAATTCAGAAATGGAGAGCCATGCTTAATAAATAGGATCTCTATCCCAAATATTAATTGCTTGTCTACTCCTTAACTCAACTAGGGTTAAACTAAACTTAACCATGATTAAATCTAACCTAACTACACTTGGGTTAGAGTTAGTTTGGAAGGCTATAAGTACAAGGCTTCACACATTGTTCAATAAGATTTTTTGGTGTAATGTTATGATGAAAAAATACCTTCAAAGACCCTTATTATCTAGTGTCATAATGATAGTTTGTTGAGAGAGATAATCCAAATCTAAAGCCAAGTCCAACATAGCCAAGGTGATAATGAGAGATGATGCAAGGAGAACCATTGCTAAATATTATTTGATCACATGAACAAGAACATTCTTCCATGGCCAACATATAACTCTTACTCTCAAGGGAGGTAAATAATGTTTGTCTTCTATTGATAGTTACTTGTATTGTTCTCTTGCTCCTTCAGTGTCTAAGCTTGAGGTGTTAGCTTTATTAGTGTGTTTTTGTTTGGTTTTCATCATACTAACATAATACTAATATCCCCTTTTGGATTCTTATTGATCACATATTGTAGTTGTGGCCAATTCCCTATAGGTAAGTGGTATATTTATTTTATGTTTTGTCATTTGGGTAAAAATTAGCTAGATTAGGAAACTAGGCACTAGGAAAAATCCATGTAATAGAATTTGACCCAATAAACATCAAAATGAAGTGAAAAATAGGATGATTAATGAGTAGTTGAATAAAATTCAAAATTAGGGTGAATGGAATTTATTAAGGTAATGGAAATATTTTTATTCCCTTGAATAATTGTATCGGCCAAGTTGATATAGTTTTTAAGTGGAATAATAAGTTCTTGGCTAAGATAATTGAGTATAGCTGATATAACTAAGCAAATTGTTGGTCAATGCCATATGGTATGGATAATACAATAGAAAATTGGTCAATTGGATGATTACATAGGGTATGTTTAGTAATTTTAGGAAGATAAGGATGGCCTATGTAGTCTAACACATGTTCGATGTAGTTGAAAAGCTAAATGTGGGCAATAATGTGGGGTATGGCTGATGCATTAGGATTATGAGATGGATAATATTATATGGTATTAATGAAATAATTATGTTGAGAATGTGTTATAAGGTATGAATGAAGTTTTAATTTATGTCATGAAAGTGTTATTGATGTCATTCTGAGCTATCTTTGTTGTTTTTGAAGTTGAGTTCATGAGTCCTTCCATTTGAGAGACCTATTGAGAAGGCATAGGCCTGGTAGCATGATGAGACGAGTAGTATGAGACTTATGTGAAGAATTTTTGTAGTACGTGAGAATGGTATGAGGTTTTATGACATGATTATTAGGTTTTGATAATAGTATAAGAGGTTTCAAGGTGTGATCAAGGTCTAAGTATGACTGGCAATTCAAGGTCTAGTATGCAAAGAGACATGGTGTGACCTAATGAGGGATCAAGTTTAGTTTCCAAGGTGAAACATATCATAATATAATTTTTAAAGGTGTGATATGTTGTGTCAAGTTTTTTTTACCAATTTTTAGGTCAAATCATAAAGTAAAAAGCATGAAATTTGGTGTTGAGGATTTTTGTGTGCATAGAATGAGGTGTTGTAGACCCACGAAGGTTTCTCTTATGCTCGTTGGTATGTGAAACATTTGAATGAGATATTTAATAGTTCATGTAAGTTGGGTAAGGTTTCTATCTTGAATTTATTGGCATTAATTTTGGATTTTATGGGCAATCCTTTATGAATGATTGCTAAGAATGGAAAGTAGTCAAAACCCTCATAATGACCCGATAGGAAAGATCTTGTTGGAAATAAATAATAAAGGATTAGAAAAGATATTTTTATGATTGAATCATGTATAATAATCTCCAAAGTTTCTCTAGTTGGAATTTTTCTATTATAAGAGTGAGTGGAAGCTACAAGAAACCCCTTATTTCTTAAATTTTTGATGTAGTATGTAGGGTTGACTAGTTCAATCCATGCAAATGGTTGAAGGATTATGTGTGATACTTGTAGTTTGTGACCATGTAATTTTATGATCAGGTTTTAGACCTTAAATATGCTAAACTTTTCATGAAATTTGACCTATCACTAAATAGGCCTAATGAAGAAGATAATGAGAAAATTAGGCAAAAGTGAGAATGAGATTAGGGATTGGTTGCAATGGATTAAGGATGGATCCAAATACATGGGGTGATTTTAAAATAACTATAACATATTTCGCCATTTAATATAAGTTTTGGTGATGCTCATATACAAGCTAAAATTTGTTCTCGAAGTGACATGTCTAACATAGTGAGGTCTTTGTAAGGTGAAGACATGAGATTGGTCTACAAGACCAATATTGATATTGAACCATGTAATATATATATTTAAATATGTTATAAGTATGATTAAGGATTATATAAAACTATTTTAATTTCATAAAAGTGTTTCCATAGGTGTTTTGAGACTTGGTTTTCATGACTATGTTTTTGGAGCTATAAGTAGTTTTCTGTGTATGAGTGAGAATGATGTTCTTGAGTCTTTTTGAATAGAGTTGAAGAATAAAATTCACATAAAGTTGTTATATATGTATCATATGTTAATTTTAACACATTTTTATTCATGATAAATTCCTATGAAGGAGTGAAAACTCAAAGGTTCTTGATTAGGTTCTTAAGGCTTGTGTGCAATTCTGAGTGAGCATACGAAGATGATCAGTTTGAGGTATTTTACCCTATATGGTGAAAGATAATGGGTTTTATGTTTAAAATTAGGTCATATAGGTCATATCCATATTATTTATTTATATATTTATATGGTAAAGTTAATTATATATTTGATATATTCAAGATAGACTTTTTGGCAGTGAGAAGGCCTAATTATGAGTAGACCTAATTGTGTGGTTCAAGGAGTGAAATGAGATAAATGGTGTTGGGAACCTAAGGTGAGATTATAAGGATTATAATTTAATTGTGTATAAAATGTTTCATCTATTTATGGAGGCTCAAGGTGTTCCAAGGAGGTCAAAGTGAAATATGTGTTTTGAGAAGGCCTAATTACATTAGGTCTCTGTTAGGCCTAATGGTGGTTTTGGCCCTTATGGGAAATGAATGACCTATATAGTGGTTTTTTAAATTTTTAAATATATTTTTTTATCTATTATAAGGGTGAACAAGATGGGTAAGAGCAAGAGTCAAGTATAAAAGGTCTAATAGGCCTAATTGACTAGCTAGAATATTAAGGACATGAGCGAATGATATAAAGTTTTAGAAACTAGGTAGAGGGATTTAAGACCATAAGAGAGGTGTGTTTAATATGTGATTAAGATATAAATATGTTTATACAGGTGATGATCAAGGTCATATGACCTAATTCTTCCAAAGAAAGGGCTAGTTGAGCGAGAAGGCCTAATAGGCTATTTAAGAGAGTTAGAAGAGTGAGAAGAGAAAAAGAAGGTGGTCATATTCAGTTGAGTGAGAAAAATATGTCCAAGGGTGATAATATATTCAAGGCATCTATTTTTTGTATTTATTTATCTAAGGGGTTCATGCCTCCTTTCAATTTGGTGCTTGTTAAAGGACTAGTTGAGTTGGTGTTTGACTAGTAAGGGGTTGGTGCCTCACTAAATTTTTTATTCATTTATTATAGTAATTTAGTCCAACCTATGTGTCAGTGGATTATATTCCCCATGAGGGTTTGCTACATAGATATTGTGTTCATGTTTTATGTTCCTACGTTATGCTCATAATAATGATTGATTATGCCTTGTTATATTTCTAGATTTGTTTGATTGATTAATGGATGATATATGGAATTGAAATAAGAGTTTCACACTAATTCACCCCCCTCTCAGTGGTTGTGATTCCAACAAGTAGTATCATAGAAAGGTACCTTGTGCAGGCCTAACAAGTCTAAGGGAGATCTTTAAAGCTCAGGTATGGACTTTGAAAATGAAAGTGTCTTTTATAAATGAAATGAGGATCTACCCACAGTCATTGAAACATCTTATGAATGTTGTTAAAGAGATAATAATAATATGGAATAATGCACCCAACTTAGAATGATATCAAATACTTTAGAGGCATAAGTTGAGCAAAATGTAATCAAGATAAAGACATCAAAAATTTGAGGAGAGTACTAGAAAACTTAATAATATTTTGGATAGTCAATGGTATTTTTATGTTATGATAGGTCTTGGATTCAAATAAGAACCAAAGGAGTTCAATGAGAGTTACTTTACAAAAGTCATTGATTAGTCAAGGAGTGATAAAACTTGTAGAACCAAGACCTATGTAGAAGTGGTCAAGTTTGAAGTTAATCATCAACAAACCATGAAGGGTTTTGATCCATCAAAGGATATAAAAGGTAGTGGTGTACTATCGTATGATCATAAAAAGACAAGTAAGTTTAAAAAATCATATTATGTGGATTATTTCATTGGTTATTATTTCTCTTGTGGTAAATTTGGACATAGAGCTATTGACTATAGATGGAGAAGTAGAATCCTGTGTTATGACTAAACCAAAGAGGATACATTGAAAAGGAGTGCAAGACAAGATCTATAAGGAAAACTAGTCATGTTAAAGAGACATATAGTCATGATACTAAAGAATGGATCAAGAAATCAGACCCTATGGGTAAAATGAAAGAGAAGAAAGAATCCAAAGGAGAAGAATCTATGATAGCCCAATTTGCTTTTCATATTTAGAATGAAGACTTGAAGTGGTACATAGATAGTGGTTTTTCAAGTCACATGTAGGAGATAAGAGCAAATTATTCATTTTGAATAAAAATGTCATAGGTTCAATAATGTTTGGAGATAACACATCTAATAATATAGTTGGCAAATGTGCTTTCAACTTGGATAATAGGAAGATCAAGATAAAAAATGTATTGTATGTAGATGGATTGAAACACAACTTGTTGAGTGTAAGTCAAATGTCAACCCAAGGACATACCCTAACTTTTCATGACAAAGGATGTTAGATAAGGAGAGCAAAATCAAGAAGGTTGATTGCCAAAGCCGAGACAACTGAGAATAATCTATATGTACTGAATGAGATCACAAAAGAGAAGAGCTTCATCAGAAAGGGATATGAAAGTTGACTATGCAATAAGAGGTTAGGTCATATGAACTTTGACAGTCTAGTCAAGATCAGCTACAAGGGATCTGTGAAGAACATGCCCAATATTTCCAAACCTATAGATGCTCTTTGCAAGGCATGTCAACATATTAAGCAGACAAGGAGGAGATTCAATTATAAATATTACTCTACTACTAGAACTTTATAACTTATTCATACTAATCTCTGTGGTCCTACAAGGATTCAAAGTATTCAAGGTGAAAACTAGTTTATGTTGCTTATAAATCACTTCACAATAATGACTTGGGTAACATTTTTAAAGGAGAAGTCATAATCTCTAGGTAAGTTCAAAAATTTCAAGGATTTTGTTGAAAATGAGATGAATGTGAAGATCAAATGTCTTAGGTTTGATGAAGGAGGAGAGTTTTGGTTAAATGAATTTGATGAGTTTTTTGAGGTCAAGAGAATATGAAGATAATTCTCAGCTGCTATAACACCTCAATAGAATGGGGCAGTCAAAATAAATAACTGAACAATTCAAAAAATGGAAAGGAACATGTTGAATGAGTCAAATTTGTTTGATGAATATTGGAGAGAAGATGTGAGTATGACAATTTACACTTTGAATAGAAGATAGATTAGGATCAATGGTGACAAGACTCCATATGAATTATGGAATGGTAGACCTGCAAGTGTTGGATATTTTAAGGTATTTGGGTGTAAATGTTATAGTAAGAGAGATGATGACTTAGGCAAGTTTGACTCAAGGTTTTATGAAGGTGTCTTCTTGGGATACTCATTATTAAGTGCTGCCTACAGATGTTATAATAAAAGGTTACAAGAGATAGTAGAGATCACAAATGTGAAGGTTGATGAGACTAAAAAATCATATTCTCAATCAAAGAATGATGAAGGATCAATATAGATAGATGAAGATGAAGAAGAAATTGAGGAAATAAAGGACTCAAAAGGTCCTTCTAGGTAGATTCAAAAGGATCATCTCAAATCTCAAATTATTGGAAACAAGAGTGTAGGTATACAAATAAAGAAAAGAATGGTGAGTGATGTTAATCAAGAGAATATTGCCTCACTATCCAAATTTGAACCTAAAATATATGTAGAAGCAAGTGAAGATAAGTTTTGGATAGATGTCATGAATGAGGAGTTAAATCAAATTGAGAAGAATGAGACATGGGAGTTAGTACCTAGGCCTAAAAACTAAAATATCATTGGTACAAAGTGGTTGTTCAAAAATAAGTTGAACGAGAATGGAGAAGTCTCTAGAAATAAAGATAGACCAGTATGCAAAAAATATGCTCAAGTAGAAAGAGTGGACTTTGAGGAAACCTTTGCTCCTGTAGCAAGGTTAAAGTCTATTAATATGTTTATTGCCTATGTAGGTTTCAAAGGCTTCAAGATATACCAGATAGATGTGAAGTTATCTTTCCTAATGGGAACTTGGAGGAAGAAGTATACATTGATCAACCTGAGGGTTTCCTATTGACTGATAACAAGGACTATATCTGCAGGTTGAAGAAGGCACTCTATGGTCTAAAATAATATCCTAGAGCTTGGTATGCTATACTAGACAAGTATCTTTTGGACCAAGGTTTTAAGAGAGGAGTTGTAGATGGTAACCTATATATCAAGACTGAAAATGACCATTAGTTGATAGTGGTGGTCTATGTGGATGATATCATATATGATGGAACCAATGAGAATATGAACATGGCCTTTGTAGAGGTAATGAAGTCAAAATTTGAAATGTCTATGCTTAGAGAACTATCCTTCTTTCTTAGACTTCAAATTATTCAATTTGAAAAAGGTATGTTCATTTCATAGGTCAAATATATAAAAGACATGTTAAAGAAGTTTGATAAGGAATATTTCAAAGATGTAATTACACCTATGGTTACATGATGTAAGATAAACAAGGAGGATGAATATTCGAGAGTCAATCCGACAAATTATAGATCAATGATTGGGAGTTTGTTATATACTACTACCTCTAGACCTGACATCATTCAAGTAGTAGGTATTGTGGGAAGATTTCAAGCATATCTTAAGGAAATTCATCTGCAAGTAGTTAAAAGGATACTTAGGTATCTCAAAGAGACTATGGAGTATGGATTATGGTACTTAAGGAGCAATAAGTTTGACCTAGTAGCATATATAGATACATATTGGGTTGGGAGTGTAGATGACAAAAAGAGAACTAGTGGAGGAAACTTCTTCTTAGGTAATTTCCTAGTCTCATGGATAAGCAAGAAACAACCATCAATGAATTTATCTACTTGTGAGGTTGAGTACATTGGAATAGCTTCATGTTGTACTCAGGTGCTATGGATGAGACAAACCTTAAGAGATTACAAGGTGGAGTTTAATGGTCCTAATCCTATTTTTTGTGATAATACTAATGCCATAAGTGTTTCAAAGAATTATATCATGCATTCAAGGACCAAACACATTCCTATCAAGTATCATTTATTAAGAGAATAGGTAAGTGAATAAAGTATAAAATTTTGAATTTGTGTCTACCAAGGATCAGATTACATATATTTTGACTAAGCCTCTTCCATAGGTTACTTTTGATCATCTAAGATAGGAATTGGGTATGATTGATATTTCTAACAGTCACTAAGTAGGTCAAAGTGCTGAGGGGGAGATAATAAGGAGGTGCTTTAGCTCCAAATAGTAGGAAAGGAGTACACTAGTTATAAGGTCAAAGGGGGAGTCACATCAATTTGTCAAGAAGAAGGTGTTTGAGATATGCAATGAGATAGGGGGAGCTTTTTGATATGATATTTCATTATTATTTATTGTGTTTTGTTATAGGTAGTGATTTATCATTAATGTCAAATGGGGAGATTGATTTGTATGGGGGAGATATATCCCAGTAAGAGAAGCTTCTTTGAATGATTACCATCGATGAGTGGTTGCCATCAATGACAAAGGGGGATATTGTTGAGAATGTGTTCCAATGTATGCATGAAGTTGTCATTGATGTCATGAAAGTGTCATTTATTTAATTTTGAGTTATCTCTATTATTCTTGAAGTTGAGTTCATGAGTCCTTGCATTTGAGAGACCTAGTGAGAAGGCATAATCTTGGTAGCATGATGAGATGAGAAATATGAGACTTGTGTGAAGAAGGTTTGAAATATGTGAGAATGGTATGAGTTTTTATGACATGATGATGAGGTTTTAAGAATATTACAAGAGGTTTCAAGGTGTGATCAAGGTCTAAGTATGACTGGAAGCTCAAGGCCTAGTATGCAAAGAAACAGAGTGTGACTTAATTAGGGGTCAAGTTAAGTTCCCATGGTGATAGAGCTCATAATATAATTATAAAAGTTGTGATAGGTTGTGTTAAGTTTTTATACCAAGTTTGAGGTCAAATTTTGAAGGAGAAATCATGGAATTTGGTGTTGAGGTTTTGTGTGTGATTAAAATGAGGTGTTGCAGACTCGAAAAGGTTTTTATTATGATCATTGGTACGTAAAACCTTTGCATGAGATATTGAGAAGTTCATGGAAGTTGGGGAAGGTTCCTATATTTAATTTATTGGCATTAGTTTTATAGTTGAGGGGTAATACTTTATGAATGATTGTTAAGAATGGAAACTAGTCAAAACCCTCCTTAAACCCTCATAGTGACCTAATAGGAAAGATATTGTTGGAAATGGATAATAATAGATTGGATGACATATTTTTATGATTGGATCATGCATAAGACTCTCCCAAATTTCTCCAGGTGGCATTGGTTTGTTATAAGAGTGAGTGGAAGATACAAGAAACCCCTTATTTCTCATATTTTTGATGTAGCAGGCAAGGTTGATCAAGTCAAAGCATGGAAATAGTTGGAGGATGATGTGTGAGACTTTTAGTTTTTGAACATGTAAGTTTATAAGTAGGTTTCAAACCTTAAATATTGTAAACTGGTAATGGAAGTTAACCTATCGCTAAATAGGCCTAATGAAGAAGACAGTGAGAAAACTAGGTAGAAGTAAGAATGAGATCAGGTATTGTTTTAAATAGATTAGGGATGGATCCAAATGAAGGGGTTATTGTTAAAGACCTATATAATATTTAAAATTTAAATATAAGTTTTTTTGATGCTCATATACAAGCAAAAAGTTGTTTTTAAAGTGACGTATTTAACACAATGAGGTCTATGTAGGGTGGAGACATAAGATTGGTCTGCAAGACCAATATTGATATTGAAACATGTAAAATATACATTTTAAGATGTTATAAAGATTATTAAGTATCATATAAACCTATTTTAAGTTCATAAAAGTGTCTCAAAGGTGTCTCATAAATGCCTATGGAGTGAAATGTCAAAGGTTCTTGACTAGGTTCTTAAGGCCTGTGTGTAGTTCTGAGTGAGCATATGAATATGATCAGTTTGAGATATTTTGACCTATATAGTGAAATATAATGGAATTTATGTTGAATATAATGAAACTAAAGTCATATAAATATGATTTATTTATATTATTATATGTATAATTTGAGTGTATGCTTGAGATATTTAAGACAAACTTTCTAGCAATGAGAAGGCCTAATTGCGAGTTTACCTAATTGTGTGGTTCAAGGAGTGGAATGAGATAAATGGTGTTGGGTACATAAGGTGAGCTTATCAAAGGTATATTTTAAGAATGTATGTATTTTTTCATCCATTTTTGGAGGCTCAAGGTGTACAAATGAGGTCAAGGTGAAACATGTGCTTTGAGAAGGCTTAATTACATTAGGTCTCTATTAAGCCTAATGGTGGTTTTGGCCCTTAAGGGTAATGACCGACCTATGTAGTGGTTATTTCACTTGTTAAAAATGTTTTTTGATATATTCCAAGGGTGATAAAAGTATATAAATGTTTTTTTCTGACCAAGATGGTTAAGAGCAAGAGTCAAGTATAAAAAGAAGGTCTAATAGGCGTAATTGACTAGTTAGAATATTGAGGACATGAGCGAATGACATAGATTTTTAGAAACCAGGTAGAGGGATTGAATAAAATTAGAGATGTGTTATAAATATGTCATAAATATATAACCTTGTTTGTATAAGTGATGAGTAAGGTCATATGACATAATTCTGCCAAGGAAAGGGCTATTTGAGTGAGAAGGCCTAAAAGGCTATTTGAGAGAGATATAAGAGTGAAAAGAGAAAAATAAGGTGGTCATGTTTAGTTGAGTGAGAAAAAAGTGTCCAAGGGTGATAAAATATTCAAGTTATCTAAGTTGGCATTGAGTTACCTATGGGGTTGGTACCTCTTTGTAAGTTGGTGCTTGTTAAAGGACTAGTTGAGTTGGTGCTTGACTAGTGAGGGGTTGTTACTCCTTGTGGGGTTGGTGCCTCACTAAATTTTTGATTCATTGCTTATAGGACTATAGTCCAAGATTTGTGTTAGTGGGTTTTATTCCCAATGAGGGTTTCACACATAGATCTTGTGTTCATGTTTTATGTTCCTACTTCATGCTCATAAGAATGATTGATTATGCCTTGTTACATTTATAGATTTGTTTGATTGATTAATGGATGATATATGGAATTGAAATAAGAGTTTGCACACTAATTAATCCCCCCTTCTTAGTGGTTGTGATTCCAAGAAGTTAAGTGATGGGCTACATGATACCATGTGGTATGGATGAAGTAGTTATAAAGTTTCCATGGTCGATACCATAGGGTATGGCCAGTATAGTAGTAAAGTTAAGCATGGTTGATGCAATTGGGTACCTAGCTAATGTAGTATTAAAAATGAAATATAGGGGAAAATGTATATTAAGATAGAATTTAAGGACCATTTTCCATTTTCAATATTGTTTTATTTGATTTTCAATCTTACTTTTAGATTTTTAGATCAGAATTTTATTGTACTTTATTATTTGATATTTTTTAGATATGATGAAGGTTGTGGCACAACATGGATGTTAGTTTTATGCTTGACCTAGTAGAGAGGTTATTAGCGGTGAATAGAGCTTAGTTTATCACATTGGGATTTAGAAATATTGTGTATATGTGTCATGTGCCTCTTAGTGTGGAGCTCATCACCATATAATTAAGGTGATGGCAAAGGACCACTAACACTTTCAGATGGGAGTTAGAGGGGGACACTATTGAGGTGGTGATCACTTTAGATAAAATTCTTTATATTTCAGGGTTGCCTATTATGTGCACTCTTATGGCATGCGACACACCAGAAACCATATATGATTATAGAGAACTAGTCTAGTGGGATCCTGGGTTAGATCAATATGATGAACACAAGCTCATCATATGACTTTTTAGGGTATACATCTCAATTTTTTTTTAATATATAGAAAATCCCTTATTGGACTTATAACTATGCATGCAATGAATCATAAGTATGATGGGGTTGTACCCATGTAAATTATAGATATGTGTCATTCTGATTTAGAGTAGGGCACCTTATATGATATGGGATCTATTATATGGGTGTAGTTTGTGCACAATTTTTACATCATTTTGAGCTGGGGCTAGAATACAATGGGCTTGGTGATTATTTTTTCCAATTGGATATATGAGAGATTATTGACATATAGATTGGTGGGTTACCTCATATGATTGGTGATCATCTCTTGCAGGTGATGAGATGGGCTCAAGACCACACTATTTTAGCAATCACACATGTGCCTACACTGGATACTATCATGTAGGATTAGATAGTGTGGAAACCTATCAGAGGCACTATAGACACATGCCCATCATGACCAACCAAAATACAGGTGAGGGGCTAAAGTTGTATTATGGTCATTACACATGGTGGCTGGAGCCACATCCTTACGACTGCATCCTAGGGTAGTTAAGCCTAGAAAACTCTATGAAACCTTTGGTAGTCTCAATCTCATGCTAGGGAGCCCTGGGGAGTCAAGGGATGAGAGGTGCCAATTGTAGTCCTAGTTGAGATACTTAATTAGCTAATTGTGGCTTGATGATGATGGAGGTAAAAGTAGGTAGTGTTGGGAGAGGGCAAAGATAGGTAGACAATAGCCATGTCACAGAGAGATTCTCAGGTGGGCTCAATGAACATTTGGACCATATAAAGGTGAGCAAAGAGATTGTCTCAATAGGATATGGATGTCCAATGAGGGAGATGACATGGATTCACCCCAATACATTATCATGAAAATGGACATATCTTAGGTAGTTATGGTGATGGTATGACTATAGGTATGTAATTTTTTAGTTTTATTCTATCACTTTATTTCCTATATATATACTGCAACTTTTGATATATATATGAGAGATATTATATCAAATTTTGGTTTATGTTTTACATATGTAGTAATAGATAAGATAAGGTGGAGGACTCTAATGGAGGCTACAGACCACGATATTTTGGACCTTAATTTACCTCAACATGATACTATAGGGATGCTTGATCCAGTGGCACCTTCACTTGAAGCACATGCAAGTTGGTTTTGGTTGGTCAGAGAGGTTTCTAAGAGCTTGAGCAACATGAGAAGGCTAAAACTTAGGTTGAGGAGATACAATGGTGGCATGGTAGGCACTGGCATAGAGAAGGACACATACATGGATGCAACTGGGTGAGTGGTAGGCTTACATGCATAGGTGGTCATACTTAAGGGATAGGTATAGGGCTTGCAACTACAAACTTAGACATTGTGAATGGGCTTACATGCTAATTGATCTATATATTCCATGATTATCATGACACCTCACCCTATGGGGGCTGAAGGTGATACATAGTTGAAGGGCCTATATTGTACTCAATTATATTTTTAAGATGTATATATTATGTATCAAAAAGTATGTTGAAAACTAAGATATTTATATATATTATCTTATTTTGACTCATTTGTGTTATCTACATGTATGTAAATGGTTGTATGAGTTATTTCCTTTCTAGCACACAATTATGTTACAATATCATGATATGCGAAAATGTGATGTATGTTTTATCACTTTCTAACAAATGTGAGCAAATTCATGATAAAAAACAAAAAAATATGATAAAAGATAAAATCTTAAGTAGATAGAAAAATAAAAAAGTAAAAATGTAAAAATAAGATAAAAATAAGTGTAAAACACACCAAATGTTATAAAAATATGATATGTGTAAAACATTGTTAATAAAAACTTAACATCACATTAAACTAAAAGATAAAACTAATCATAAGATGCAAAAAGTAATTGTAAAAAATAAAATATCTAATGTAGGAAAATGTGAAAGATAATCAAGCAATGATATGCATGAAAAATATGTCATCCAATGTGAGACAAGTAAAGTCAACTTAAATCAAACATAATGAAAGACACAAATGATTATTAAAGACATCCAATGCAAGATAATTAAAGACAAGGGTTATGATTCAGAGTCTCTTAAAGCTGAATTTTTGAAAATTGAAGAAGAAATTAAGGAGAATGGTTATGATTCAAAGATTCAAAGCAGGGAAAGATAACTCTTGTGTGATTATCACACTATTGCAGCTAAAGAAGAATCATTATGAAGGAAGAAATATAGAAACATTTGGATGAAGGAAGGGGATATGAATACCCAATTCTTCCACATGTCTAATTTAAAACATAGGAAGCATAATTCTATCAAGGAAATTATCAACAATCTAGGTCAACTTTCCTAAGACGTAGAAGATATTAACCAAGAAAGTGTATAATTTTTTAAAAATTTATACAAGAATGACTTGAAAAAGAATATCAGGTATGTACAAGAATTTTTACATGTTATAACAGAATTGATTAATCAGGAAGACAACAAAATGCTCATAATAGTTACCTCAAATGAAGATCTTAAATTTGTACTCTCTAAGATGAAGCTGGACAAGGCTCCTGGACTGGTTGGCTTCCCCATAGCTTTTTTCTAGATTTTCTAGGACATAATAGGGGATGACATGGTTGTAGTTGTGAATTAATTCTTTGCCACCAGTTAGTTATTAAAAGAAATCAATCATACTTTCTTAGTTCTTATTCCTAAGAAGGAAGGGGCTGTAAACTTTTTTGATTACTGGCTTATTAGTTTGTGTAATTATTTTTATAATATTATCACCAAGCTTACGCTATGAGGATAAAATCTTTCATGGAAAAAATCATTCAACCTCAGCAAGGAAGATTTGTATCGGGCATAAAAATTCAAAATGGAGTGATCATGGTCCATGAAGCCATTCATTCAATGGAAAAAAGTCAAAGAGCAACTATGGTGCTTAAATTAGATATGGATAAGGCATATGATAGATTATATTGGAGTTTACTTGATAGAGTTATGTCTCAATTTGGCTTTCATGACAATTTTAGGAAAATCATTAGAACTTGTATTACCATTTGCATGTTCTTTATTTTGGTGAATGGGGTGGTGCATGGTTTTTTCAAAAGCACTAAAGGTCTAAGATAGGGGGATCCCCTTTCCCCATTCCTATTCATCATTATGGTAGGATCATTGAGTAGATTCATCTCTAAAGCTTTGGCTGCATCACAGTTGAAATGTTTCAAACCAACAAAGTCTGTAGATCTAGTGACACATCATAAATTTGTGGATGACACCATTCTCTTTGCTGAAACATCTATGTAGGAAGTGAGAAACATTAAAAAGATTTTGGTGATGTACGAAAAGGCCTCAAATCAAAAAATTAATTTTGACAAGAGTTCTGTGTATTTCTTTAATACATCGATGGCTAGACAAGTTAATATATCTAAGCTTTTAGGATGAAAAATCAAGGAACTTCCTTCCTCATATCTGGGAATGCCTTTCTTTAGCAACCATCTCCAAGTGGTAACATGGAACCCTTTGATTAAGATATTTCAAAAAAAGCTCACAGGTTAGAAAGGTAAGCTCTTATCCTTGGTTGGCAAAGTTGTCCTGATTAAGAGTGTGCTTCAGAGTCTTTCAATTTATATCCTTTCACTATTTAGTTTGCTTAAGGGAGTGGAGGACAAATTAAATAAAATTCAATGAAACTTTCTTTGGGATGGAATAGAAAAAAGAAAAAAAATTCATCTTGTGGTTTGGAATAAGATCTGCTCCAAGAAAATATATGGCATACTTGGTTTAAGGAATCTATAGTTGATAAATAAAGACCTCATTTTGAAGTTTGTATGGAGATTCATTAAGATGAGCACAGTTTGGGGTAAAATCCTCTTTTTTAAATATATGGTAAAAAAGGCCCTGATCTGCAATCTGGTAGATGATCATTTTGTTTGGGGCTCACATGTTTTGAACTTCTTAATATCAAACAAGGAGTTGATATTATCGGGTTCTAAATGGCAGATTGGTAATGGATGCAGGGTGAATTTTTGGAGAGATAAATGGGTTTATGAAAATCTTCTTTCTTAGAGTGACATAGGACTGCAATTTCAAGACAACATTAAGAATAAATATGGTTTCAAAGTGGTGGATTATTGGTAAGAGATAGAAGGAGTTAAATGCTGAAAGAGGTTGAGTTTGGATAACTTAAACCAAGAAGATACACTGAAGCTATCTAACCTAAATAATCTTCTAAAAAATGTTCATATTCTGGGTATTAATAAATAAGATCAAATGGTCTAGAAGGACTCCTTTAATGGTTATTACAAAGTAAAATTGGGTTATGACTTAATAACACAAGAACCATCTAGGATATTTTATGGGACCAATGGCTAACTTCAAAAATAAATTTATTCCTATGGGTGTTAATTTGAAACACAATTATTATAATTGACAATCATAGGAAAAGAGGCTGCATTCTCATCAATAGATGTGTTCTTTGTGAAGAGGACAATGAATCAATTTTCCATTGGATTGTCAGCTGCTCTTTCTCTCAGAAGATTTGGAACCATTTTTTTTGATAAATTTAATGTCTCTTAGGTGCAATCAGGTTCCCTAATGGAAGTGTAGTAGTCTTGGGGGTGCCCATTTTAAAATGTCCATCTCAAGAAACTTTGGAAACTAGTTTTGCCACATATTATATGGGGTATGGGGGGAAAATGTAACAATAAAATCTTCAAGGGAAAGAGATGTAACAACAAAGTCATATCTATAGAATTTTTAAGCACATTAAGGAGAATTACAATTCTATCCCTATTAAGAAAGGAAAAATCTTGCTTCAATTCGAACAAATCCCAACTCATAATTGGCAAATTAATACCTGTGAGTTGGGTAAACTAGATCCTAAAGAAGAAATTAGGGAAAAAAGTAAATGGAAGCCCTCCCTTTAGGCTAAATGATGCTCAACTTTGATGAAGCTTTGAAAAGAAACTCAGGACCAGCTGGAGGAGGTAGAATCATTAGAGATCAAAATGTCAATTTGATTGTTGCCTATGCCAACGACATGGGTGTTAAGTCTAATCACTAGGAAAAATCACTAGCAGTGTTGTGGGGGATCAAATTGTCAAAGTAATTGAGAGTTGAAAAACTAAAAATGGAGGGGGACTATCTAAATATTGTGAATTGTTTATTAGGGAAAGATGTAATTAGTTGGTCCATCAAACAAGTTTTAAGGGTAGTTATAGTTATTTTTTATTTTTTCAATGAGTTATCATTCAACATACCTATATGGAAGGAAACACTATAGAAGATTGGTTTTCCAACAAAAGAGTGACTGTTGTGGGTCTACTGAGTTGGGTAGACTTTGAAGATCTCCCTAGGGATTTGTTTCTAAAGATAAAAGATGAAAGAAATCCTAATGCACTTAACCTTAGGCATATTGGGGAAGCCTTTAATCTATAGAAGGATACATTATTAAACTCTTTTGAGTTGGGGACTCATATTATTTGGTTTAATTATTTTGGGGCCTATAGAGAAGTTTCTAGAAGTCCCAAAACATCTATTAGATGGCCTAAACACAAAACACAATTGTATTTCCTCTTAGATCTATTTGGTGAAGCTCAATTTTTGAAACATATAAAGTCTTTTTCAATTTTGGGTTGGCTGTAAGGAAAGAATCATGGGCTTACCTAATAGAATAAAACCAAAAATGTTGCTTGAAGTTAGGCAAAATGAAATAATTTGGGAAGATCTACAAGTGGTAGGTTTTTTTGGTTTTATGGAGAAGATTGTAAGACATGACATGCACTTCTTGATCATGTTTATGAAAGCATAGGAGGATAGAATAATTACAATCAATAGAGTTACCCTTGACATCACAGAGGAACCCATTGATCATGTTAATGGGTTTGTGATTAAGAAAACCAAGATTTACAACTCACTGGGATATTTTAAAAGGGACAAAGAGACATTCCTAGAGGAGGGAGAGCAATTGGAACTACTTCACAATTGTTTTGATCAGGAATCCTTTCCCAAGCCATATGTGGAGATTATCTTCCATCTAATGTAGTATGTAACCCTAGAAGGTAGGTACAATGTATTTAGATAGTACTTATTTAAAATGTTTAATTATTTTAGGCATGGTCTGCCCTTCAGTCTTCCTTTTTTCATTCTAAAATCAATAGAGGTTTCGATCATGAAGCTTAAACATGGTAATTACTCGACCCCAAGACATGAAGGGGTAATATACCTCATTTTAAAATATTTTAAAGGCATGAATCAAATTGACTCAAACATTCCTCATCCCCAAAAGGAAGATGCAGAGGATGTGCTTATTGATATTAGAAAAATTAAAAAAGTTTGGATGAAATACCCTGGGAGTTCGAGCAGGGATACAAAGATCATTAAGAAACATGTCGAGAATAAGACCAAAGATGTTTAAGAAAAGAATATGAAGCTAAAATAAAACATCAAAAAATGTTTTTAGAGTGCTTCACATCCAACAGGGATCAATTAGGGTAAACATGGCATGCAGAGTAAAATGGGAGATTTGGCTAGGGATTTTATTGATGTAGAAGATGTTAGAAAGGATCTAGGGGAGGGATGCAAGGATGTTGATTAGGGAAAAATTTTGGCTTATAATTTTTTTTAGAGGTTGTAAAAAGGCTGCTTGAATATGTCCCCATAGATAAAGGGGAGATCTATCAGACCAAACAACCAAAGGATCAGAATGAGGTCTTCAACAATTTGGTGATCTCTCTTAAGGGCAAGGAGAACTTAGATAAGATAGTTGAAGATATTGATCTAAAAAAATATATGATGCATTGCTTTATGAGGGAGATTATATAGCTTAAAGGAAAGGTGATTTCCCTACAATAGGAAAACATAAGGATGAATCAAATTTCTTCAACCAGCAAGGATGATCAAAAAATATAGTCTCTCATTCAGAGTGGAGATTTTAGAACACGAGAATGTGAAAATTCATAACAATATTAGTTTTTTAGTGAAGTGCAACAAGGCTGCTATGTGTGAGGGCATTCAGAATGTTGAAAATTTGTGAGCCCATCTTAGGGAGATTTTTGAGCCCAAGTTTATTGGCAAAGAGAAAGGTAAATAGGGGCAAAGCAGTGGTTCCTAGTACATCATGGATAAGGATAAATTATTTTTTTAGATTGATATGAACCTTAAAAATATGAAATCTTGTTGGGAGGATATTTTTGGTAGTTTAGACTTAGACTAGTTTATTTTATCATTCTTTATTGGTTTTAGGGTTGTTCTTTGGCTATCTCTGGGCCTGCTTGGTCTTGTTTCTTGTTTGGTCTATAGTAAACCTTGGTATCTCTTTTGTTTTTACTTTGCCTAGGGTTTGGGGACCCTATTTCAAAAAATCCCCCATTTAACCTAGATAAAAAATTAAAATAAAAACAAATTAAATAAGGACGTGCATGAATATAAGCAAAAGACTCCAATGTGTGAAAACTCAAAATCAGTGCTTGTTTCAAAATATGATGGAAGAAAGCAAAACCATATATAGACATGACTATGATGACTAATATGGAAATGGTATGGAATGGTGATGGAAATTTATGAGCCTTAGAAACTTAGCTACTTTGAGATGAAGTGCATCAAAATATTATAAAAATGTGTGATAATGAGTCGAAGAATACATACTAGTCCCAAGGAAGAAATACGAGTACTTAGGAGTGGTAGAATGATATGGTCAACTATCCATGGTGAGAGATAGGTCTTAAAACTTTGTTGTTCTAAAAATATCTGATAAGCTCTACACTCTTTAGTTGAATGACCCAAAACCTTGTGAAACTTACAATACATTTCTTCCTCTTGGGTATGTGGGCATGGTTTCAGATTTGATCTATGTGGAGAATTATAGTGGGGTATGTATGGAATCTCATAAAACAAATCATCACTATCAAATAATAATATGGTTGACTTAAGATATTGGTTTTGATTTAGATATCTATGGTATGCTTTGCACTAGTGTTATAAGTGACCATAGACTTTGTGGAATGAATAGAATGACATTGCTATTTATTTAGGAGAAAACATCAATGCAGTTTGTATAAGTTTGGCCAACATCCCTTGATGAAGTAAGCACAATGGATTAAAAAAATATGTTGAAGTGATAGGGTTTAGTCATAGATCGATCTTCAAGCATGCTACAAAGAGGTTCCAAAGTAATAAGAGATGTATGTGACATATAAGCTAGAACGTGCTCCATTTTGGACCCATGAGCATCAATCAAAGGAGGATAAATGTCATGTAAGTTGTAAGGAGAGATGGGTTGAACATGATTGATAAAGTTAATTTTAGAAGATAAATATTGTTCATAAGAGAGATAGAGAGAGGAATGGTAATATATGAATTTCACATCCTTAGCTTGGGTGTAAGAAAATAAATGAGGGTCATCAAGGGTATAACCATCATCATAATTAGTAGTAGTAAGATCAATGTTAAGGGATTATACCAGTATGTTGAATCAAGCTTCTTAGGAATGAACATATAAGCTGAAAACTTGTTAGTTGAATTCTTCTGAGAACAAGGTCACAAGGTGGGTGGCAACATACCTATGATATTGGAGGGGAGATATGATGTTTTGATTTTTATGCTAATATCATAAGGTTCATCATCATCATAATCGATGAGGTTATGTGAGATATTTCACATAAGTTCAGGGTGACCACTGTAACTTTTAAATTGATGTGATAGTTATAGCATTGATATTCATAAAAGGGAATTCTAGGTAAAGGCTCAAGGGTTGGTATTTTGAAGACATTGTACTCTTGGAATTGTTAAAAATTTCAAGGGTTAGTGTCATATTTAATCTTGTAAATAATGCCTTTGTAAGGAAATTTTATGCATTAACATGCAGAAGAGGCCACTACCCTCATATAATGAGTCCAAGGGCAGTCAAGCAAAATGTTATATTACAAAGGAAAGTTGAGAATCATAACCTTGACTTTAACCATAATAGGAGGTACCGTGATAGGAAGCTAAATGCATCCTAATGGAAGCATTTATCTTTAGTCATATCCTTGGAACATGATTTGGGTATATTTAAGATTGCATTTTAGAGTATCCTATTTTTTTTTATGAATTCTAAAGAGGAGAAAAATGTGCTAAAACCTTGATCTATCAAAGCTCATTTGACTCAAATATGGCCAACTTGGACACTAATGAATAATGGAGATTCATCTTCTTGAAGTAAGATTACATTGTGATCATAGATGCTATTGGAAATTTTAATTAGAGAGAGGCATCTGTAGTTTGATCAAACTAGATGGACATCTCTTCGCATTATTGTAAAATCCTTTCCTCATATCTGAATAAGTCAACTTCTTGTCCCATAGGTGGTGGTTAAGGGATGTTCATATCAAATAATAATTTTATAAGTTGGTTTATGTTATGTGGATAAGTCCTCATGAGCTCAATAAATAGGATTTGAGAAGGGAACTCATAAAATTCTTCTATGGGATCCCATTCGTCAAAGTCACTATGAGCTAGATAGAATTATGATTCGATATCCATAAGAGATGTGGAGGATTACCCTAAATTATTATATAAGTAAGATAGGGAATACATGTCTGAAAGGGATAAGGATCAATATAGGAGACTACACACGTCATGTTGTTCATGCTTACCAAGTTTTTCTCATAGTTATAAAAGTGAGGGTTAACCTTAGTTTCCTCAATGATAGTAGCTAGTTGGTAAGGAGTTTGATTTTGATGGTTAGGTTGTTCTTTTTGGGTGTGGTTTGGAAATGGATTGGAGTAAGGTGAGAATTGGCTTGGTGAAGTGCATCACACTTGATATTGGAGTCATGAGACTTAGCTACCTTATAATAGGCTTTGGTTTCATTCTATGATCATGGTTTCATGATCAAAGTTTGAACTAAGTAGTAATTTTAAGGTAAGGTGTTTAAGTTATTTGCAAGTCTCATGATAATGATCCCAATTTGCATTGAACCAAATTTTTTTTTGGGATCATACTGATGAGCACCAGGATATGAAGTGTCAAACTCTCTAGGTGAGGGTCTAATAAGTCATTTCCTAATAACAACTAGGGAAAGAGACTCATGGATTTCAAAATTATTAACATGAGAAGGATGAGGAAAATGCTGGAAGGGACTTCCCTTGATAAGTGGGAAAGGATCACTTCATTGGAGCTTATTGGTAAAATATCATTAACAATTTGATTAGAATCATAAGTGTTAGGGATACCATCATTTTTAACATTCTTATTTTTATATCTCACAAGCATTCAAGTTCCAAGCTTGGGTTTGGAGGGCTCAAATTATCTATAAGGAAGTCTTGAAAATTGGCTTGATCGAGGGCTTCGTCCAATGATTTTGGATTAATGCTCCTAACGATATATTTTAATTCTAGATTTAGCATGGTGAAAAGGTGAAAGAGGTTGTATTCAAGGTAAATTTTAGTGGCTCATATACAAATGAACTTGGGTTTTTTGGTAAATTATAAGTATGTGTTTTGAAAGTCTAGTGAAAGTTAACATATGATCTTTAGGAATGTAGGTGAATGGACATGCAAAATGTAACTTGCCATAGAAGGTATACTGACATGCGACTATACAAAAAAATCATAGATGAATTGTAGTGATTTTATTGAATGATAGGTCTTTGCTATTGAATGATAGGAATGCCATCGCACAATAACTGTAATGTCAAATGATAGGTCTCTTATCATTTGAAAACTATGTTATCACTTGATAGTTTTGCTGTCATTCAACATCATTATTGTCAATAAAAAATAATGTTATCATTTGACAACATTATTATTGCTCAAAAACATTGCTATCCATCAATAACATAGGTGTCACTTGATAAAATAGATATCTCATGATACCATGGTTATCCTATGATAACTGCACTATCAAACAACAATTGCATTGCCAAATGACATACGTGTTATCTGATTGGTGATAATGTTGCAGGTAAGAGACAATTATGTTGGTGAGTAACAAAAACACCTCCAAAAGGTAGCTATGTCTATATGCTTTTGAAATTTGGTCATCGAATGATTATATATTACATTTAATGGAAAAATAAGCTCATATTGACTTTTGAAGAAGTGGTGAATGATATTTATATGCATGAAATTTATTTTAAACAATATACAAACTAACCTAGAAAACTAACTTACACCCAAATAATTTAGGCTAATCCACATTTTTTACCACCCAATAAAATAGGCAAATCTAATTTATAAAACCAAAATATTCATGAATTAATTAAGAATAACCAATAAAAATTTACCTTGGTTGTATTATGAAATATTATGCTCGTCTTTGTTGGATAAAGCTTTGCAATGCTTGATAAAGGTTTGGGCAGTCTCTTTGTCCACTTTATTGCAATTGATGAAGTGAGCAATGTTTTTTTCAGGTAAACCATTGGATTAAAATTCTTTCACCAATGCATTAACTAAGTATCCCAAGCTAGAGATGTAGTTAGAATTTATTTGATTGTACCAATCTAAAGCATTACCTGAGAAGGTTTTGGGAAGTAGTTTGGTTGCAACAAAGGTATTTAATTTAATCCAGTATTTATAGAAGTTATCGAAGGCCTTCAAATTCAAATCAATATATATAGATCCATTATATAAGATCATGAAAGTGATGCCATTTATGTCAATGTTTTCAATTTGAGGGGCCAAGGGTTCATATTGGAGATTTTTTATGTCTTTATTGTGAAGCAATGGTTGTGGAACGAGATTACCATGAACATGTCTAAGTGGGGTGGGGTAGAATTTGGATTTGGCACTCCACACTAAAGTTGTTGATGGAGGAGGTTTTGCATTTACAAAAGTTGGTTTTACATTTACATCATTTGAGCATTATTATTGGCTTGAATGTTAACCATTTGGCTCTTTTATTGTAAGATGATTTGATTAGGATTAGGAGTACTATGATTAGAAGAAAAGGCTTGATTATCCTATTGGGATGTATTAGAGGTAGCATTGACATTGTAATTAATATGAGCACTTTGATTAGGCTCACTAAAATAAAGGCCCACCATGTTAGTAGTAATACAAGGCATGGTGGATGAGGAAATGAATGAGGAAGTTGCACATATGTTTTCCCCAAGTCTTATCAAAAAATTATGAGTCAGGACTTTCCACATGGGGTGTCATCATGAGGTGATAAATTTTTTTAGGGTCCTTGACCTTGTGCTCATAGTGTTCATGGATATAGATTACTATTTCATCCATATACTTAATGTCATGATTGGAGGCTTAGGCTGCACCCTATCTAAGCAAAGGATTGTTCAAGTCCTCCTACTCAAACCTAGTCCAACATGGGAATGACCTTAGGCTGTGGGTCACCTAATTTTGGGTTAGACTTCTAGGATTTTTAATAGGTCTAGCTCCTCTAGTGTATCACTTAGCTAATTTCCACTAAAAGCTACTATTTTTTGGGGTGAAAAAGGAGAGAAAGATAATTGAAAGGGAAATCTAAGCTAATATTGGTGATGCACCTAAATTTATTACTCATCCACTCTATTTGAACTTCTAAAAACACTAATGAGATAAGCAGAAGATTGAATCTACATCTCCAAATGTCTATTATGCATCAATATTTCATGCAGAGGTTCACCAAGTGATCAAAACCTAAGGAAAGTGATGGAAAGGCCTGATTCAAGGCACTAATCAGTCAATGTATCCACTTGATAGCTTCAATCAAATGACATTAAAGACCAAACATGACCTGCATAACAAGATAAACTAGTAGTTAGGTGGGATCAGGACTTGAAAAGGGAGAAATTTCTACCACATATGCAAATCAAACTGACATTAACACACTATACCAAAATAATGAAATCTAAAACAACCATCTATTTATCTTAGGAGGTTACAAAGATCAATCTTGGTAGAGTCTAGTCATGCCCAAGAGAGGGATGAATATCAAGAGCTCAAACCTTGAATTTATAGCAGAATGAGATGAGAGAGAGGGGAAGGGATGCATGAGAGAGTGGAGATGGGGTCGTACTGATCAAGGCTAATATTGCCACCAGAAATAATCATAATAAATACTTGAAACTTCATAGAGCCCTTCTCTGCACTATGCCACTATGTCTTTTCCTGGCGTAGAAGGATGGATCATGAAGGTTAAGACCACTGTAGGAAGCAACCACCCCCACTGTATAAATCCTTATCGATCTCCTATACATTAATGCCCTTCACTATAAGGATAAAATCCTCATATTTATAATATTGACAGAGCCATCACCATGTCTGATTTAGGTGGCCATAGGTACCTATTTGTCAGAGCTATGATTGTGTCAAAGGATGAGACAATCTACCATATCTCATTTATGTTTGTATCTACTCCAACCTTAATATAGATTGAAAAAAAATACAATTTATTGGTTTTTGTATAGTCAAATATTGATGAAGATCCACATACTGCATGGCCTCATTCATGAATTGCATTAGGTTTAAATAAACCTGTCATGCCTCTAAACTACATTTACTTGTGACATTCAATCAAGTTCTAATGTGACATATTTCTTTGAAGCATTTAATCTTGGTTCGACCTGAACCATATTCAACCTCCATTTGAAGTCTCCTGGCTTCAACTTTTAATATTGGCCATTGATCCTAATCTGGGCTTCCTATATTTTTCCAATTGTTAGATCCTCACTCATTTTTTGGGCCCTACAATCAATCTTGGTTGGTTCTTATGCTCATACCACATGGAAGCCTCACAATCATCCTAAGCTTGGTTGACCCTTTGGACAGAGCCATCACCGTGTTTTTTTTGGGTGGTTATAGGTACCTATTTATCATATCTATGATTGTGTCAAAGGATGAGACACTCTACCATATCTCATTTATGTTTGTATCTACTCCAACCTGAACATAGATATTTACAATAGATTGAAAACCAATCCAATTTATTAGTTTTCATATAGTCATTATATCGATGAAGATCCATAGACTGCTAGCCTCATTCCTAGATTGCATTAGGTTTAAACAAACCTATCATGCCTTTGAACTACATTTGCTTGTAACATTTGACTGAGTTCTAATGGTGACATAAATATTTGAAGCATTTGCTCTTGGTTTGACTTGAACCATATTCAACCTCCATTTAAAGTCTCTTAGCTTTGACTTTTAATATTGGTCATTGCTCTTGATCTAGGTTTCCCACATTTTTTCAATTGTTAGTTCCTCATTCATTCTATGGGCCCCATAGTTAGTCTTGGCTAGTTCTTATGCTTGCACCACATAGTGGCTACATATTCATCTTTAGCTCGGTTGACCAATTGACCTTATGCACACCATTTATATCTCTTTGTATAGCTTGCATGTGCTCCATTAATTTACCTAATAGTTACCATGGTCGTGACACTTGGTAGCTTTTCATTCATTCCCAAATCCACTAACTAGTTGACCTATCACCCACCGTTGATTTGCTTTGGTATAATGGATCATGCACCATTAATTAGCTTGGAATAATATGCTTTGTTAGTCACCACATGTTGTTATATATTTGTATGGGAACTTGAGATCTTGCCACTTGTCATCCCTTTGCTTAATCTCAAGATCCTCTAATTTTTTGACTCGGTTAGACACCCACGTGCCATTGATCTGCTAGCTTGAAGGAACATTGTTTCACCACTTAGAAGCCCCACATTTAATGTCAGGATCTTGTTGATATTTTTGAATGCAAATGGATAATTATTGAGGCCTTAAATTGACATCCTTTAGCACATCCCAAACTGCTAGATTGTCCCTACAATGGCATGCTATAATGATATGGCTACTCCAGGCTTATGTTAGTCATTTTTCTCTTAAACAAGGGCACTATGAGGCATACAAAACAAGCTGAAGTAAAGACCATAAAGAGTTTTTAATGATAAGGGTTGACATTTGGCTTGTGATGCCAAAATATTAATAGTCTCCAAGTGACAAATAACTTTACTTAGTCTTAAAAACTAGTGTAGGTCTGTGTGGAGATCTTTTAGATATCAAGAAAGACGTTATTGTTATGATTCCTTCTTAATATCCATAGAATGGATTCATAGATTATTTTATGTAATTATATTCTCTCTCTTAGGTGCTTCACAACTCTCTAAGATACTCATGTACCAAGGTTATGCAAGTTTAAAAACTTTAATTAGATCGCCAAACTTCACTTTGTTCTAGCTTTGTTACAATGCTCTGTTTAGGTTGGGTTTCTTCTCTAAAAAGATGTTATTATTATTGAAATTTTCCTCAATAGCTTCTTGAATTCAATCATAAAATATTATAGATCAATTATAATGATGAAAAACCAGTGATTTTATTGGTTTCCCAAAAGAGTAGTTTTAATAGCAACCTTTAGTTTTTAGGCCTATACAGGTTTAATAATGAAGTTTTTAAAACAATCTAAAAAAATTTCTCAAATGTTATTCAATATTTTAAATATTATTTGTATCCTTATATAGGATTTTGGTCTCAAACAACACAAAATAATCACTAAAAGCTCTTTTAACTGTCTCTTCAATGACTACCTACAAGCAAACCTATACATAGTCTTCAATAAATGACTTTACTGAGTTCCTTTCAACATATAATCACTTTTAATGGATTTTATACTTCCTCTAGAAACTATTCCCAAAATTCCATCAAATTTCATTTGAGAATTTTAAAGATATATGACTTTTTCTGTAGGAACCCTCATCTAAGGTTATATTATATTTTACAAAGGCCGAGAGCTTATTATGAATGGTTTATAGAAATTGGAAACTTTTTCAACTAAATACTACTTGGAATAGTAGTTTTACTACCTACTCTAATGTCTAAAATCTCAATTTTGAGCTCATGCACATATTTCCAAGCCACTGTGTATGATTGTATCAGATGAAAATGAAGAATTCGAGAGAGATGAGAATTCAAACATCAAAAATAAAATAATATCTTCATCAAAACATTGGATCCTTAATATTAAAGATACAAAACACTGAGAATAACTAATATAAGCCAAAATCCTTTATGTTTATATGATAAAGTATACAAAACAAACCTTTATAATTTAAATGGCAGATTTGTATTAGCCTGCAAATCCGATTTGAGACTATAGGTAATTCAATTCAAATTAAAAATAATATAATATCATACCTCAAGTCTATTATCATAGGATAATCAAGATTAATTGGCACAAAGAAAGCTCCTTTATTCATTCAACATTCTCTATATATTCATGTTTGTAGCTCTAAGAGACCTACAAAAGGTCTCATTGTAGTCACTCATCTCCCACACTTTTAGTTTTATAGCTTCTTGAGATACTACTTTGATGGTTTGAGATCTATCTCATGAAACAACATTATATATTTGGATTTGAAGCCCATTATCCTTTCCTATTGACTTGTTAAGGAGGTCTATCCTCAACAATTCATCCATACTACTTAGTTGTTCGGTTTTATCCTTATTCTCACATTGGATTTATTTTTTATTGATTCAAAACACCTTTACATTGAGTGGGGAGGATAAACATCTACTCCCAAGGATGAAATCCTATTTAATTGATTATATTTAAATTTAAAATGTTGCCTTTTTAGAGGGAAAACTCATATAAACAAATATGAACTATTAACAAGAGAGAGGGAAGCTTGAGATGGCTTCCTTATTGTCAAACACACCATTTAAAACCAAAAAATGGCTTATGTACATTATAAACGTGATGAACATGCATCACATATGCTGTTAGGAAGCAGATAAATTTGGTGTCAGGTATAATGGTGATTTTTCAAGCAAGTTATATAAGTGATTTTGGGTAAGTAACTAGTTTTTGGTTAGTTATTTGAATTATTTAAGTTAAGTTTAAAGGCTAATTTAAAGATTTATTTTTTCACAATCAAGCCATTTAAAAGTAAGAACTCACTCCACATACTTGGCATGATAGTTTGATTCTCTTTAATTAGCTAATTTAAATTCAACACCAGTATATTCAAGGGCAAAAGTTATAAGGTTGAGTTATGATACAAGACATGAGATTAAGTACTTGACTCTCTAGAGAATTTGTTTTTATCATATATTATTGCGATTTTGTAGACTTAGATTACGTTTTATGGAGAGAAAAATGACTATATCAACGCACACACAATTACCACAAAATGACTATATCTCACAAGTGAGTCATGGAAATTGTGTAAACATTGGTATAATGGGATAATAAGATGTGTAGAAGGTGATTCAAGTGATTATAAATCTTAAAGGAACCTAAAGTATAGGTTATTACTGATTATGTTGGTACAAATCTTTTCCAAGGTCGTAAAATAGGGTTTTATAGCTAGTTTTCTACACTCCTTTAAAGATTGAGCCAGTAAAGGGTTGTGATCTTGTTTCTTGGAATGAATGATTGGAAAATGAATCTATGAGAACTGTGTGATGATTCCCAAAGGCTTAAATTGTGAATAGTATTCATGTAAGCAAATAATATAAGGATTAGAAGTAATATTTTAGTTTCATAAGACTGTAGTAGTAGTTAGAGGAAGTGAAGTACCAGTAGTTTTTTTGTATAAGGCTACAAGATCAAGTGTAAGAGTAGTAAGTTTGTACATGACGTTTCTATTCAAACAAAGTATCCTTAGAAGTTAAGATTAGTGTAAGAGTGATATTAAACATATATAAGGACATAGGCGTCTTAAGAAGACCTAAATATCATGAAAATATAAGCATACATGTAGCCCTACAAGGCTACAAGGCCCTAAAAGAAAGTCATAGACACACATGCAAGTTTATTTAACATGATGAAAAATTGGGAATGATTAATTTGGTTTATTTAAAAATAATTCAACATCAAATTTTAATATGGTGTGGTAAACATTTGAACCATCTCATTAGAACATAGTGGTACATTTAGGAAATCACAAGTTTCCCTCATTCCTACATTTCGTAAGACATGCCATTTTGTAGAATAAAATGTGAATAAGTAAGTGTTGGAAAATAAAAATTGATTTTTTAGATTAAAATATGAATAATCAATTGTTTCAATTAATTTAAATCCAAACTCATAAGCATGCACGAAATACCAGTCACATAAGTCATTTCACACAACCAATTATCATTGTTAAATACCACAAGTATTGGGAGGCATCCCATTAACTTACGCAAACAAGATCTCATACTCCACCTTCAAAATATGCAATTGGTGATCATATATGGAAATTATTACTTGGTGTTTTGATTTCATGGCCCTCATAGTCTCTACCCTTGCATCTTGGAGTGCTTTCGTGCATGCATGTGTAGCTTCTAGATTGATAAACTTTATTTCAATGTCCATCTTCTCATTCCTCAATGAGAGAATTTTACAATACAACTTATCGACCTCTCTACTCTTCTTAGCCAGTGCACTTTATAAATTTTTAACCTTTGTCCTTGCACTATCAAGAAGCTCAAACAAAAACTAGTTTTCCCTCTTAAATGATTGTTTTTGGAGTTGCTAGTGACAACTTCAAACCAAGATGTTCTTCTACACCCATTATATGTTCAAATATCATCCTTGCGATAAGTTCTTCCATGTCTTCAGGCAATTGGTAAACCACATTCTCATCTAGATTCAAGACTTTGTCTGTATAAATACATGTGAAAGTCAATAATAACATTTACTTTTTTTAGCAATGATAAAAAAAATCTAGTCGTAAATGAGGTTCCATGAGATTAATGATTTATTTGAGAATATGAAAAAGCTAAGAAGATAGATTTTTTTAGATTACGAATAATTTCCTTACACAACAATTTTCTAACTTAAATGAAAATAATAAATTATCCCACTATTGAAAAATGAGAAAAGTAGGCAAGTGAAATCAAAAGTACTGCATATTGCACTGGATAATCTTGAATGCCCAAAATAATTACAAGCAACAAAAACCAACAAATAATACCATTATTCTCTACTTGTACCATGGTCATTTTGATGTATTGGACTATGGCATTCCTTCTCACCCCTCCTCCCTTGCCTTGAACCATGGACCATAGACATCGACCTTTGTTGTGTCAGTTACCTAAAAAAATAAACACATGATCTGAGACAAAGGAAGGTAAAAGAGACATGCATATAAATTTTATATTGCTTTCCTTCCCACCATGGATACTTCTCAATAGACGTAGAGACATGAAAACGTGCACTTTATCACCAACATGTGAAACATTGAAAGGAAAATAAGGTAAACATGTGAACACAATAGATCCCCTGTCGACAACATCACATACCATACACATAAAATGATTTCATGAATACATGGGAAAACATTTCATAATTTAACCATGCATTATCATCCAACACATCAATAAATTCAAAATTAACCACCAAATCATTAATTAATTTGTACGTAAATAAAAAACTTTGTAGCCATCACAAACCATAAACAAATCACTTATATTAAAATCTCATGTCCGAATAATATGCTTGATCACACATCATACATGTCATACATATTATGCCAAAATATATGCATATAAATAATAATTATCAAGGCAGTAGCTATAAGCAATATCAATGTTAATGCCCTGGACATGAAGCCTCTTCAAGAGGATAAACAAGTGGAAATGGTCAACCACTAAATGCACATATATGCATATGTTACTTTGCCATGAAGCGACATGCATTTGAAAATGTGTAAGTTAAAAATCTCGATGAAAAGAAAGAATAAGACACCACATGAAGAATATACTTGTCCATTTGGTAAATAATAAGTGACTATCATACCTTCAATAAATGGTTCATAATGCTTAATACTATACCGCCTCATCTCCAACAAAAGCCTATATGTAATAAAAATATACAACACTATCAAATATTTAATGGTAGAGATCAATGAAAGGCAGGCAAAGAAAGAAGAGTGCATATAAGACATAGTCATCGTAAGAAGTATAATATCAATTTATGAGGCAACCTGTCATGCATAATTTATTTATTTACGATCCCCCTAATAAACAGTTCTACCATTCCACAAAAGGATTTCCCTCAAAGGAATGTGATCGTCATCACTAGAATGGGATTAAGGGTCATCCCTATGAAATATGAATGGTGATCGTTGTATAAATATCAATGTTAATATTGAGTAAGATTAATTGAACTTAACTTGAACTTCTTGAAAACCATTAAACATAATGCATCTAACTTGAGGTCCACTATTGCATGTACCTTGTTATTGCTCCACCCATTCTCTTTCTCACTCCATTTGTCTATGATATTATCTTCTCCTAATGTAGGCTTCCCTTATCCTACTGAGTTTCCACTTGAACCATATGAAATCATCTCATCACTGATAGCGTTCAAGGTTATCTCACTGAGATAACATAAGTGAGAGACATTCTACCTGGCCAACCACAATCTTTCCAGGCTATCTCTCTTGATGATGCTATGATTTTTCAATACTTGTTCTATTAGCCTCATTTCTATTTGTCTTTTTGTGATTTCTCTTCCCTTTAACTTTCATTTCCCACTTTTGACATGCCCTAGGGGCCTCCTTGGAATGGGTTTCTAACCATGAATTTTACAATGGTGAGTGTTAAGTCTATCTCATGACCATAATGGATGTCCACCATTAACACTAAATGTGTCACATAGACTCAAGAAACAAAAGTGCACATTATGCTTGTAATACCCAAATATACAATACTATACTCACTTGCATACTGTTATTCAACAAGGAAGGCATGTGAAGTTATAAGCATAAATCAATAAACAAAATATAACATCCTCAAAAATAACAAAATGTTCTTACAAAATTTGGTTTCTCATCCATTTCAAATTATGAATCATCTAGAAGCATGTCACCATCATCATCATCATCATCATCATCATCATCAACATCCTCATCGACATTGTCATCATGGTTATCTGATTCTACCTCCTCCTACTGCAAAGGCCAACATATATATGTCACTCCAAACATATATGGAACAACAAACATGTATGAGCATGGCAAAGGAAATAGAAGGTACAATAAATGTGTACATTTATAGGGATGATGTCATTATGTAGGTGACTATCAGCCACATCCACATGGATAAGCTCAACCCCATCAAACTAGAACACACAAAAACATAGAAAAATAGATGGTGTGTCAAAATTAGTCTAATGCTGACTATTGTAAAGGGAAGAAAGAAACATTTTTTAACATGAAGAATGATCAAACATTTAAAGGAAGCTAAAGGTTCTCTTACATCTCATGAGACACAATCATTGGGTGCTTCATGAACACCCTCTTCACATTTGATTTACTCCACCCACTCTCAAAATCTGGATGCAAAGTTTACAAATATTGAGCATTTTACATATGCATCAAGAATATTAATTTAGGCATGGAAAATACATAGACCATCTAAAAAATTACCTGTGTTGTCCCCTTGTCTACATATTTATTCAGTAAAGAATCAATCATGTACTAAGATTCTACCCATGGTTATTCGTGGGTAGGAGATGGTTATCCTAGAATAGTGGGAATGCCATCCCCAATGGTTGATTCTCCATCTGAAACCCTCATTCGATCTCAGAGGAGTGGATGGGACTGTCTAAACTGAGCATGTGCATGCAATGAAAACTTCCCATTGACTTCTTTCTCCTAACACAATGGATGCCACAATAGATTAGCATGAACAAGAAAGAATTTAACTCAAATTCACCTTCCATTATAGTATCTAAAATTTCATACAATTTGTTTGGTCTCAGCATAAAGTTATCTCAAGCAATCATCTAATTCCATGTCATCTAGATTAAATTTGGATAAGTCAACATTCATAGTATTAGTTGCCAACATACAATAATTTGCTTACAAAATAGTTCAAAATATGCTTTATGACACTCACCCTTACCTATGAAATGCTTAAATAATTCATCATATTGGTCACCAAGAGAGTACAATGGTGTGCTAATGGAAAGGAAAAATTGAGTAGTTGGAAACGTAACATAACATTCATGGAATGATGGGGAACCATTGTTCATGAAATTAACATCTTATATTGAAAGTATATATTACAAGCCTCCAACAAGGAAATGTACATATGAGAAGACATCAAAGTAATTGTAGATATCGTAACGTTTCAAAGCAGAGATTATCTTTTCATATTATAGAAACATAACATACCAACTGATTTGGAAATAATGTATATAATATGGCAACAACTTATGTGGCAATTCAAGGTCAAGCTAATAGAAAATTTGTATGAAGTAAATGAGATAAATAAAATGTAGTGGATACATTAGATTTTGAAGACTTTTAAAGAATCAAAACATGCTTGTTGTAAATTTCAAAGGTTAGCAATGATATTTTTGAAGCAAGGAATATCAAGTCCATAGATATTGAATGCAAAAAAATTATTTCAAGTTGGAGCTTATTTCAAAGAGGTTGATGGAAATATTTAATAAGCTTAGTGAATATTCTAAATGAATAAGTCAAAAATAATAAGTAAACATTATATACTACAATGGGTGTATAGTAAACATGGATTGCCACACTCTTATAAAGTGGATGTCTACACAAACACATCAAAATATGATACGAGTAACCCTTTAGATGTACTTAAAAGCAAGAATTCATAATAACCCCATCACAAGGAATTATGGAGCTTCATCCATACACCTCCTAAACCAAAATGGAGTGCATTTAGGCACTTGCAAGGATAAATACACATGAATTAATGAAAACATCAACATCATGTTGGAATTTATTAATACTAAATTGAAAACAACTGACTTTTTTCTTTTACTATTAATTGTAAGTGCTTCTAAACCATATAGAAGCGAATAAAACATGTTGTAGTGGATATAAGGGAGCATCACATTCAAAACTTAAAACCATGCCACAAAAATACTATACACCCAGGGGCCTTAAAAAATAAACACTTATGATTCAATCCCATAATTATTACTATGTTACTATGCCTACTATGTTACTATGCTCATATATATATATACATATATATATATATATATACATATATATATATACATATATATATATATACATATATATATATATATATATACATACATATATATATATATATATACATATATATATATATATATATATACATATATATACATATATATATATATACATATATATATATATATATATATATATACATACATATATATATATACATACATATATATATATACATATGTATGTATACATATGTATGTATATATATGTATGTATATACATATATATATATATATATATACATATATATATACATACATATACATATATACATATATATGTATATATATGTATGTATATATATGTATGTATATATGTATATATATATATATATATATATATATATATATATATATATATATAATCTGTCAAAATGTACATATGACAAAGTAAATGAAGTGCACATTTTATTTGGTTGAGAATATGATTGATTTTTTGTATGAATTTTGTACCAAAAAACCCATACACCTTGTTCTACCCTATTCTAAAGCTCTATTTGTCAAATTCCTTGTCTTAAACATCATATGAACATTTAGTAACTTGGAATATGTTTTAGCAGTTCAAATTTAAGTGTCATATTGAAAATGACACCACTCAATAATTCTACAAATATGCATGCTATTGGAAATCTAGGTTTCACTAATCCAACAAATAAAAATTTATGTGATAGGAATCCAATGAATAAGAAAATTTCATGCTTAAACCATGGACAAACACAGGGTATGTATAAAAATAAATATATTGGTATATTGAATAATGGTATACTAATATAAAAATAGAGGCTCCTAAACTTATATACCATATGCCAAAGCTTATACACCGTACACCCTGATCTACCCTATTCTAAAACTATGTCAAATTCCTTGTCTTAGACTTCATATGCACATTTCAATGAGAGAATGGACTAGTAACCTAACAATATTGTTTGAGACATTTTGTCAAACACAATTCAAGAATTGTCTATTATTAACTTGGGATAAAAGGTGGTTGTAGTCTTTGAGCTTCTTTCGTCTGCCTGCGCTCGAGCTATCTCCCTCCACCTCAGATCCAATAGGGATATAATCTTAAATCACATAGAATTTAGTCTTTAGCCTTTAGTCAGCTCACAATAACAAGTTCATAATATAGATTAGGATGCCCCAATGTGCCTCATGATAAATGGTAACATAAAAAGGAAACATCATTAAAAATAGTGCATTTTCATTGATTCATCTATGTGCCATGTATGTGTGTGTGCCACATAGGTGGTGATGTTTGCCCTGATAGTTGACGGTAGCATTTAGTGATACATGTTGATTAATGACTGTAAGTAATGCTATCAGTCTAACTAGTGTTTGTTGGGTGATTGTTGGCAGTTGCAGTTAGCTACCGGTTTAACATTAACATTATCAGTTTAGCATTAACAAAGGTGGTTTGAAAGCATCAACAATTTGAAAACTGAGTGGGTTACAGTATCAATCTATGCACGATCATTGAAAAGTAAAAAATGTCTAGCTAATGCCAACATGCATGTAGTTCATGCATGCTGGTTAAGCTCAGCCTTGGCAGTACCGAATCCTATATTGAAGTGTGTGACTTGATGTTTTCTCATAAAAGTAGTCCATAACATTGAAGAAATACCCATCTGACATGTCGAATAGATTATCGATGTTGTTGAACACTTGAATGTCTGCATCCATAAATATTTAGAAGAATCTGTAACAATGAAATAAAATGCATTAGTTCAATGAAAAATTCTATTGACAATGTTGACAAATCCACAAAATTAACCCAATGATAGTGACTAGGCATGGTAAAAGAAAGGAATTTTATGTCAGTCTATCATCATAAGTTGGTGGATATAGGTTAAAGGAATATACCTTAGCGAAAGGAATCTATAATTTGTTCTTCCCAATATAGACGCCTTCGACGTAATTATATTAATTTATCTCATATTCCTTTGTCAATAAAAAGAAAAAAAAGTTATAATAGAAGAATAACTTGTATAAGGAAAAATTGGGATCTGATGGGTTGTAATACTTTGTCTAATCAAAACATTTGATTTTATTATTAAGTTAAATATCATAGAATTTTAAAAAAATCAAATAATGATTTTTTTTATTAAAGTAAAATAATTATATGTAGTTGTAACATAAATAATATTTATGTAGTCTTGGCTTGTGGTTAAGCCTTCTTGGTGGGTGATATGTAGATCTTATTTTTGGGTATTGGTTTGTATCGCTCCCATCTTTAGAGATTTTTGGTGGATTTCTGATGGTTACCTACCTTTGGGGTTTTTGTTGAAGATTGACCGAAGACTAGTGGCTTCAGTTTCTTTTCTCTTTGTTGCTTTCTTGATTTTTCAGGTTTTCTTTTACTATTTACTTCTTTTCATTTTTGTTGTGTTCCTTTTCAAGAGATGGTAGCCTTTGTGCTTGTCATTCTTTCTATTATCCTACTCTTTTTATTGCAAAAAATGAACCCCTGATTATATCTCATATTGGTTCATAACTTTAATTAAAAATATTTTTACCTTATTAAATAAAAAATAAATAATATTTCAATAAATTAAATATTAAAAATGATTCAATAGAAAACGAGAAAGGACTAGTTGAAGTAAAAGTGCCTACGAAGAAAAGCATAAGAATAAGAATAGCTTTAGGAAAAGAAAGTGCAAGTCTCATCACAAAAATATGTCTAGCCAAAACATTTAATTGGGTAAGGTAAGAGAATATACTTAAAACCATTAGAATATACTAGTAATTGCCCTGTAGGTGCAAAGAAAGCTAGAGGAATTGTATATTTTTGTATTACGATTATATCCAGTATGTATTAATATATAATATATCAAATATATATAAATATTATTTTATATAATATATAAATCATATGAATAGCAATGAACATAGAATTGTTGTGCCATTTATACAACACTTTTTTTTTTGCCTTGACCCAACACCAAATCCGTCATTGTTAGTTGATTAATCGAAAATACTACAAAGAGAATTTTTTAAAGTATTTATATTCTTAATAAAATAAGCATTCAAATTATGTAAATCTATGTAACAAGAATTAACACTCATAACAATTAGCAAAATCTTATTTCTAAAATAAAAAAATTTAAATAAAAATAAATATTTTCTGTCAAAATAAAATCTTCCTAAAATTCTAATATATCCTAACTAAAGGATAATGGGAGATTGATTAAATGAATAAATAAAAACCAAACATGATTGTGAAGATCCCAGTAAAATAATCCATAATAAATAATTGAAAGAATGAAAGACACCGTCCATGACTTGTCAAAATGACAGTAACTGTTGTCCTCTATCACTCCTTTTGAATATTTTAACCCCACCATTTAATTCCCAAATAGATCCCCCAAAACCAATAATAAACTATACTAACCAAGTAAATGTGGGCCTCCCTCTACCCTTACCATCAATTTAAAATAATGTGAAATCAATTATGTGCTAGCCAACGTATAATGAAACTCATGACAAAATCAAAGAAAATCGCTTTCATGATATAATTATTAAATGCAGGAAACATATGTGAAGTGGCTCGCACTCCCAGAAAGAAACATGAAAATAATATATATATATATATATATATATATATATATATATATATATGGAGATGAACACATATTTGTAGTCTGTTGAAAGCACAAAGGGGCTTTCTAAGTTTGTTAAAATCCTTGATTGAAATGGAATGCGGTTCCGCTTGAGTTGAAACAGATGAGATAAAAAGAATGGTCACAGTGTTGCTCTTGGGATGAGTTGAAGAAAAGAAAAGAATAGAACTTGATATGGTAAAAATGTTAATGTTGTTGGATGAGAAAGTTGCTTCAGAAGGTTCAAACCCCAGACGTGGTGATAACAAGGATTTCATGAAGGCAATGAAGAAGGAAAAGATCAATGGCATGGTGTAAAAGAGGCATGGTGCAGCTTGAAATGCTGAGATTGCAGGAGCAGAAGAAGCGATTGCAAGAAGATATGGTAATGGCAACGATGACTGCATCTACAAATAATCATATCGGGTATATATCACCGTATGGCTACAGAAGGCTGCTTGGGGCGTATTCTGTTTTTAGGTATCATCATCATCAATCTAAATAGTTTTCTGCATGTTCATCTAATAAAAATATGTTTGGTTACAGGAAAATTTCAGTGTTTATTATGAAATAGAGCAAACTTGTGAATGATTTTTTATGGATATTGGAGGAGCCTTGACTACAAATTTTTTATTTGTTTTGTGTTGTTTTGCTATTGCAGAATATTTTGGCAAAGATGAGAGAAGATGTTGTAAGCAGCACGGTTTATAAAGCAATTGCCAGACTGCATGACCCTATATACGGTTGTGTTGGCGCAATGTCTCAACTACAGTAACAAATATCAAGCCTGCAATCACAACTGACATCCACATAAGTAGAGCTTCTGAATACACAAGCAAAGCTTATGTATATGCAATCCTATCTTGCATCTCTCATCACCGGATTTTGCAGTGCAGAAGAAGTGAGAAGAAGATTAAAAAAAATGGCCAAATAGTTTTAGAAGATGCAATAATGGCCATTTTTTCTCTCTATTGCAGACCATTTGGGAAGGTTGCAACATGATGCCTGCAAAAACTAACTAAAATGACCATAAAATGAAGCCGAAACAAAGTCTTTGTTGCAACTATCTGTATATTCGTTTCATCTCCCTACACTTGGCAACTTTTGAATGGGTAGAAACAACATATTTTTTTTTTTTTCTCTTTATGAGACGAATCTTGGGGCTTCTTCCCTCCGTAATAAGCCTCTGGGTTAATTAAAGTAAAAGTACATGTGAGTGAGCCATTAGAATAGAGGCATGAATGATTAAAGTAGAAGCATTTGGAATAACTTTTTAGTTTAATGTGGGTGGTGTTTTCATGGCAGAAGACAAGTACTAATTTTTCATCTAAATTGTAATTAATGTTATATAGTGCCTAATCCATAATTAACAAGTTTAATTGATAATTAACATTTTTTTTTATATTGAAAGAATGCATGAGTACAAAAAAATAAAAACTGCTCAGAAGAGTAGTAAGAAGAAAATACATACAGTAAAACCAAAAAACTTTATAGCCAACAAAACTATTACTCAGACCTTAGCATGAAATATCATCATATCATCATATACATAAAGGAGAGATGATACCAATCTACATGGTCAAACACTGTATAGTTTATAAACACAAGCACTTCATAGTATTATTCTCAAATTCAAATATTGTTGTATGAGAACCAAGATACAAATAGTGCTGTATTAAAATATGATAATAAGAATCGCTGCAAGGAATTAAATAAGCACATAACGTTTCCTAGCAACCATAGAGAAGCCCATTGCAACTAAAAACTGTAACATCAAGGAATACCACTGAGCAGAAGTCTGAGCAGTCATAAAGAAAATAAGAGACCCAAGCCATCCAAGCTCAATGACCACAAAGAAACTCCATTTGTTGAACAACACCAAAACCCTGAAATTGTCCAACAAATACAGAGACCAAAAAACACCCTGGTATCTAATATTTATTTAATGTATTGAGAAATATATAATATGTGTAGGTTTGTTTAGATGATATATGTTATATAATTTTTTCTAGCATTTCACGAAATGATATATTCGTTTAGGGATTATTTAGATGACTCTATCACATTTCAGAGTATGTGTGACTTTTGTATATAAATTTGTTAGAATTCTCTGTACATAATGTAAGCTTTTGCAAATGTTAACATGGCGGTAAAAATAAAATATAATTTATCTGTGAAACTTTATAAAACTAAACATTCACAATCTTATTTTACAATAAATTAATAATAAAAATAAATTTAAAGTTTTTAGAGTTTCAAATTTGCGAACAATTCAATTGTCATAGATTTGATAGAGAAATTAATGTTAATTTATGGAAAACACTGTCATAAATATTTATTTATTTGCATTTATTTAATCTAGAATAGGATCCAATGTTTTAATGAAAAAAATATTTGTTATAATTTATCTGGAAATCTCTTAATAATGATAGTGAAAGTCTTAAATCTTTCCAAAAGCTAAAATTTAAAGTTTGAAAGCTTCAACTTTTTATAGAGTTCCATTTACTCATGATTGAAGTAGAAGAAAATTGCAAACACTAATAAATGAACAATGTATAATTTTAGATTTCATGGAAAAATTGTGATCGATATTTATTTGTATATATTTAATATCAGATCATATAATATGATTACAAAAATTGATAAAAATAAATTCATCACTTTCTCCATCATTTACTTCTTCAAAATATTGAGAAAATTTAATTTAATATCACAACAAATAAATAATTAGAACAATTAAATTAAATTTAATGAAAAATATGTGATTTGATATGGATGCAAGGATTCAGAGATGAGATAATGGCTAAAATGAAATCCCTCTTAAACCTTAATAAATACGATCAAGTTTGTTGTCACTAATGGATGAATGAAAAGTAAATGCAGTGGCACGTGTAAGTATTACTTGATGTAAAGGAAATAACGTAGGATGACATGTTAATAGACACTTGTGATCATTTAATTCAAGATATATAATATTTACATAATTAAATAATAATCATATACAATATATATTATATTAATATTTATAATTATTAAATATATATAATAAATGTCATTTTAATTTATTGATATATAATTTATTATATATAAAATTAAATAAATATATATAATTTATATTTTGTATTAAATTAAATATAGGATATTTATTTAATAATGTTATGATAATAAGGTTAGTTGCAAAAATAAAAAAAGGTAGGAGAGACAATTGGTCTCTTCCGTCTAGCCATAAGATTAAGCTTAATTTTGATGGTGCGATTAAAGGTAATCTAGGTATATTGGGTGCTGAGGGGACTTTCAGAGATTCTAGAGGTAAATTTTTGTTCAGATTCAGTGAAGCGCTTTGCTCCTACTCTAACAATGTCACTAAAGCCAAAGATCTGTGGCATGGCCTTTCTTTATCAAAACAAAATAATTGGCTTGATTTGGATATAGAAGGGGACTCGAGAATCATCTTTGAAGCCCTTTCAAATGGATTTATGCACAATTGGATCTTTTAAAATATTATGGAAGATACCAAATCTTTGTGCAATAATTTGAGGACTTAATCCCCCTTAGACATCTTTTGTGAAAGCAATAAGTTAGCTGATCATATGGCTAATGAGGGTGTCACCCTTAACCACTAAAAAAAAGCCTCCATATGACCAACGCTCTCCCCAAAGGTTCTAAGGTATGAAGGATTGCAAAAAATGATTTATCTAATCACCATATTAATGAGGATCATCATTAATCGATCGAGTACAATTTGGTGGATCTTTGGAGCATTGGTATTATTATGGATAGTGGAGAATGATGGTTTTTGGGAGATGCAAGCACCACACGTGTCTCACAACATACTATTTACCTCCTCCACTCTCTAATTTGGGAATTCTACACCCTTCTCTGCTTCTCAGTCTTGGCTCTGTGAAAACTTCATCACTGACAAAATAGACTCAGGGGGTTTTGGCAACAAGCAACCAGGCTGGACAAAGGTAAGGCTTCTGTTGTTAATTCAGTTAATACTATGAATAACAATATGCAACATAAATATTCCCTAGAAGATGTCCTTTCCTCCTTTCTGGGCGTGGTGGATGATCTGAAGCTCTACCATATGCTTGACTCAAGCTCCCTCCTGGATAAAAAGACCTGCTTTACTGCATAGGAGGTTGTGGATTTTTGGCAAAAAACCCTGCTTGAAGGTGTGAAGGATGAAAAATTGTTGAAATGGATCGCTACAAATCCGCTTTGTGCCCAAATTGCAGCTCATCTAGGAGGAGGCTCTTTGGTGGCTTTCATGGAGGTAGTAATCAAAGCTATGGAAGATACCGGTCAATCTAATGCTCATTTAGACACCCTCAAATTTGCTCAACTAATTGGAATTTAGACTGTTCTCTTCAGTGCTAGAAATTCTCTTGCAATTTATGAAGATGTGGATCATTTCAGTCATCTGATGGACACCAGGCTTGATCAAATTTGGACTCTGCTTAAGGCAATGGTTAAAGATAGCATCTTGCAACATAAGAAGTTAAAGGCAATCTATGAGAGGCTAGGTATTAGGCATGACACTGGGGAAATTACCCTGACAAGCTCCTTGGCTGTTATCAACCTGGAAGAATAATTTCATGATGTTGGTACCAATGCTGATATTGTTATCTCTGATGAAGAATAATTTTTGTTTCTTTGTAACTCTGAGCTTCTTGCTTTGTTTTAACTTTGATACTTTAGTTGTATCTACCTAGTTCTACTAGGGTTTTTGTTAAATATTTAAAATAGATGGTCTTTGCCATTTTTTTTTGACATATAAAAAAAAATCATGATATTATTTAATAATTATATAATATAAGGTGTAGATATTTAAAACTAGCCACCAATAATCTCTAACCGGGTTTCAGGCCAATTTCTAAAAAATGCACAATTTGGCTTAAATACACTAAAATTTGCTTAAAGCTTTGAATCTATCATATATAAGTACTGATTTTGGCTAATATATCCTTAAATGGGGCAATGCATTTTATGAGACAACTAACTTTGATCAGATCATTTCGAGTCAAAATGACATTTTTGCACTTGGGTGCTTTGGATTGCTCTTTTCTACCAAATTTTTTGTACGAGACACATGCCCTTGTTATTTGTGTTGGAAACACCCTAAATAAGATAACGGTTCCAACACATCTAACATCACCTTCCAATTCCAATCCAATCAAAATTTGATCCAATACTATGACATTTTGACTAACTTGATTACTTAGTGCACCAATGGCCAAGATTTGAACCAAAATTGATTATTCATGTTTAAGGCTAATTAATTTGAATAAAGATCTTAAGTTAATTTTACATGGAACTTGTTGAATATTTCTTTTTGGAAATTGATACTAAATAACTGCATCATCAGGTGACATCATTTTTTGGGAAGACATCCCTAGGCCATAAATGCAATAAATATGTGATTAAGCCTTCCCATGCCTCTTTAGTGTCTCTCTATCTCAAATATTTATGAGGGCATTTATTGATTTTAGCCTCCAAAATTAAATGGATTCTTAGCCACACATCTTCATCTTGAGATAGATGGTTCAGGTTCATTCTGATCATTTGAGAAAATCTATAAATAGAAGGCCTTGCCTATTAAATTTTAAGCTCTTTTGGTGTATAGTTATAATACTAAAAAGCTCTCTCAAACCATTGATTTAATGTTTGAGCAAAGCCAAAGCCATCACAAGCCAAAGGTGTCAAGGAGAAGAGGAGATAGCCAAGCCTCCTTTGGTGAAGACTCATTGAGTACAAGCTGAGCAAGCCATTTCAACAAACCATTTGAAGCATCCAAGGAAGGTGAAAGAACTTTTGTCTTTTTCATTCTAGTAGTGTTTTTCATTTAGTTTTGTTATTTATGCTCCCCCATTGAGATAGGCTTAAGGTGTTAGCTATTAGTGTGTTATTTTGGATTTTGATTTCATACACTAACACTATACTAATATCCCTTTAATGCAATTCTATGTTCATAAATGGCACACCCAATGGGAACTAGCCTCATAAATTTGATCAAATTGCTCCTACAAACAACCTACTAACCAATTTTATGTAAAATCTCGGAGTGTAGAAGCAAAAGGAGTGAAAAATTTGAGTAAAAATATGTTTTCTAAAAGTCTCTGTTTTGTTACTATGGAGTTATGATATTATCCTCTAAACCACAATCCCACAACTGACACAACCACATTTTTATCTTAGTAGTAGTATTGTAATTTAACTATGTTTTTGGATTGATGTGTTCTCTGTCTATAGGTCAAGTTATCTTATTACAATACCATGACTCAAGAGTCATGATATTGTAATACCATGATTTTTTAAGTTATGATATCATCATTTTCAATCATGATATTGTAATTTGGTGACTCTACAGTCATGATATTGCAATCTTGTAACTGACATACTCATGATATTATAATCTCACAACTCTGCAGTCATGTTATTACAATCCTATGACTCTACAGTCATGATATTGCAATCCCACAACTGACATAGTCACGTTATTACACTGTGAGTTGTGTTATTATACTATGGAGTCATGATATTATAGTGTGTAGATCCGAGAGCTAGTAAGCCATCTTCCAGAGCTTGGTTTGGGGTCATACGGACTCCATTTTTGATGATTTTTTTAAACCACAAGTTTTCTCCTAAAGTTTCATAATATGCTATTAGTTCAGCTTCAAGTTGCATATATTTTTCATAAAATCTTGAAATAGGAGTTTGAACATTTTTAATGTTTCTAATCATCGTTGCTTGTTTCATTTGAAAAAATGTTTCAAAGTTAAACAACATGCTAACTTTTTCCTTGCAGGGCCTACTTAAAGAGTGGTCAAAATAAGCTTAATCTAGTCTTTTTAACCTCTTTTTGGCTGCTTGAAAAATATTAAGAACTTTCATTTGGTGCTTAAGGAAACACTTAGATGCTCATTTGAATGTTTTTGTACTTCTTCTTCAAAAGTTATGCAACTTAAAGCCAAGGGGATAAAGAATACCACTAAACCTTTCATTTAGTGATTTAAAATTGAACTCACTTCAAAGCTTTTTCAAGTTGTTTATCATTGTTTGCTTAGTTAGTTTTTATTTGAGTAAAAAAGAAGGTGTGCATGTATGCTCCCCCCCTTCCTTTATAGGGAACTTATGAAATCAAAAGTGCCATCTTCATTAAAAAGTTGCTTAGTCCAAAGGTGTAAAAGAAATGTTGTGAAGGCTCTCCCCAAGACCCATATGGCTTGGGTGATCTAAAAACAACCATAAAGCTCTTTTACTTAGTTTTTAATTTATTGCATTTTGGCTTGTGAATGGGACTTCATTACCTCCCACAAGTTCTATATGGAAGCCTTGACCCAGTAATTCATTTCCTAGCATTGCCTTAACTCCTTTGCACGGGAGGTATATAAATTGGGATCGCCCCACTAGGATGGTGTTTTGAGTAGTTAAACCATCTTCTATCATTGGAGGTTAAGCCCACGACATTTGAGCATGTTAGACATCACACTACACTAAGAAAGTGACAAATGTAGTCATTGTAAAAAGGGTAAGACCTTTTTAAAATAAGCCATATGACACAGACCCAAATGACATGCACTTCTTTTGCATTTTGACATGAAAATCTTATGCATCTGGTCCATCTAGATGTTTGAAAACTTGTTAGTTTTGTTAACCCTACTTTGCCACACCTTGTTAGTTTAGAACTTAAGATGATTACTTAGCTTATTTGTCTGTCTTAAATTACTTGGTCTTATTTAGAGTCAAAATTGTTTGTTAACAAAGGGTTACATAACTAAACACATTGTTCACCCTTTTTTGAACAAGGAGGCGTTATGATGCCCAAGCGAAAATCATCTTTTTCCTTGTTCAAAAATCTATCATAAACTTTGTGTCATATCTTCCATTTTGGTGCAGTTATGCTTCCCATTTGAGTCTAGACCATTTGCCCAATTTTCTTAAGTCCTTCATTGATAATTTAAATTCAATATTGCACCTTTAAAGTTCATAAGGTTAAAGTGTTAAGTGAGTTCACCATTTGCACTAAACTTGAGGGAAATTAGGTTTAATTTCCAATTTGAATTGAGGGTTGTTTTTAGACTCAAATCATTATCATCATTTGGTAGGACTCAAGTCATCTTGCGTATCACTCACGCTTTGAGTCCTAGGCGACATTTTGTACTACCTTTCCTACTTTTCCATTTGTCTTAAGTCCATTTGGTAGCACACTTTTGCCTTAGAGATTTGTTAAGCTTTTTGTGTATGTCATTTGAGTTAGGAGAGTAGTGTTACGCTATCGAAATCATGTTAAACCATTTTCCCTTGGATTCTTGAAGCAAACATTTGTCATTCCTTTTGAGCATTTTAGGAGAGTAGTGTTACGCTACTCAAATTATTTTGAAACTTGTTTCATAGGCTTATTTGCATAAAGTCTAAGTTTTTTCAAAATTACAACCATTTAGAGTATACCTTTTATGAGTCTTTGTCTAGCACAGTTATGTCATTCACCTTTGTAGCTTATTTGTCAAAAGAGTCTAGTTTATGCTATCACTAGGGAGAAAATAAACTATCTCCAAGTGCCTTTTATTTCATACCTCATACTAATTGATCAATTTTATGTCCAAGAGTCAAATGCTTAGTTTTTGTTGAAAAATGTTTCAAATATGTTAGATTAAACATCTCGTCTTTGTTTAAAGTCTAGCCTTTGACACTATTTGGCCAAAAGTCCTAGCACGTACCTTTGTTTGAGCCTAGATTTTGATGTCGCATTTGTCCATAAGACTAACAACTTTTATTTTTCTTAGATTAGACTCGTTTGAAACACTTTGATCCTAGAATCTGGCATTTTGATTTTTGGTCCATCTACTTACCATTTTTTATGTGAAACATGTAATGTTAGACACTTGATGTTAGCTTGTTTTGTCACAAGTCATTACACAAACCTTTTGGATATACATATCCATCCTTCTGCCTAAGTTAGACCAAGTTTGAACCTCTTTTTTTCAAACATCATTTTTTTAGAGTTTGTATAACTCTATTCCTTTTGGTCATGAAACATTTACTATGGATCCCAACATGTCTTCCTACACTCATAGTGGCCTCATGTATAATATGAGATTTAGTAAATGGTTTAAGAATGCTATGCAGATAATGTTGCTTATGAGATGAATCCTTATCCATCTTATAACACTCAAACACTGGCACAAAACTAAGACCCATTGGCTCATTATTTGGTTAACATGACTCGATATTCGAAGCAAGATCATGAGACAATGGAGCAATACCTAGCTATGGTACCTATAGTTGATGAACCATTTCCTCAAAAAATATACTATGTTACTACACCATCAACATATGACCATTATTTGTTTGAGCCTCACTTATTGGAAACCAAAGATGATATTTTGGTTAGAGCTATAGAAGTAGGGGCTAAGTTTCAAGAAGACTTCCCCCATGAGAATTTGCCAAGTCGAGTAAGAATGCCTCACAACATACTCTATAGTCAACATTCTTCTTCTATAAATCCTTTAGCTCTAGATTCAATGGTATATCAACACCCTAGTATTCTTGTCAATGGAAAGGACCCCATGGAGGATCACTTTGTATAAATGGCGATAACATACCAAACTTACTTGAACCCAGCATGTAATTTTAATTAGATGACCATGTCACATAGACCTCTCATAGATTTAGTTCCTTCAACAAGAGTCTTAATAGAATTGACAAGTCAATAAAATCATGGTGTAGACCCATTCATGAAAATAATTCGATTGACAACATGTTTCATACCCAAACCATATAAGTGTCTTCTACTTCTACGTAGAGTATTGAGCAAAACATAGTGGACAATGTGCAAGTAACATTCAATCCAAACCAAAATGGTGTGAGTACACAAACAACTAGTCCATAAACAAGTATACCTTTAGTTAGCACCTTGAATGGTTCTCAAAATTAGGGAGTAGGAGTTTATACATCCCAAACTCAACCAACTACTACCACTAATCCTAAACCAACTGCTTCTTCAAGTGCTCAACCAATAGGGTTAGGTAGCCAGCCAACAACCAATATCATGCCTCAACAATATAATGTGACGAATCCTAATCCTCCCCAATAGGTAATGAGTAGTGTTCCACAACAACAAGCACAATAAAACATACCAATGCAATAAAGATAGAACATATTTCCATCTCAATAGGGCCAACCAATGTTCCACCTCACCAAGTAGCAGTGAACATACCTCTTTCCTCACAGACCAATATACCAATTCAAAGCCAAATGATGTCTAATCAATAACATATGACTATTGGTCAACAACAAATGTTGAATCTCCAATATGTGTCTACTTTCCAACTGTAATTTGCACAACAAAGAGGTTCCAATATTTCTCAAGTATCGATCATGCAACCCTTGCCTTTTATGCAGAACATGTCACTAGTCCAAAGATAAGGTCTTGGTTCATAAGTACCCCCTCAATAAAATGTTTTATTAGTCATAAATATATCCCTATTCAACCTCAATAAGCACAATACAACTATATTCCTCCATCCTAACCTCAAAATCCTCAAAAGCAAGTCCACATATCCAATCCAAACCAGAACATCGCACTATAGTATGTGCAACTACAATAATCAAACCCTAACCCACATATGTGTATTCATGATCCATTATCCAACCAAGTCAACATACCCCAAACAATACCTCCATCATACCTCGATCAAAGCTCCCCACTTGTGACCGCTCAACCATCTACCCAAGCCAATATTCCACCTCAAACCAATGTTCCCTTTAGTTTCTTAGCCACAAAATGCAATAGCTGAAGGATGCAATTGCTTCCATCCAACTTGGGAAATAAACCAAAAATTTTAAGTTGGATGATGTATGTTCTTATCTATTTAACATGGAGTACTTGTAGATACTATTTCCTCTAGGATACGAACCACCAAAATTCAATAAATATAAGGGAAAAGGTGACCCCATGGCTCATTTGATCAAGTTCTTTGTTGCATGCTAGTGAGTGGCATATAAAGACATACACTTTTTGTTATTGTTCCCAAGGAGTCTAGCAGGACAAGCCTTGGAGTGGTTTTTGAAGTTGCCCAAGAATTCAGTATCAAATTTTGATGATCTTTCAGACAAGTTTGTCCAACACTTTTCATATAATCTCAAGCATGAGATCTTATTGGTTGAATTGACATAAGAAAATTAAAAGTCTGGTGAAAGTTTTACAAGTTATCTATAATGATGGAGAGCCCTTGCAAGCTGATTCACCCACAATTTACCAGAAAAACAATTAGCCATTGTGTTTACCAAAAATTTTCACAGTGAGATATCTTATCATTTGGAACTACAATATGCGTATACCTTTAAAAATATCATTGACAAAGGTTTGTTTATCAAGTGAGCCCTTATTAACAAAGGGATCATCAATCTTACTTCATCAAATCAAAATCAAGGTACCAATCAATAAAATGGCAAAAAATAGCATAAAGTCCAAGCATAAGCATTGTAATTGACACAAGCTAATAACAATGATAGACCAAAACAATTCAACTGCAATAAGAATGTTGTTGGAAATAAAGTAATAGAGTTGAGACATGTACAAATGGTGAAAACACCATCTGCTCAGCCCATACAACATATGCAAATTACGCCTAACCCACAACCTTTTTATCAAAAATAACAAGCCCAGTAGCCCAGGCCTACACAATAAATGCAACAACCTTTGCCATTGCAAACCCCTCCTCCAAGGCGAATAGTGCCTACTCATCATGTTTTTAGTGACCTTGGAGAACCTTTCGAATCTATGTTTCATAATCTCATTACCGCTAATCTGATTAACTAGCCTATACCAAAAAATTATTCTGAGGGCATTCATTATCCTGATTGATACCACCAAAATGAATTATGTGAATATCATCAGGTTAATAGACATAATTTATGTCATTATGTGTAAATTAAACATGTGATTCAAAATATGTTGGAGAATGGGTAGATAACATTGGATGGTGGTGCTTCCACTTTCAATCAAAACCTTAGAATATTCAAAACCCTTTTCCACAACATAATAACCAACTATAACAGCAACAACAACAATATCCAGTACAATACCAACAATAATAGTTTCAAAAACCAAGGCTGAGCCAAAAAAATCACCAACAACAAAAGCAACATCGTATAAATAATGGACATAACCAAGGTCAGAATGGTAACAACCAACATACCTACCATGCAGTTGCACATGATTACAACAAGGTTGTAGGTCATATTGTAGGAGGTCACGTTAGCACCATCTCTATTAATCCAAGACCAAATACCAATCAATCAAGACCTTTGATAAATAATGCCAATCCACCAACTCACATTGATAATCCTTCCTTGATCTGGGATCACATATAAGCATACCAGTAAGTAGGGATTACTAATTTTGGACCCTATATCAATAACTCATCATTGCTTCATGGCCACACACAAGTGCACCAAAAATTGAGACTTATCCTATCTAGTCCCCCACCATCACCATCATTTATTAGAAATCATGGTCCTATGTTTAATCTTGATTGTGTAATCACAACTTGGAGGTCAAAGATTAACATCCTAGTCCCATAACCATCTGCCACTTTGCCCATCACCCAACCAACCATTTAGCCTCAAAATAAGAAATTTAACACTAACTAAGAAAAAAAGTTTGACATTGTGGAATAATTACAAAAGATGCCAACATAGATCTCCATTTTAGATTTGTTGGGTATGTCAACAATCCACAAAAACATTTTAAAAAAATTCCTTAGCCAATCCAATGTTTCAAGTGATATATCCCCTGACAAATTCTAAGTTTTGGTTGGACACCTAGCTCCAGCCCAACAAGTCACTTTCAACCAAAGTGATATGTCATCCCTTGGTCCATTGCATAATAATCCATTGTACATTGAAGTTTGCATAAGGTAGTATAAAGTGAAACGTGTCCTTATAAACAATGGATCAAGTCTAAACATAGTGTCTCTAAAGCTCATCAAGCTTCTCAGGTACACGATGATAGATATTCATGTAAAAATAATAACCATCAAAGCCTACAATAATGAGGAATGAGAATCACAAGGCACCATCTATTTTTTAGTTATCCTTTGGCCCTTGACCCATAATACACTTTTCCATGTGCTAGATCTTGATTTGTCATACAATATTCTTTTGGGAAGACCTTGGTTACACAAAATTCATGCCATCCCATCGGCATTTCACCAATGTATCAAGTTCTCCCATTCAAGGATGGAAGTTTATATATCGAGAGATTTGCATCCCTACGAGCACTACAAACACCTAAAGGCTGAGTTCAAGAGCTATATCTATCATTTTGGCATGAATCTAGTGGCCAAGTAAGATAAGGGAAAGGCAATACTCCTTGACTTTCTAGGGGACAACTGCATTGATCCTAATACCCTTGATTCCCTTTCCCACATGCCACCTCTTGAAATATCCAATCATTATACCATCTCGCCTAATGGCCTAAGAGAGTACGTAACCCATGATACCTTTCATATTGTAAACCTTCTACAAAACCTAAAGTCCTTTAGAAGGTCTAAATCCAAGCCACTTCATCTAGAATGGCAATAAAAAGACAAAGGTCAAAAGTATAGTCTAGGACCTATTGCATTTATATTGATATTTAGCCTAAAATAGGACCCTATCAAAGGAGATGAATCATGGTTATACAATGACAACCAGGATGATTGTTATGAGAATGCAAAGTATCCTATTCCCAATAAGATCATGAAGAATCAAGACTATGAAGGAGGTGGCCTTAGACAAAATGAACAAGGAACACTTGAGCTAATTTCCATGACCAGATATAAAGAACCCTATGGACTTGGATTTAAACCACTTGGGGGTGACTCCATGTACCTTAATCATGTTTCATCACCATCGACTAATATGATGATGTTGATGAGGACCTCGTTGAAACCAACCTATTTAATCCTCATTCTGTTTATACTCTTAGACCAGTCATTCATTACAACCCACTACCATTGTATTATCTCCAACTGATAGACTGGAACCAACAAGAGTCTAATGTGCCGATTGATGAGTTTTAAAACAACGAGGCTTTCTATGATTTTTTAGGCCTTAGGGATAATGTTCTATTGGGAGACCATAAATTAGGGTTAGTAGGATCTTGAGGCCTATTTTGAAGAGCAGATGAACACCCTTAGCCAAAAGTAAATAATTAAAACATTGAGGTCTCAAAGTGAAAACGTCTTTGAGGTGCTTTTTGACTAGGGAAAAATTTAAAAAAAAGGCTAGTATAGTGGTGAAAACCTATTTTAGGTGCTATTAGATGGGGGTGTTCAACCTTCTTCAAGTATAGATCAGGAGACCACCAATGATGAACTTGTATGTGAGTCTGGATTCATTTTTGAAGAAAAACAAGATTTTTATCGAATCATTCAAGAGTTTCCAACAATTTTTATTACATGGCCAAACCTCCCATTGGAGGACTCTAATTCATCATGCCTATGGGAACTCAAATATCTAGTCCTAATAGAGGACTCTAATGTTTCCAATCAGTTCAAATTATTGCCTACTATCCTTGAAGATGGTTCGACCCTTCTAGTGGAAGATATAACAGAGGTTAACATCGAGTCCCTAGATAACCCAAAGTGGATCAAGCTAGGTGCATCTCTTATTGATAAGAAGCGTGAAGTCCTTACAACTATTTTGAGGGAATTTATAGATATATTTGCATGGACATATTCTGACATGCCTGGTTTGGACCTTGCTTTGGTTTTAGACCACCTTATGGTCAATCTTGATGTCAAACCAATAAAACAAAAGTTACGTAAGATGCATCTTTGCATTGTTGTATTAGTAAATAAAGAGTTGGGAAAACTCTTGGAATCAAGATGTATTTAGTCAATCAACTATTCAGAGTGGATCTCTATTGTTGTTCTAATTAGAAAAAATCTAGAAGGAATCAAAATATATACTAATTTTCAAGATATAAACAAAGCTTACCCCAAGGATGATTTTCCATTGCCAAACATTGACATGATCATCGACTCCATAGTGGGTTATGATCTACTTTCATTAATGGATGGCTTTTCAGGGTGCAACCAAATTAAGATAACAGCATAAGACTAACACAAAATAATGTTCACCACTCCTTGGGGAACATTTTGTTATCAGGCTATGCCATTTGGTCTTAGAAACATAAAGGCCACCTATCAAAGAGCCATGACCATCATATTTCATGATATGATGCATGACATTGTTGAAGACTATATCGATGACATTATTGGAAAATCAAAGACCATGTCTGATCATCCAATAGTATTACGTAGAATATTTGAAAGATTGTGTGAGTACAAAGTCAGACTTAATCCTATAAAGTGTGTATTTTGAGTCACATCAGTAAAATTACTAGGCTTCATTATGTCTCATCAAGGCATTGAAGTCGATCTAGCCAAAGCCCAAGCTATAACAAAGATTCCACTATAGACTAATTTGAAGCAGCTCAACAATTTATAGGGAAATATCTAGTCTGTTCAATGCTTCATATCATAATTGGTTGACAAGTGCCAACCTTTTATGCATCTTCTAAAAAAAGGAGTCACATTTCACTGGGATGATCATTACCTAAAAGCTTTTCAACAATTCAAGGACTATCTAGCGAATCCACCTATTTTGTTGCCTCCTATGCTAGGAAAGCCATTCTTGTTATATCTATCCACTAATGACAATGCCTTGGGGGAAGTTTTGGTTCAACATGATGATAACAGAAAAAAACATGATGTGTACTACTTAAGCCACACATTGCTCACGTATGAACATTATTATACGCCCATAAAAAATCTTGTTTAGCCATGGTCTTTGCATCTTAGAAACTATGACATTACATGTTAAATAATAAGACCATAGTTATTTCAAAAGTAGATCTGTTTAAGTATCTACTATCTAAAATAGCTTTACAAGGCCGTATGGCCAAATAGATCATGCTTCTTAGTGAGTTTGACATCGAGTATGTCAACCAAAAAGACATTAAGGGGCAAGTTCTTGTAGATCAACTTACTAAATCACCCCTTACTGATATAGAGCCACTCACATTCCAATTTCTTGATGAATCCATGATGACCATCATTGACACACCTCTTGAGGAGCAACACTATAAGTTATATTTTTATGGATCATTCATAACACATGGATCGGCGGTAGGCCTTTTATTTATTACACCACAGGGGATCTAATCCCTAAAACATTTAGGATTAGGTTTCCTTGTACCATCAACATGGATAAATATGAAGCACTTATTGTAGGGCTTCACCAAGTGGTACAATGGAACATATCTCATCTCAAGGTTTATGGTGATTCTCAATTAATCATCAATCATGTTACATATCGCTTTCAAACCAAAGATGATAAGCTGGTGCCATATAAGGCCATGGTTGATACTCTTAAGTAGAAGATTACTGACATTTATTTTGAACATATACCAAGGGTAAGTAACAAAGCCACATATGCTATGGCTAATATTAGATCTCTAATTTGACAAACAGACAAAACTAAAGAGTATCAGTTCCTTGTCAAGAATTTGCTAGTACTAGCTCATGAACTTTCAACTGTCACAATGATTTATGATATTATTGGTCCTAGCTCTATCTGGTATTTAGACCTTTACAACTACCTTCATGACCAAATTATACCACCCAACCTATCCTGAAAGTAATCCAAAGCCTTCATCCACCGAACCACTCATTATACCATACTTAGATCAACCCTTTATCATCATAGTTTTAATGGAACTCTCCTTCATTGTTTAGCTTCAACAAAATCTATACTAGCATTACAAGAAGTTCATGAAGGAGTATGTGGAGCCCACACCAATGGGGTAGTGTTATCCAAAAAGCTCTTGCGTGTTGGTTATTATTGGCCCACAATGGATACAGATGCAACTATATATGTAAAGAAGTGTGACAAATGTCAACAACATGCTAATCTAATTCATGCCTCGACCAAGACTCTAAAACTAATGTTAATACCATGGTCGTTTGCTACATGGGGCCTCGAGCTCATTGAAAAGATCAATCCCATCTCATTCAATGGCCATAAACATATCCTTTCCACCACCAAATACTTCACTAAGTGGGTTAAATCTATTACCCTCACTTACATGACTAGAAAACAAATTTTCAAGTTCATTTTCAACCATCTCATTTGTCGCTACAATATCTTTTCCAACATTATAACTGATAATGAGGATCATTCAAAAACAAGGATGTCAAAAAGTTATGTATAGAATACAAGATCACACAACACTTTTCCATGGCATATTACCCTCAAGGTAATGGCTAGGCTGAAGCATCAAACAAAACTATTATGAACATTCTCAAAAATATTGTCAATGATGCTAGTCATGACTGACACCTTCAAATATTTTGTGCCCTTTGGGCATACCATACCAATCACTGTACACCTACAAGAGCAACTCCATATTCACTTATTTATGGTATTGAGGCCATTATTCCCATTGAAATTGAGTTACCCTCTCTACGCATCTCTTTCAAATATGTCCTAGATGATAATGACTATCGAGGAGCTCACCTGTAAGAGCTAGAGTTAATGAGAAATACATGAATGCGGTAAACAATCTCTAATCCTATCAAAATTGACTTTGAGGCCACTATAATCAATGTGTGAAACATAGAGAATTTGAACTTGGTGATCTTGTCCTTAAAGAGAACCAAAAGAATACCACAGCCAAAAAGAAGCATAAGGGCAAGTTGAAACCCAACTAGGTTGGTCCTTTTATCATTACGGTAAACTATGAAACATGAGCATATAGGCTTGCCACACCAAATGGAAATAAAATTGATAAGCTGATGAACATTATACACCTCAAGTGATACTATGCTTGAGTGACTTGGTGTATTGTCTATAAGGACCATTTCAGGTTGTATCATTTTATCAATCTTTTTACCATCCTATCATCTTACCAACCTATCACTCTTTCTTATTGCCTATCCATTCTACCATACCTTTCTCATCAACTGAGTTCTTTTCTCCTTCCCCACCCAATCCTATGACCTTGGTTCCATTCCATTTAGTTCCATTATCATTTTTAGCAAAATGATTCAGAATCAGTTTTAGTAGTTCTTTCAAGAATTCTGAACAGAGGCAGTATTTTAGAGCAGTAAGACCATAGTTTGGAAATTGCATCCTTCATTTCTTATTCTATTCTCTATTTCAAGTGTGCCTAATTATAATCGTTTATGGGCAAATCAATATTCTGCTGATCTTGTTACTAATTATAACTGCCTATGGGCAAATTAGTATCATTGACTTATACCGTTACATCCTAGTTACAACTACCTATGGGCAAACTAGGGATAACATTTGTTTATCATGCCTTAACATACAAACTTGCCATTTTTATGTCATATTGTGCCTTTATACCAACTGTGCCTATTTTTTTTGAATTGATTTCTACACTAGTCAGATTCTTCAACTATAAGGTGGAAATACAGTGACTTGAGGTCTCATTCTAGGACTTTGTAGGTAGTACTCAATACTTTTTGAGGTCAGCTCAGTCACCTGAATCCACACTCTTACCATTTTATGAGCAACTTAATCCACACTCATCATTTTATGAGCAACTTAAGCCACGCTCTTGTCATTTTATGAGCAACTTAAGCCACACTCTCACTATTTTACGAGCACCCTAAGCCACATTCTCATTATTTTGTGAGTAACTTAAGCAACGCTCTCACCATTTTATGAGCTTGGACCATTTAGTGTCTCATCATTTTTGATTGAGTAGAGATACTAAAAAAATCTAAAAACATTTGTAAAATCATTAGAAAAAACCAAAAACATTGACCACTTCTTTGCCTTAAGGATTCTCGAAACCCTTACTAAGTCACAACTAAATCACTTGTCATTTAGTTTCCCCATCCTTTTTGACTTTTTATCCCACACACTTTCCATTTTACAAGACCATTCCAGTTCTTCTATAACAACCATTGTGTTTATTTTTTATCAGTTATCATTTTCTTCCCATTTTTTGAGAGAACTACATTTGGCTTGAATTTTTTATTGGATATTACATTCATGGAACTATATAGGCAATGTCCACTTGTCTAGCGCATATAGAGACATCTCGACCATTCCTTTCCTTTTCTTCTATTTCTCCCATCATGTTTGATTGCTAAGCTGTCACCTATTTTCTAGGGGTAATATTCATGACATGGTTTAAATTATGTCATTTATACTAACATTAGGAATAACTATTATTTGTTTCTTTGTTTGTCTCTTTACATACTTGCTTGTTTGTTGTTTGTGTGCCTATTTGTTTGCTTTTAGCATTATTGCCATAATTCAATCTAAATTTGTTCATTGAGTGATTCTTTATGTATTTACACGTGAATCCATCCATATTCATATGTCTACATTGCCATCATGGTTTTTATCATTGGTGCATTGTTTTTCTTTGAATATTAGATTATGAGAGTTAGTCCTTATGCATAATTCAACCAAGTCCTCATGGTGTTCTGTCATGATGCCTACCATCATGTGTTATAACAAAAATCAGCTTCAAGAAGTCTACATAATAATGGTAGCATCAACATCTCCTTGGTGTCAGTAACATCCCAATCCAATCCCAATCATATCTCAAATAGAGTAATTAAATAACTAAAGAATTTCAACCTTTGTTAGTTCAGATGAGCATCTCCCTACTAGCAAGTTGTCCCAATTCATCTTAATCCTCTGTATCAAGTTATCATCATCATGTCTTCAATCATCAACCAATCAATCATGTTTACCATAATCATGGTCCAATGATTATAACCGCCTATGGGCAAACCATTGCACACTGTCCCACCTGCATTCTCAATGATTATAACCACCTTTAGGCAAATCATTGTGTTATCACTAATCATTTAATTTATTTTGCCTGACAGAGGCAAGTTGTTATCTTATTTGTCTGTCCTAACTAAGGTGGCTCTATGTTCTCAATGATTATAACCGTCTTGGGGAAAATCATTGTGTTATCTACCATATTGCCACTATCAAAGTACAATGTTTATAATTGCCTTTGCAAAAACCATTGTACACCATCCCACTTGCACTCTCAGTGGTTTTGACTAGTTTTTCAAACTCATTTTGTTCTCATCCCATTATTTTCATATGTTTGGTCCCCTCATTTTGCTTCTTTCTTTTGAGGGACTATTTGCCAACCTATTTGTGCCAACCGTTCCCTCGAGGGTATCATACAGTCCATCCATTGCCATTGAAGTTGAAGGCATACAAGACATTTTTTATTCTTTTAAAAAATATTACTATGCCTATAACTTGAAACGCCTTCCCAAATAGGGGCGAACTATAGACACCTAAAACTAGCCACCAATAACCTCCAACCAGGCTTCAGACTAATTTCTAGTAGATGCACAATTTGACCTAAAACACTAAAATGTGCTAAAACCTTTGAATCTATCATATACAAGTGCCAATTTTGGACAATATATCCCTAAATAGGGCAATACAATTTATGAGACAACTAACTTTGATCAAATCATTTCGAGTCAAAATGACATTTTCGCACTTGGGTGCTCTGGATTGCTCTTTTCTACCAAATTTTTTGCACAAGATATGTGCCCTTGTTATTTTGTGTTGGCAACATCTTAAATGGGATAATGGTTCTAACGCATCTAACATCGCCTTCCAATTCCAATCTAGTCAAATTTTGATCTAATAATACAACATTTTGACCAATTTGATTAATTTATGCACCAATGGCCAAGATTTGCACCAAAATTGACTAATCATGTTTAAGGCTAATTAATTTGATTAAAGATCTTACGTTAATTTTGCATGGAATTTGTTGAATATTTCTTTTTGAAAATTGATACTGAATAACTGCAGCATCAGGTAACATCATTTTTTGAGAAGACATCCCTAGGCCATAAATGCAACAAATATGTGATTAAGCCCTCCCATGCCTCTTTAGTGTCTCTCTATCTCAAATATTTATGAAGGCATTTATTGATTTTAGACTCCAAAATTGAATGGAATCTTAGCCACACATCTTCGTCTTGAAATAGATGGTTCAGGTTCATTCTGATCATTTGAAAAAAATCTATAAATAGAAGGCATTGCCTATTGAATTTTAAGCTCTTTTGGTGTAAAGTTATAATACTAAAAAGCTCTCTCAAACCATTGATTTAACGTTATCATGCCCAGTTGTTGAACCAAGCCAAAGCCATCACAAGCCAAAGGTGTCAAGGAGAAGAGGAGATAACCAAGCCTCCTTTGGTGAAGACTCATTGAGCACAAGCCGAGCAAGCCACTTCAACAAGCCATTTGAAGCATCCAAGGAAGGTGACAGAACTTTTATCTTTTGCATTCTAATTGTGTTTCCCATTTAGTTTTGTTATTTATGCTCCCCCTATGAGATATGATTAAGGTGTTAGCTATTAGTGTGTTATTTTGGATTTTGATTTCATATACTAATAATATACTAATCTACCCTTATTGCAATCCTATGTTCACATAAGGTACCTTATACTATATTATAATTAGTATTATATACCGGAGGGTTCATGTCGTATACTAAACTTAGATTTAGGGTAGTTGTTTAGATTTACATAATTTGTACGTATTGTAAAGGGGTTCACAACGTGTAGAGTGGTGGCATCTTTGATTGATCATTTTGTATTGTCAATGGTGGACGAGGACATCATGAGAGTTCTTTTTTATTGCGGTAGGGATCCACATTTGAAGTGCGACTCGAATCATCATTGTAGTGCCACTGAGGTGGGGACAAAACAATGAGGTTCTAGAGTCTATCTTGTATTTTTTGTTCATCTATCTGTCAATAAATTAATAGAGAGAACAATTACATCAGGAATAAAAATATACATAAATGCTATACTCAAACTCTTAGAATAAAAGTCAGTGACTTGATTGGAGTCCATTTTCGTAAGTGTCCTATTTATCCTCGTAGTAAAAAAATAAAAAATTTAAAAGAGTGTTGGTTAGGAAAAAACATGTTTTGAAAAAATTATAAAAAATAAATATCAAATAATAGTAACTTGAAACTTCGTACACAAAAAATAAGAAAAGATTAACAGTCATAGATTTCAAGTAAAGTGAGATTAGATTTATATTCCTTCACTTTTCAAAACCCTATTTTATCAAAATAAAAAATTACATTCTTTTTATAACTTATATGTTTAAGATAAAAAATTACATTCTTTTTATAACTTATATGTTTAAGATAAAAAATTACATTCTTTTTATAACTTATATGTTTAAGATAACTGCGAATACTAACATTGTCATAGTATTTCCAACATTTCATTTTATCAAGTTTAACATTTAATTTTATTAAGTGAAACGTTGGGAAATGTAATAATTTTAAAGGGAAATGATAAAAAAAGAGAACTATCGGAATAATTAAACTGAAAGTGATGGGGAAGAAAAGAAAAGGAAAGGGAAAGGGAAAGTGAGAGAATGAGCGTTATCAAAGTAAAGTAAACGACGATCATTCAAAAGTCTGAAGTAAAAGCAATGAGAATTCAAAGAGCCGAGAATAATTAAAATAAAAATAATTGCAATAACTTATGTCTTAAGCTTGGAATCTGTGGACAGTCATTGGGGAAGGAAGCAATGAGAATTCAAAGAGGCGAGAATAATTAAAATAAAAGTAATTACAATAATTTGTGTTCTAAGCTTCGAATCTGTGGACAGCCATTGGGAAGGGAAGCAATGAGAATAATTAAAATAAAAGTAATTGCAATAACTTGTGTCTTAAGCTTCAAATCTGTGGACAACCATTGAGAAAGGAAGCAATGAAAATTCAAAGAGGCGAGAATAATTAAAATAAAAGTAATTGCAATAACTTGTGTCCTAAGCTTCAAATCTGTGGACAGCCATTGGAAGCACCCTCCTTCCCTAGTGGAAAATTATTTTGCCTGCCAACAAGTAGTACCGCGTGGCAGTATTATAAAAATTTAGGTTTTGCAGTGGTATGCTCACATTCATTGCAGTTTAGATGGTTCTTGTTATTGTCTAGTACCTTGCTACTTATCTTCAATTTCTCAGTTGTGATAAGAGAAAATCAAATATGGCTGCTGGTCTGGTTAATGCTGTGGTTGGAAAAATTGGCGGGATGGTTGTAGAAGAGATAACCAAGGAGGCTTCACTTTGTTTTACTTTCAGAAAGGACTTCGAATGGCTGAGTAAGAAGCTGAAACTTATAGGAAACTATCTACAAAATGCAGATGTGCAGAGTGTGCATAACAAGTCCGTCAAAAGTTGGTTGCTGGATGTTGCTGATATTGCTTGGGATGCCGAGGACATACTTGAAAAATGTTCTGTTCAATCTATGCATGGTAATAACAGCTCTTGCTCTTGTGTGTGTCCCTTCAATTATTCTCAACTGCTCTTTCGGTATAAAATGGGGCGTCGGATTAAAGAGATCAATGACAGAATGAAGTCCATTGTGGAAGATGCGGCTGAGCTGAAGCTTGTTGCTGATTTGACTCATCCAGAGCAAGCCTCCACGAGCAGTGCCCAAAATGTCAAATGGAAGAGATCAAGTATCATAGAGAGCGATGCACGACCTGTGGCTATAGACTCCAAGGTTGAACACATCCTCAGCTTACTAGATGACCTTGCAGCTCCTGTCATTGCCGTTGTTGGAATGGGCGGCGTTGGGAAGACATTCCTACTTCAGAATGTCTTACATTTACTTTTATTATCTTATTTTAAACCTTGTGACCACAACCATCCCGTCAATTTTCCCAACCACAGTATTAACCAGACCAGCAGCCATTTTTTATTTTCTCTTTTCACAACTCAGAAATTGAAGACAACAACAAAAACCATCTAAACTGCAATGAATCTGAGCATACAACTGCAAAACACAAATTTTTATAATACTGCCACGCGGTACTACTTGTTGGCAGGCAAATTTTTTCCAGGGGAGAGGGACCTTCCAATGGCTGTCCACAGATTCGAAGCTCAGGAGACAAGCTATTGCAATTACTTTTATTTTAATTCATTGCTTCCTTCCCTAATACCTGTCCACAGATTCCAAGTTTAGTACACAAGTTATTGCAATTACTTTTATTTTAATTATTCTCACTTTTTTAAATTCTCATTGCTTCCTTTCTTAATGGCTGTTCACAAATTCGAAGCTTAGGACATAGTTATTGCAATTACTTTTATTTTAATTATTTTTGCCTCTTTGAATTCTCATTGCTTTCTTTCATAATGGCTGTCTACTGATTTGAAGCTTAGATCACAAGTTATTGCAATTACTTTTATTTTAATTATTCTCGCTTCTTTGAATTCTCATTGCTCTTACTTTAGACTTTTTAATAATCGTCCTTTACGTGAAACTTATGAACTTTACTTTAATAATTCTCATTCTCTCTTTCTCTTTCCCTTTCCCTTTCTTTTCTTTTTCTTTTTCTTTTTCTTCCCCATCACTTTTACTTTTATTATTCTGTCTTACATTTGCTTATTTTATTAGGATATTTCTCTTTTTTAATCATTTGCCTAAGAAATTATTACATTACTTAACATTTCACTTAATACAATTAAATGTTGGAAATATTATGATAAGGTTGGTACTAGTAAATTATGAAAGGATGTAATTTTTTATTTTGATAAAATAAGCTTTTAAAAAGTGAAAATATAAATCGAGTCTTATCTCATTTTTATGACTCTTAATTTTGTCTCACTTTTTATGTATAAAATATCATGTTATAACTAATTGATATTCATTTTTTATAATCTTTTCAAAACACATTTTTCTTAACCAACACTTTTTTAGATTTTTTGTTTTCTTACCAACAAGGATGAATAAGATGCTTACAAAGACGGACTCTAATTGTCGCTGATTTTTATTCTAGGAATTCGATGATGAGATTTATGTATATTTTTATCCTTGATGTAATTATTCCCTCTGTCAATATATTCCCAGATGGATGAATAGAAACTATAGAACAGACTATAGAACCTCAATGTTTTATCCCCACCTCAATGACATTGTAATGATGATTTGAGTCGCACTTCAGACATAGAACTCTACCGCAATCAAATACTCTCTCATAATATCCTCGTCCACCATTAAAAATACAAAACGACCAATCAAAAATATCACCACTCTACATACTACACACCCCTTTATAATATACAAGCTATGTAAATCCAAACAACTACCCTAAATTTAAGTCTAGTTTACGACATGGACTCTTCAATATATAATATTAAATAAAATATAATAAAAAGTACTTATATTATATATTTATTAAATATTATAATAATATTATTAAAGAAGTATCATATATTTAATTTAATACTAAATATATATTTTATATTTCTTTAATTGTATATATATTAAATTATATGGAGTGATGTAATACTTACACGTGCAACTACATTTACTTTTCATTCATCCATGACATGGAGTGGCGTATGGAGCATTGACAACAAATTTGATCGTATTCCTTAAGGTTTAAGAGGGATTTTATTTTAGCCATTATCTCATCTTTAATTCTTTGCATCTAAATCAAATTACATACTTTTCACAAAATTAAATTTAATTGTTTAAATTGTTCATTTTTTGTGACAATAAATTGAATTTTCTCAACGTTTTGAAGAATTAAACGTTAAAGAATTTTACAATCATATAATTAAAGAAATGCAAATAAATATTTATGATAGTGTTTTCCATAAATTAGTATTAATTTCTCTATCAAATATGTGACAATAGAATTGTTAGCAAATTTGAAACTCCAAAAACTTTAAATTTGTTTTTATTACTAATTTATTTTAAAATAAGAACACCACCCGATTTTAAACTAAAAAGTTATTCCGATTGCTTTAACTTTAATCATTCATCCCTATATTCCGATGGCTCATTCACATGTATATTTCTCTTTTCTATTGAGACGTTTTTAATCTTTAATTTATTGAAATATTATTTATGTCGAAACTATATATGGTTATTTCTTTAATAATAAATTAAAAAATCATTATTTGATATTCCTCTTGCAATTGGCATTTATAATTTTATTTTATTCTCTGCTTGATGATTAAGTTTATGAACATAGAAGTGGGTGGAATCTTTTTGGTTGTGTATGTAGAGTGGGTGGAAGCATTGTCGACGTCAATACAGATGTTGTTGGTGACAGTGCCCTCTATATTACAAATGATTAAAGCAATCTATCTTGTAGATGGTTAATTCTCACTCAATCAACCTCTTTTGTTAGTAAAATTTGTATTATAGAATATAATTAAAAGTAAAATAATACACAACATAACAAAAGTAAAAGTGTGAAAAATGAAGAGATTTTCATATAATAAAAAGAAAGCTCTCCTATGGAGGAAAAATGGTGCGAGATAAGGAGAAGGTTCGATTGTGCATCGAGGGGCAAGTCGTAGCTTTACAGTTAGGGCTAAAATGCTAACGCATAATTAATTTAAGAGTGACATGAGCAAAAGGCAGAGGCAATCATATGAAGAAAGAATGGAATAAAGTTTTGTCAATAGAAATTGGAGAAGAGAGGGAATGGTGGAGCAAAGAGGAGAAGTCAGGCAAGATTGGAGCCTGCTGGAAAGGTAAATTGGTGGGGAGTAAGTCTATTGTTCCTGACAAGCTTCCAAGAGAGGAGGAAGGAGGTAAGACAGTGGGGACAGAGACTCTTCTGAGTCCTAAGGAAGGAAATCTCCTCTTGAGAGCATATGTTTCTAAAACAAGTCTTGAATAAATTCATGTTAATTCTTTGGAGGGTTTAGGGCATGGAGTGAAGATCGAAGAAGTGGTGGTGCTAGAATGTGAATCGGATATTTTCTTGGAGAAGGTCAAGCAATTTTCAGATTGTGCCTTAATTTGCAAATGTATAGGGAAATGGCTAGCAATTGGGGCGATTGAATTGTGTGTGCAAGATAATTGGGTCCCTGACTTAATGATAATTTTCCTGCCCAAAGGTTTTTTTGTGGTAGTGTTTAATTCTCAAGAAGAAAAGGAAAAGATTTTGAGTAATAATTTCTGGTCTTTCAATGGAATTGGTTTATGGTTGCAAAAATGGAGTCCTAATTTTGATCCTTTGGTTGCTTGGAAAGGGAGTTATCTGATTTGGATTAGTTTCTATGGCTTACCCGTGGAATATTGGAGCAAGGAATGATTGGCAACATTGGGAGGTTTGGTTGGTCTTTTGCTCAAAGTGGATGAGAATTCAATAAAAGGTGGTTGGGCAACTTATGCAAGGGTTAGAGTTGCTCTAGATTTGGATAAAGAAATTTTGGAAAGTATTGTAATAAAATTGGAAGGCAGGATCTGGAAGCAAAGGATAGATGTCGAGAAAATTCCTTTTAGATGTTATTAATGTCACCAGCGAGGATATATTCAAATATTTTGTAAGAAAGACAAGAGCTCTCCTCAAACCTATATGTTGACAGTTCAACTTAGATGGAGACCAAAAATGAATAAAGGGGGCCCTAACAAAGGAATTATGGAAAAGGCAAGCTCTGGGGAACCTGTGATCGAGAAAGAGGAAGCTTTGAAGTCTCATCTTTTTAAAATTGGTGAAACAGAGGCATTGCTTGATAAACTAGGCTCCAAAGAGGTAATCTCTCCTACCATGATGTTGAAGAATTGTGATTTCATTGAAAAAGAATCTCAATCTATTAAAACTCTACTTTATAAAAATCACCAGAATTTGGTATATCAATTTTGAAAGGAGCTAGAGGGGGAGGGGGAAGCAAATAAAGTAGTTTTAGAAGATCTTTCAGTTTTAGAAGGAAAAGAAGATGAGGACTCATAAGGGGAATTGAATTCAAGATAAGTTTTGATAATCTCTCAAACCCAATCTTCTCTTTCCCAGCGAAATTAGCGTCTGAAGATAAAGGGACATAAATCTAAAAAGGATAAGGTAGATGGAGAGATTTTAGGAGGCAAACAAGATACTTTGGAGTCTTTTGTTGATGCTACAAAATAGGGGGTGGAATTCCCTTTTCTAAAATTATGATAATCATCTCTTGGAATGTTAGGAGTCTGAATGCCCCTAACAAAAGGCATTTGGTTAAGCATCTTCTTTTTGTGGAAAAGCTTGATGTTTTATTGCTCCAAGAATAAAAAATGAGTTTAGAAGAAGCAGCGATGTTGATGAACTCTATTTTTCAATGTTGGTAAGGTGCCTTTGTGGAAGCAGCTGGGTCTTCACGGGGTCTAGTAATTTTATGGTCTTCGTTTATAACTAGGGTTGAAGTGGTCAAGGTTGGGAATGATTAGAAATTGTGTATAATTTAAATTTTTAGTTTAGATATTTAATTTTTGCTATTAAATGTTGATGGTCCTCAGGGGGTGTCTTTGAAGTCTTTGTTTTGGACTGATCTGTCTAATTTCTTGAGCAGGTTCTTTTTGGAAAAAGTTTTTTTGAAGGGTGATTTTAATGATGTATTGAATAACAAAGATAAGAGGGGTGGAACTCAGTTTGGCTAACAAACAATTCAAGGTTTTCATAGGTTTGTCTACAATAATGACTTGGAGGATGTAGAGCCTTAATCAAGTTGGTTCACTTGGAATAATAGGAGATTAGGTTCTGATAATATAGCCAAGCATCTGGATAGATTCTTGGTCTCCTCCAACTAGCTACAGAGTAAGTGGAAGGTGGATAGCTAGGTGTTGACCTATTCGAGTTTGGATCATTTTCTTATTATTCTGAAAAAAGATTGTGATAAACCTACATAGAAGTTTCTTTTTAAATTTGAATTAATGTGCTTAAGAGACCCTTCACTCTTATCACTAATTTAGCATTGGTGGCAAATTTGTCCATTTCCCCAGGGTCCCTGATGTATCAAATGAGCAAAAGGCTCCAATTCATTAAGGGTAGGCTGAAGAAGTGGAATGAAGAGAATTTTAAGAATATTTTTCAAGATAATTTGAGTATTGAATCAAAATTACATAATCTCAATGAGCAGGTCTTTTTGCTTGTTTGGATGCTCAGGCGTATGCTCAAAAAAAATTATTGGTGAAGGATCATAAAGAGTTGTTTTGGGAAGAGGTTTTCTAGAAATAAAAATCAAGGGTTAATTGGCTAAAATATGGTGATAGGAATTTAGCCTTTTGTTATCTCTCAGCTCGAGCAAAAAAAAATGTGATGAGGATAGATTGTATGAGATCAGGGCAGGGTGCTTTACAAGAATCCTTGGAGGTGATAAGAGTAGAAGTTGTGTTGTTATTTCAAGAACTACTGAATGGAGAACACATATCCAATTTGGAGGTGCAAAGTTTCTTGTTGGCTTTAGTGCCCCCATTGATCACAAAGGTAATGAATGATAAAATTTTGGCTCCCTTTTTTAAGAAGAAATCCAAATGGTAGTGTTGTCAATGGTAAAGGACAAAGCACCTAGCCCAAATGATTTTCTACCGACCTTGTTACATCCCAATTCCTCGCTAAGCAAATTATTTGATTATCCGTGGATATTTATAAAGCTGACACATTTAATTTGGTTAACTTTGACTAAGCTTTGCGATATATGTTGTTATGGGACAGTAGGTTATTGCTTAGATTACATGTCTACATTGCTATGAGTTAACTATAGTGTGTGTTTACATTATGAACATGTTGTTAGGTTATGGAGCTAAAAGCTTCACTGATGCAAATAGAGAAGGAGGTTGTAGAAGGGTTGCGGAGTGTCATAGACGCCGGCGTCGATCAGGCCAATCGATGTTGGCAGGATCAGACAAGAAGGCAACCGACGTCGTTCAGAGATTGGCCGGCGTCAGCACCCCCCAGGCAGATAGGGACCGACATCGGTCACCTGTGTGGTTCAGACTGTGAATGTTACAGGCAATTAGCTAATGAACCAAGTGTTTGCATGTCAAGAGCCAATTTTAGACTAGGAGCTGCGGATCTAATTATTGTAATTAGGTGTCTAATTATTGTTTGGATGAGATCTATATAATAGACTCATGGATTGTATTGTAAGTTGTTCTAGTTTGAGTTGAGAAAAGTTTGCTTCTTCTGTGTGTGAGGTGAGCAAGGGTGTTCCTCCTAGTTCCATAGCAATACCAAGGTGGGTGCTGGATTGGAGAATTAGCAGGGTTCTTCATGTATGTATGATCTTGGTCATCAGGTGAGCATGGATACTTTCGGAGATCTACATGGTAAGTAAGATCATTGATCTGTAGGTGTATGTGTGTGTAAGGTCAAGGTTCACAGGTGTGTAGAACTAGATTGATTTGCAGGTGTGCAAGATCAGAGAAGACAACAACACAACAGGGAGTAGAATCAGGTGGGATCTACTTGGAGTACAGGTGTGTACTTAGAGCAAAGAGGAAGGCAAGGTAGTTCCTTCCATAAGTAAGATCAGATTGGGTTGCAGGTTGTTGCAGTTCAGGAGAGATCTACTTGAAGTATGTTTGTGTACTTGTGGAGTGTGTGGAGCACTGGAGTACTGGAAGTAGTGGATACTAGCTGGTTGGAGGTGAACACCAACTCTGTGTTTGAGTTGCGTGTTGGGACATAAGAGAGAGATCTTTGAGGGAAGATTTACTGTTTATGCCCTAGAGGTGTGGGAGCCCTAGAGGTGTGTAAGGAAGAAGAACTGTGGCAATCTTCTTTGTTGTATTTCCTTCTGAAAGAGTTTTAATACAAATTGTGTATTGTCTCTCATATTCTGTGTTATTTTTGAATTTTAGTTACTTGTTGATTATGGTTAATTTTCGCATGTTAAGTTGCTTGGTAATCAATTGTGTGCTTCCGTTATTTTTCACCAACACGTGGTATCAGAGCCTGGTTGTAGGTTCAAGAGTCTTATACCAACAAGTGGTATCAGAGCTAAGGTTGCAGGGAACAGGTTTTGTGTTTGGTTACAGGTCACTCTCAGGGGTTTCTGATTGAGTGGGAGTAGAGCAATGGCAGATCAAAGTAAGCTAAGAATGGAGGAGTTGAAAAGCACAGATGGTCACCTACGGTCCTATGGAAAGAAAGAGCAGGTAAAGAAATATTGTTGGTTTGTGGAAGATCAACATGAAGGAACTGAAGATGCAGATGTTGCAGGTGTTGTTGCACAGGATGCTCTGGGAGGTTTCTTGGATAAAGTTGAATCTTGGTTAATAGATTCTGTTGCCTCTTTCCATGCAGCCCCTGGGAGAGGAGCTAGTGAGCCTTGCCAAAGAATTGGCAAAGGGGAAGTGATGCTGAAATTACAGGCGGCCAACACATGGGTGTTGAAGGAGGTCATACAGGTCCCAGGTTTGGAGATGTGGCTAATTTATTTAGAAAAGTTGGGTGATGAGAGATGCGCAAGAACTCTCACAATGGATGCACTTGAATTAGCTGGTCGTAAGAAAATAGGTACTCTTTATCTACTTGTTTATATTACTGATTCTTCTTCTGTTGTGGAGACGTGGCTTTGTAGGCTTGGTCACATGAGCAAGAAGGAGATGCATGTTCTTAAGAGGAATACTGATATATTTGACAGGCTTAAGAATTGGAAAGCCTTGGTGTTCTTGGAGGAGATGATGGACAGAGACCAGTGGATGGGGCTGGATACTTCTGAGCAGGGCAGTTTGGACATGGGTTTTGATTCAAAGGAGCTCGCGGGTAAAAAGTCATCACTCACAAGAAAACATAGGTACCAGCGTCGGCAGGAGGACCGACGTCGGTAGTAGGTAAGACCGACGTCAGTCAAGAGGACCGACGTCGGTAGCAGGAGACACCGATGTCGGCAGGGTTGGTAGTCAGGACAGGCTCATGGGAACCGACGTCGGTCAGATGCAGACTGTGTGGTGACTGAGGTTGGTCACTGTAACAGATTTTGGGCAGACAACAAGCTGTCAAGGAGTCTCAAATGCCCATATGGAGGATTGAAGTGGTAAGTAAGCCTCAAATTCATTGTTCCTCTTCTTTATACTAGTTGCTGACTGCAGAGCAGGAAGGATCCAGGAAACAATGGGAGCTTGGCAGGAATATGATGCAGAACCAAATGAGAGATTTGGTAGGGTTGCCAGCTGGAAGAAAGCACAGAGATGAATGGATACCTTAGTTGAAGAATAGAGTGAATGGACACATGAGACGGAAGGCCAGGTCATATGGTCTTGAGGAGCTGCAAGACAGTGGTACAGGTTTGACAGGTGGAGGACGAAGCATGGATTCAGTCAATGTCAAGGTAACTACTGTGGTTTGTCTTACCAGGGGATGGTGATTACAACATCATTCTGTTGCTGTATGTGGATGGTATGCTAGCTAGCAGGGTTGTACATACAAGGTTTTGCTGAGCTAAGGGAAAGATTAGTTCAGTGGCATGTCATGAGGAATTTAGAGCAGCAAAATTCTTTGGCATGAGAGACATGGAGATCACAAGTTGATTTTGTCTCCAGTGGGAGCTGATGTGAATCAGGTGTTGGTGAGGTTCAGGATGCAGAGCTGGAGCACACTAAGGGCTGGATAGTTCAGTGTCCAAAATCACATGAGGTCTGGTATAGACCTGAGTTTTTCCAAGCAGTGGGAGCTATCAAAGAGTTAGGAGCCAATTTAGAGAAGTGGGTTCTCAGGGATTTGAGAGGGACCAGCAGCAGGGATTCATGCTATGCAGGGTCAGGACTTCACTACATGGGTTTGTAGGTTCAGATGTGGCAGGTTACTCGGATGACAGGAGGTGCACCACAGGTTGTGTGGTGGGTGGTCTTCAGGATTGATCTTGAAGAGGGATACAAGCCAGGAAATAGATTAGATGGAGTATAGGTATAGGTATAGTGCAGCTATTTATCTCCAAGTGGGAGATTGTTAGGTTGTGGAGCTAAAAGCTTCACTGATGCAAACAAAGGAGGAGGTTGCAGAAGGGTTGCAGTGTGTCACAGACGCCGGCGTCGGTCAGGCCAACCAACGTCGGCAGGATCAGACAAGAAGGCAATTGACGTCGGTCAGAGATCGGTCGGTGTCGGCACCCTCCAGGCAGACAGGGACCGACGTCGGTCACTTGTGTGGTTCGAACTACAAATGTTATGGGCAGTTAGCTAATGAACCAAGTGTTTGCATGTCAAGAGCCAATTTTAGACTAGGAGCTGCGGATCTAATTATTGTAATTAAATGTCTAGTTATTGTTTGGATGAGATCTATATAATAGACTCATGGATTGTATTATAAGTTGTTCTAGTTTGAGTTGAGCAAAGTTTGCTTCTTCTGTGTGTGAGGTGAGCAAGGGTGTTCCTCCTAGTTTCACAGCAGTACCAAGGTGGGTGCGGGATTGGAGAATCAGTAGGGTTCTTCATGTATGTATGATCTTGGTCATCAGGTGAGCATGGCTACTTTAGGAGATCTACATGGTAAGTAAGATCATTGATCTGCAGGTGTATGTGTGTGCAAGGTCAAGGTTCACAGGTGTGCAGAACCAGATTGATTTGCAGGTGTGCAAGATTAGAGAGGACAACAATACAACAGGGAGCAGAATCAGGTGGGATCTACTTGGAGTACAGGTGTGTACTCAGAGCAAAGAGCAAGGCAAGGTAGTTCCTTCCATAAGTAAGATCAGATTGGGTTGCAGGTTGTTGCAGTTCAGGGGAGATCTACTTGAAGTACGTTTGTGTACTTGTGGAGTGTGTGGAGCACTTGTGGCATGCGTGGAGCACTAGAGTACTGGCAGTAGTGGATACTGGCTGGTTGGAGGTGAACACCAACTCTGTGTTTGAGTTGCGTGTTGGGACCTAAGAGAGAGAGCTTTGAGGGAAGATTTACTGTTTATGCCCTAGAGGTGTGGGAGCCCTAGAGGTGTCTAAGGAAGAACTGTGGCAATCTTCTTTGTTGTATTTCCTTCTGAAAGAGTTTTAATACAAGTTGTGTATTGTCTCTCATATTCTGTGTTATTTTTGAATTCTAGTTACTTGTGTATTCTGGTTAATTTCTGCATATTAAGTTGCTTGGTAATCAATTGTGTGCTTCCGTTATTTATCCCAACACATGTTAGTGTATTATTTTAGTTATATTTTATGATGTATATATATTATTATGTTATGATATAACTATGTACTTATTGTGAGGTTGATACAGAAGAACTCATCCCTCAGAGCGTGACGAAGGGAGATTATCATCGAAGAGGGTGTCATAGATGGAGATGTCAAAGAATGATAGAGAAATTAGCTAGAACCCTACATACACCATATTAGTTAACACATGTTAGAATGCATAATAAAATGGGTAACATAGAATATTTATTTCTACTTGCATTAAATAATTGTTTGCCATGATTTGCTAGTATAGGCTAAATGGTTTAATAGAACTCATTTTGCGTAATTAGCATGTTTGATTATCAAAAGTTAGTAGAAACATAATTTATATAATTAGATTAAATCTAGATTATTTATTTATGAAATTATCGTTAAAATTTTATGGCAATAGAGGATATTAATAAAATTAATAAAATTATGAATTTTTATAATTTATGTAAAATGAATAAAAAATTAGAAATTTCTGATTGAGGGGAGAAAGCGAAAAAAGAAAAAGAAAAAACCAAAAAAAAAAAAAAAAAGAAATAAATTATCTCAAAAATAAGAAAAATAAAAAGAAGGAAATATATTAAATATTAAAAATACAAAGAAAAACAAAATCAAAAAGAAAAAGAAAAAACTTTTAAAAGAAAGACTACATCCTTCTTATTTTATCCTGCAATATGAAAAAAGGAGAATAAGTATATTTCAAAAGATAATTCAAAGGAGCAAAAAGAAGGCGTAGCACAAGGAGAAGGAGAGAAGACATAGAGAAAAAAATGAAGTGTAGAAGAAGATCATTAGCACAATTTGTCATGTAGGCACAATCCATTCAATTCTAGTGTATAATCATGTGAAAATTATGGCTTGAAACTATCCATAAAATGTCTATATGATTTTAGAGGTTTGTGGTGTACATTTAATTGAGAAGTATAAATCCATTATAGTCACTTATGGAACATAGAGATTAACTATTAAACCAAAATCTATTCAATAGCTTAAGAATATGACATTTCACATAAATGAGTCAGGAACTCCAAAGGAAGCACAATTGATTACCTTTCTTATAAGCAATTAAACATGAAATTATACCAGAATGATTAAGTAACTAGAAACTTGAAACAACAAAGAATATGAGAGACAATACACAATCTTGTATTAAATAATCTTCAGAAGGAAATACAATAAAGAAGTGCCACAGTCTTCTTCCACCTTTAAGGCTTCCCACACCTCTAAGACTTTCAGTAATCTTCCCTCAAAGTTCTCTCTTTCTCTCTCAACCACAACTAACTCAACAACCTGAGTTGTTATCCCCTCCTTGATAGCTTCAGCTGATCTCCTTGACCTTGCACCTTGCAGATCTCCTTTGACCTTGCTTTCTTGCTTCAATGCTTTACTTGCCTTAATTACAATACATGCCTCATGGGTCTTTAAATAGGATCCCATGCATACAATAATTAGACCTCTAATTACAATAATTAGAAACATAAACTCAAGACTTAAATTAGTCTTCAACATGCAAACACTCTCAGACCTCTTAAATTTAGACGAGTCTAATTTTGGAAACGCGTTATGGAAACACATGCAACTGCATGCACATGCACAGGTGACCAACGTCGGTTTCTGTCCGTCTGCTCCTGACCGACATCAGCCTATCCCTGGTCCCTGCCTGATCGACGTCGGCAATACTGCCGATGCCGGTTACTGACTGAACTTAGCAACTCCCTGATTAGCATCCTGGTGAAGCTTTTAGCTCCACAACTTAACACATAGAGATTAAATATTAAACCAAAATCTATTCAATAGCTTAAGAGTATGACATTTCACATAAATGAGAAATCAATTTACCGTAACAACATAACAATCTCCCACTTGGAGATAAATAGCTGCACCTGTACATGTACAACAACCTCCACTAACCATCTCAAGCACCTCCATCTTCAAGCTCAATTTTGAAGACCAACCACCACACATCTTGTGATGCTATACCTGTCATCTAAGTCCCCTGCCATATCTAAACTTTTTGACAACTCCCACTACTTGGGAAAACTCAGGTCTACACTAGACCTTATGTGATTTCAAACACTATTCTAAGCTCAGCTTGAACTGTCCAGCCCTTGGTGTGCATACTGATTCTGCATCCTGCGTATTAAACCCTATGAACACCTTCTTCACATCAGCTCCCACTGGAGACAAAATCAACCTGTGATTTTCCATGTCTCTTATGCCAAAGAATTTCGCTGCTCCCAAATTCTTCATGACATACCTCTGAACTATCTTTACCTTTAGCTCAGAAACTCCCTACATGTGTAACCTTGCAACAAGCACACAATACAGTAACATGATAATGTAGTTAATATTATCCAACCTGGTAAAAGAAAAACACAATGGTTAAACCTCTATTGTCCTGCAACCTGCTCAAGACCATATATCCTAGCTTTCCGTCTCACGTGTCCATCCACTCTCTTCTCTAACCTGGGAATCCATTCCTCTATCAGTGCTTTTATTCTAACTGACAACTCTACCAAATCCCCTGCTTGGTTTTCTTCTAAAGAATTCATGTCATGCTCCCACTATTTCCTGGATTCTACCTGCATTGCCTCTTCACATCTTCCTGGTTCTTGACCATCAGTAAGAAACAAGTAATATAAAGAAGTTGAACAATGAATATGAGGTCCACTTACCCTTTCAATCCTCCATATGGGCGTTTGAGACTCCTTGACAGCTTGCTGTCCACCCAACATCCATTCCAGTGACCGATCTCAGCCATCTCTCAATTTGCACTCGACCGACGTCGGTTCCATGTGATTGACCTGCTACCGACGTCAGTTCCTACCTAACCGACGTTGGTTCCACCTGCCTGACACTACTAACTTTGCTAGTCTGCACATGATCGACGTTGGTACCTGCCTGATCGACATCAATTCCATGTGACCGACGTCGGTAACTGTTGTTTCCTGTAAGTGATGACTTCTTTATCTGCGAGCTCATCTTGGATCAAAACCCTATCCATACTACCCTGCTCAAAATTATTTAGCCCCTGTGATTGATCTCTATCCATCATCTCCTCCATAAACACCAAGGCTTCCTTGTTCTTGTCAAAAACATCAAATTTCCTTTTCCTGTAATGAAATCGATTTATTCCCTCTGAATCTGAACTCATACCCTTTGATTCAAGAACGTCCATTCCCTTCTTATTCATGTGACCAAGCCTACTAAGCCACATCTTTGAATCTACAGCTGAAGTAGATAAACCAGAAGTAGAATCAATAATACAAGTAGATAGATAAAGAGTACCTAATTTTTTACCTCTTTCTAAAACAAGTGCACCCTTGGTAACCTTCCAAGAATCCACTGTGAGAGTTACTATGCATCCCTCATCACCCAACTTTCCTACAGAAACCAAACTCTGCTTCAGGACTGGGACATGCATAACCTCCTTCAACACCCATGTGTTGCCTGTCTGTAATTCCAGATGCACTTTCCCTTTGCCAACCATTTGACAAGGCGTACCATCCCCTAAATAAAGCTCTCCAAAGTCTCCCTAGACATACTCATGGAGCAAATCTCTATTTGGAGTTGCTTGAAAAGAAGCACCAGAATCTAAAACCCATGATTCTACCTGACTATCCAAAGAAAATATGAGAGCATCCTATGCAACAATACCTGCATCCTTTGCTTCTTCATTACCTTCATGTTGATTTTCTTTATCCTTCAACCAACAATCTTTCTTTGTGTGTCCTCTCTTTCCACAAAACCAGTAGGTGATACCTCTATTTTTGGATTTGGATCTCCTTCCCATCTGTGACCTTGATTTCCCTTGCTCGACCTTTTCTCTTTGCCTTTCCCTGCTTTCAACACTTAGAGCATTCCCTGATGATTCACCTGTGCTTTTCCTACGTATTTCTTCATTCAAGATTACACTCACAACATCATCAACTTTTGAGATTTTAGAAGCAGACGCAAAATTACTTACTGCCATTACCAAACTATCTCAACTTTCAGGTAAAGAGCATAAAATTAAGAGAGCCTTTACTTCATCATCAAAAACATTATTGACTAAAGCTAACTGGTTTACCAAACCATGGAAATCACTAAGATGAGTATATACTGATCCACCTTCCTGCATTTGCAAAGTAAATAACTGCTTCATAAGAAATACCTTATTTGAAGCCGAGGGCTTTTCATATAAATTTGCCAAAGATTCTATCAACTCTTCCATTGTCTTACACTGTGATAAGTTGGAAATCACAGACGATGCAAGGCTCAACCTTATGGATCCCAGAGCCTTTCGATCAAGAACACTCCATTCTTTATCCTTCATATCTATGGGCTTGCATTCGACCCCACCCAACGGTAAGTACAAATCTTTTTGATACAGATAATCTTCTATCTGCATCCTCCAATATTGATAATTCTTGCCGTTAAACTTCTCCATTCGTAGCTTACTTTATTCTGCCATTGCTGTACTCCCACTCAATCAGAAACCCCTGAGAATGACCTGTAATCAAATAATAACCTACTCCCTGCAACCTTGCTCTGATTTTAGCTGTCAGGAACTCCAAAGGAAGCACAATTGATTACCTTTCTTATAAGCAATTAAACACAAAATTATACCAGAATGATTAAGTAACTAGAAACTTGAAACAACAAAGAATATGAGAGATAATACACAATCTTGTATTAAATAATCTTCAGAAGGAAATACAATAAAGAAGTGCCACAGTCTTCTTCCACCTCTAAGGCTTCCCACACCTCTAAGACTTTCAGTAATCTTCCCTCAAAGTTCTCTCTTTCTCTCTCAACCACAATTAACTCAACAACCTGAGTTGTTATCCCCTCCTTGATAGCTTCAGTTGACCTCCTTGACCTTGCACCTTGTAGATCTCCTTTGACCTTGCTTTCTTGCTTCAATACTTTACTTGCCTTAATTAAGATACATGCCTCATGGGTCTTTAAATAGGATCCCATGCATACAATAATTAGACCTCTAATTACAATAATTAGAAACACAGACTCAAGACTTAAATTAGTCTTCAACATGCAAACACTCTCGGACCTCTTAAATTTAGATGAGTCTAATTCTGGAAACGCGTTCTAGAAACACATGCACTGCATGCACACGCACATGTGACCGACGTCATTTTCTATCCGTCTGCTCCTGACCGATGTCAGCCAATCCCTGGTCCCTGCTTGACCGACGTCGGCAATACTGCCGATGCCGGTTACTGACTGAACTCAGCAACTCCCTGATTAGCATCCTGGTGAAGCTTTTAGCTCCACAACTTAACACATAGAGATTAACTATTAAACCAAAATCTATTCAATAGCTTAAGAGTATGACATTTCACATAGATAAGAAATCAATTTACTGTATATGAATTTTATAATAGGTATATGACAATTCATATATATACATAGACTTCCTCAAATTCACAGTATATAACTTAGATGTCAATTCACCAATACAAATATCTAACTTAAAATATTCCATACATTTAGTGATTTATCAATATATTAGCCATGACGTTGACTAACAACTTGCCATATGACCAATTTTTCATATTATAATATGTTTGTATATTGATTGGCCTTTTACTATAAGTCTGTATATCAAGATTAGTTTTTAAAAAAAAACTCCATCACCCTATCCAGCAACCTTAGAAATAAATGGTGACTTACCTATGAGATGCATCCCATTAAGAGAGCACAATCTGGGAAATAAGTGGAGGTAATGTTAATTTTATTTATACTGAGTTACTTGGTCGCTGTATATTCAAGTTGCACCACTATATAGTTACCTTTTTTTTACTAGCTACCAATTGCCATGTGAATTGCATCATTGTAGTAGTTGTTCATTGCAACATGGTAAAAGTACATCATTGTACTTCATAATCCCAGCCAGTTTAATGAGTGATCAGTTATACAACTTATATACTAGTTGAATAATGAGAGGTAGCTGAAAACATATAGCTTATATACTAAGTTTGTTCGTTACATAGGTTCAAAAGTTACAAACTTTTGGATAAGTCATTGCCTTATTTAGTAATATATCTATCTCTTCAGGGAATTATTAATTGAAATGATTAACAATGACTTCTTAGCTTTAAAAAAAACATATATTGAATCCTTAGTGCCTTAATGCCATGAGCTTATATAAAAGGGATTATTTTATATATATTAAAAGATTATATGAGTAGAGTAATTTGTATATTTATTAAAAAATTCAAAAGATTAAAATCATGATTATTTACATTAAATGGGTCATTTGAGTAGAGTTTTGTAATAAGAGTCAAGACATAATTGATCTTGTAACAAGATTGAAGAAAATATATTTAATCGATAGTCATAACTAAATGATGTCTTGACAGAGGAAATATATATATATATATATATATATATATATATATATATATATATATATATATATATATATATATATATATATATATATATATACTTTAAAATTGACTAAGGATATTTGTTTAGACTGATAAATAATAGTCAATCTTTTGGGTATTATGATTGTTGAAAAACCTCATGAAAACTTTACTTGAGAATATTAATAACTATGAGTGTATATATGTGGCTAGTATATGGAGATTCCTATAATTATTTTAGTGAGACATGTGTAGGATAAATAAATCAATGTAGTCTTTATTATGATATGTATGATTTTTCTTATTATATATAGCTTGTGAATCAAAAGAAGTGGCATATATGTAACATTATAATAAGCAACATATTTATGAACTTATAACGGTATGCTTAGTATTAAAAATAGGTATACATGTGCCTAATAGCGTATACATGTACATAGGGGTGTATACTTATGGTTATAGTTCGACGGGTCATTATAAATCATATAAAAAAAATATGCATAATAGAGATTTATGAATGCGTGCGTACAAAACCTTGTGAGTATAACAAATACTAGATTGGAGTGTTCTATGTTTCAAGTGTAATGAGACTTGTTTTGTAATATCTAGTTGTTTATATAGAAGTTAATGTTTCCATGGATTTATGACTGCTTTAATAGACTGGTTGTGGTGCTTAGTAGTTATGCTTGAAAACACTAGACTATGGTAATATGAGTTATCATAGGGTGTAGTATGTTTGAAAATTAATTTTGGTAGTTATAATCTGCAGTTAAATGTGTAATTTACCTAAGTGGTATAATTTATAATCATTATTTCTAGTATAAGATAGATGGTAATGTAATATTCATTCATATGTTTGATAGAATAAATGTATATTTTTTTATTACTCTTATGCTTAACATGTTATGTGATATGAATGCTAGTAGGATGTAAATTGTATGAGTCTTTTAGTTATATTATGTTAACTAATATCACATTGATGATATCAAGTAAGGAGTAAGTATGACTTCACTGACTTACTATCATCATAATGTTAGATGAAGGAAATCTGATCAAGTGGTGTGTATGAATTTTGATTGATTTATAGATCTCTATTACTTATTATTATTAAAAAAATTATTCAAAGTATGTTTAGTGAGTGTTGGCATGAAAAATTATCAGGAGGACAAATTGGTGACTTCACATCAACAGCATGGGGAACAAAGTCCCTCTCCTATTAGCAGATGGAGCTACCTTTATTGAAAGCTAAAATAAGAAAGCATAAAATATTTACAAACAAAGGAATGTAAATCAAGGGAACTAGTTGTAACCTGAAAGTACAAATAAGAGATTTGAGAAAAGAATATTCAAAGAAACAGAGAGAGAGAGAGGGGAGATAAGTTGTTTGAGCAACAAACTCATCAAGTTAGAAACCTAAGACTAGATGAAAGTTTTGAGAGAAAATTTTGACTTTCGAAAGAGGAAAATCTCTCTCATTCATTAGGTCAAAAAGACATACTAATATCTTTAAAGATATGAAACATACACCAAAATATTATTTGACCCTGATAACATAAACTAATAGCCTTTTGTATTTTTTAGTATAAATAACTAAAAAATTATCTTTGTTCTCACTGAGATTTTCACGTGTGTTGAGAATGTAAATTACAAATCAAAATAAAAACTTTGTAATCTAATCTCCTATTCTCAACAGTTTGAAATTTATAACAATGGAAATGAAAATCAGATACAATGAATTAAGTGAAAGACAATTCTTTCTTGTATTGATTTTAAAGAGTAGAAAAAAAGATCTCCTTTTACAATGCTTTGCTAAAAATTCTATCTGTTTCAAACCCATATTATGAAACCCTAACTTGTATTTATAGACTATAATGGGTGGTTATGGTGTAAAACCATCTATTTTGTCTTTTTACAGAGGTGCTAAAACACCTATGAGAACTTATAATTTTGAAAAGGTACAAAAAATCTTTAAGCAATTAGCACCACTTGAAAAAATAATTAGGATTTTTGCACTTGTAAAAGCATATCGTCAACCTGCACAACTTGTAAAAGCAAGTTGGAAAAATTGAAAAGATAATTTGCAAAAATGCAATGCACATTCACAAGGGGAAAAGAGTACAATAACACAAGTTAGGTACAAAGAAATAAGAGAATAGAATGCAAAAACATTAAAAGTAAATCTTCATTATTCTTGTTGTCACTGTATTGACAATTCTTTTCCTTTCAAGAAGTCATCAAATCTCTAGAGAATTATCCTGATCAAGTCTTCATCTCATCCATCCATGTACCTATAGGTAGTGTCTGGAGAGTAATATAAGTCTTTCATTTCCTAATTCTTGCCTCAAAGACTATTGATTTTCATATCCAAGTTATCTACATTCACTTGGTACTAGGACAACTGATGAAGTTATTCATAACCAAACACAAATGTAGTGGCAATGTTTTGAATTCATTATTTGAATTCTCCAATTATGGTCTCAATTAAAATTAGATTTCCTTCTTGATCCGTGTCATTGACAAAATGGCAATCCAACTTCTTGAATTCAATGTCAATCTCCTTCATTGTGTCACTTCCAAGTGACCTTTCATTACTAAATTTTTGAACACATTCTTGAAGGGACTAGATTCTAAATTTGATGGCCCAAAGTAATTCAATCTGATAGACAATCTCATCTTCATTTATTACCCCTTTTTCAACAAGATCAACAGAAGGAAATTTTGAGAATTCGACCATTCCAAACATGAGTTCCTCCCAATTTTGTTTCTCTTGAGTGTATCCATTTAATTTTGTTACTAGTTGTTCATATTGTGATTAAATTTTAAATAATATCATCACTACATCGAGAATTGTTGAGACCCCTTGATCTGCAACGTTTTCAATCTAGTATTTCACTACATTACCCATTTGACCCACTAATCTCACTCTTTCCAGTGTCTCAGCATGTAAAATTGATGAAGTGATAGTTGAACTGGCCCGATCAATCTATGTATTATTGAGCTCAATTGTTCCACTTTCTCTTTCAGTTCATTTTTCATCACCTTGTTTTTATCCATTTTTTCAAATATGGTGCCAATTTCCAACTGAACATCTCCTTTCATTCCTTCTTTGGTTGATTTTTCCAAATGAACCCTGGACACAGTAGTCTTCATCCCTAATTTTTGACTTATCCATTTCAACTACTGGAATGGCCACCTTTGCATACTTTTCTCCCTTTTCATCTGTCACCATTTGTGAAACTATATTTACTTTCTTTGGCCTTTTTGAGAAAGAAACCGTTAATGTTTCAAAATCTATCTCTTCAGGTTGAACAATTTTTCTCATTATTTTTAATATTGTATACATCAAAGCTAAAGTTGTCATGTTTGAGGAAGACAATGGGATACAAGTTGAAACAGGTGGATCAATCCTGGCTACAATTGAAGAAGGTATTTTCTCAACTAGGATATCTTGAAAATATATTTCAATTTGCTCTTGTGTATCAATTATTTCAAGAGGAATTATTGGAGAAGGAACAATGGGCAACTCAAAACTTGAGGGAGAAGATGAAGAAATAAGAGTAACCTACTGCACTGGGAAAGTGGAGGACATAAGGAACATTGAATCATCTGAAGCTAAGAATCATTGAGTCATGTTTTCTAGTAGTTTTTGAGTGAATGGAAAGCTATCAACTGAAACTTATTGAAGAACTAAAATTTTAGGAGAAGAAGAAACATTCTCATGAAACCTTTTTATTTTCAATTTGATAGTCTTTCATGGTTGAACATCTTGTTGAGTAGCTTCAGGTCCACGTGTCTCTTTTATTATGAGAGGTTCTCCACTAGGGATTGTTTCATCCATCTTTTTTGGCTCATTTTGTTGCTTATAGAAGCTTCAAATTCATCTTCCCTAGGAGGTGTAGCAAAATCAACATTCGTAACATCAACTCCCTTATCTTTCAACCATCTGACCGTTCTGTCAAGTACAACCCTTATCCTACTTATGAAAGAAGTAGATTTCCTTTTTTCCCAATATACTATGATCAATGACTTTGTCATGATGCTTTATTTTTCAAAGATGGGGTCCAATGTGACCTCATCATCTACTAGTTGTTTTGACATTTTTATTATGCCAAACTTGACTATTTATCTCATGGTAAACCATGAATAGTCTCTAATTCTCACTACTTTCTTGTCATCACAATCTATCCAATAATCTTCAAAATGTGAAACATACTTAAATGGAGATCTAATATTATGTTCAATTAAGTCCATATTATCAAACAAAGGCCTGCTTTCAAATGTCTTGAAGTTATAGTGAAACATGTATTTCTCAATTGTATTGGCTTTCACTAGTGAAGGGAAAGTATACTTGCCAATATAGATTGGAAATTTGATCCCTGTTTTGTATCTACTTGTCAAGAACTTGTGTGTTTTAACAAGTTATCTCACCAATTCCATTAACACCTATTTATCACTGACGTATCATAGGAGTATGCAAGGAGATATTTCACAACCACTTATTCTCAAATAACTGAATGTTGAGAATTATATAAATCAGGTTCCCCACCTTCCTATTTCTATAGTGGTCGTAACTAATATTTGTGTGTTGAAGAGTTCTTTTTTAAATAGTTGGATGACAAAATGAATAAAACAATCATTAACTCTTTTGAAGTGATGGGTACTTTATTTCAATGTTAATTAGGGATAGAAATCATACACCATTACTTTCTCGAAATCACTCACTATATGTAATCCATAAAAATACCTTTGACTTGCTATAACGTAAACAAGGTATGAAGTCGTGTAAAATTTCAACATGTCTTTTACTTCTAAGAGTTGCTTGTGAATGGAAATGCTGATCAATTCACCCTAATTCATATATAGTTTATTTTTAATGATGATTTAGATGAATCTATACATTCAGTTTTAAATTTTTTTGGCCATTTGATTTTCCACTATCTTATGTAACAAAGTAATCATGTCACTTATCTCATCTTTGAAATCTGATCTAACAAGATTTTTTGAAAGTCGAGTAGAAGAATGCTTTGTCTTAGTCAACCAGGGTTTATTGACTTGTTTATAACATGCTATAACATTATCATCTCAAAAAATTTAGGAGGAATAAAGAGTTAGGTGCACAAAGGCTTCATGATCTAGAAGGCGAAAAATGTTGTCAATTTGCTCAGGAGCAAATCTTACTACCAACTCCCCATGTGGATATCTTACCTCCCATGTCTTTGAGTTATAATTATTTACCACAATAAAAACTAACTCAGGAGATTACAATGAGATCAAGAATTTTATCGCATGTGCCAAACCAGTCACAAATACTCTGGCCAAAATCTATTTTGTGTACTGCATTCATTCTCTCCCAAAACTCATCCAAGTTGATGTGACCTAGCTCGGTGTCAATGATATTTCTGACATTGGAGTCTAGTGGTGAAGGAAGTGTAACACTTTGAAATTGATACTTCATAATTTTTTTATCTTTACTCAAAATCTCTTTTTCTGGAGTATGTGATGAAGACATCAATTTGGCAATAAAATTGACAAATTTGAAAATTGGTAGAAAAACTCTTTATTTCTGAAAAATGATAGAAATGCAAATTGAATTTGTACTCATAAATTAATTTTTCAAAATGCTTTGACGTATTTTCAAGTTCCTTGTATGAACCTCAATTTTTCCTTTGACCAAATTTTCTGCTTGCAAATGCACCTATTCAAATTTTTCTATGTAGAGTTTCACAAAAAAATTTAGTCAATGAAAATGAATGGAAGAAATTATAAAAATAATTTCTTATTTAATTTTCAAGCAATTCCCTTGTTCCCTATAAAAAAATAAAAATTTACAAAATTTTAAAAATCTCATAAAAATATTTTTTATAAAATCACTATCAATTTAGAGAAAATTCGTGACCATGTAACGAATCCAAAAGATGAAAATAAAATAAAACTTGGAGGAAAAATAATTTTTGTAAAGAATCTGGCAATAGCATAAGTGGTACGACCTGCTTTGATTTGGAAAAAAAATAAGAAAATTCTTCAAAAAGTCTTCAAACTATTTATACATGCAATCATATGATTTTGTAAAAGCTTGAATTTCCCTATTGGAAGTTGCATGGCCTTGCTTTGCTGAGGAGAAAAATGAAAAAATTAATTATGCTTCCTTTCGATGAATTTGATAAAATTTGCTCATGATATTTTCTTGCTAAACTATGGGTGAAAAAACAACTTTTAAAACATTTAATTTTTTTCTTAGATTTAACATGCAAACTAAAAAGACAAGTTTGGAAGAAGTTTAAAAAATACCCAAAAAAATAATTGCATTTGCACGATTCATAAGAAGTGTTTATGAGTTTTTATGTAGGCTTGAAAATAAATTTTAATTTGCAACGACAAATTTGCATGGAAAAAATGCAATTTGAAAATTTGGATTAACACGACTTTAAAAACATAATTTGCATTTTCACAATTAAAAGAAGCGTGACTTTGAGTTGCACTGAAACTAGAAAATAAAAATATTTTTACAATTTACATAAAGTTTTTAAAAAAAATTATAAATTGCATAGAAACCAAAAACTTTTTCATAATTTGCACGAAAATTGAAGATATTTTTGCAATTTGCATAAAATTAAAAAAGATTTTGCAAATTACACCAAAGCTAAAAAATATTTTGTAAATCGCACAGAGACAAAAAAAGTTTTTAAAATTTGCACATCTTATGAAAAATGAAAGTGTGTTTACGCAACTCACAAAAAGTGAACTACTTTTTGCAAATTACAAGGAGCGCAAGCGGCCTTTTACACAGAGGGTTCAAATGGATTAAAAAACACTTCAGGATAAAAAAAATTAAGTTGTAAATTTTTAATTAATCAATTTTTGAGTAATTAATTAATTTTTTTTCAAGGTTTTGACATTTTTGGGTGAAAATAAAAAAATTTAAATTTTTTATTTAAAATTCAAAATTTCCACCAATTTTTCATCATTTTCAAAATCTACGACAATAGCTAGCTCTGGCTGGGATTTTGAACTACAAGGATTGAAAATAACTTGAATTTTTTGATTTCATAGTCTGGAGAATTTTTTATTGGATAATGGAGTCTTCAGCAATAACTTTGATGGATTTGAAAAATCTTCAGATTTTTTATCTTCGAGAAAGGGATGGGTCCTAAAGCCATCAGAAAGCTATCACATGTCAAAAGATAGTGTATGTGAGGATTATATTCTCAACCTAACAGGGGCTTTCTCGTATCCAAAATGATAGTGTATGTGAAAGCATTTTTAATTATGCATTTTTACACAAACTAAAATGTGAAGAGAGAAGTGTTTCTCTTACACTTGTATTTCTAGATCCGATCAACTGACAGTTAGTTTACCCATCTCAGTCATATGAAAAATGAACACACATTGTCGAGCTAGATCATCCATTTTTTTGAAGAGATTTATGAAAGACATATTCCATCTATCATTCTTGTAGAACTTGTGATCGACCATGACATTTTTAGATAGAGATCATGGCAATAAAAATGTGCAGGCAAAAAAGATCAAAGCATAAAGAAAGAGGGGCAACAAACACATTACCATATTTATTAAAAAACAACATGCACACCAAAATAAAGAGTAATGAAGAAACACATCCAAAATTGTATTTACATATGTACAGAAAAAGGCCATTTGGTTCTTACTAAAAATAGTGTTTCAAATATTGCCCACTGAAAGGCAATGGTAGATGGGTTCTATTACGATACGACAGGTAAAAAGTGTTATTACTACAAAAGTCCTTGATCTTGAATGGCCCCATCGAAATTGAATTGAACTTTCTGTCACTCCCTTTTGATTCTCTGTGATTATATCAAAGTAGAAATAGATCTCCTACTTGAAATTCTCTTTTCTTAGTCTTTTAGTTAAAGAGGAATTTGACATGAGCCTAATGTTCTATGATCTTATCAACCACCTGTATTTTTTTTTTCTTTCAGTTGTTGTAGATAGAATATTCTCTTATCTCAAGAGCTTTCAAAATTTGAATTTTTCACTACTCTAAATAATTGCAGGGCAAGTAACTCAAGACTTATGAGAATTTCAACATCTAATCCATATAAAAATTGGAATGGAGACATATCAATATCCTTTTTCAGAGTTATATGGTTCACCCAAAGAGCATCATATACTTTATTGTGTTAATTTTTATGATTCTCATTTACTACCTTGTGCATGATTGTAAACAGATTTTTGTTACTTGATTCAGCCTGACTATTACCTTACGGATGATAGTTCAACAAATAAAATAGATAAATATCATATTTGTAAAAAAATACAATCATCTCTAAAGAAAAAAAGTTGGAGGCATTATCTGTAACAATTTTCTATGGGATTCTATATCTTACCAAAATATTTTCCTTGATGAAGTTACAAACGACTTCTGAAGTTGTTTGTTTTACAAAAATTACTTATACCCACTTAGTGAAGTAATCTATCACTATGAGAATGTGAGTATGACCTTCACTTGAATAAGGGTTCAATGTTTTGATGAAATGCAGTCCCCATTATTGAAAAGGTTCTTCAACTATCACGAATTAAAGAGGAAGTGCTGCTAACTTGGATTTGCCTAAAAACTACTGACATGACTCACACTTTCTCACCCATTCATAATTTTTTTTGAAAAGAGTTAGCCAATAGTAATGGGCTCTGAGAATTTTGTATGTTGTTACTCTGACAAAATAGTGTCCTCCACAAGCATGATCATGAAAAACTTGCAATAATTTTTGTTGTTGTTCCTTATCCATGCACCTTAATAAAAAGCCATCAATGCTTTTTTTGAAAAGAGTGTCATCCCATATGACATACTTATTAGCCTATAATTTGACTATTTTACATTGTTTAGCATCCAAGTGTGAAGGACATTCTCTGTATGTTAAGTAAAAAGCAATGTCAGAAAACCATTCATTAGTATAATCGATAAACAATACCAAAAGAAGTTCTTGATCATCTTGTTCGCTTAAAATTGTTGAAGATTTTAATTGAATATCTCCTTGTTCTGTTATGAGTTGACATAGTCCCTTTCCATGGACTAGTTTTATAGGTTTTATTTTTATATCATATTCTTGAGCATTAGTTATCCAATTCCCTGATTTAGAATTGAGTTCTTGTTGAGTTAGAATATATTTGACTATTGTACTTGGTACCATTACCATAGAAGGTGAATGAAATATATAACACTTGAATTGTTTGACTGCTTTCATGATTGCATAAGCATGCTTTTCTTCAAGAGAATATTTCAACTCGTAATCTTTAATATTACAACTCATGAAGGTGATTTAGGATTTGATACCCTCATTATTTTTCTAAATCAAAATTTTTGAGAGTGTATGCTCTGAAGCATAGCAATAAATAATGAATTCTTCCTTAAAATCAAGATATACCAATGTTGGAGCATGAGTAATAACAGTCTTTATATTTTCAAATGCCTCTTTGCCTTCATTGTTCCATTTGAAAGAAGGTTTTCCTTTCATCATGTCTGCAATATGTCTTGTGAGCTCAACAAAATTAGGAACGAATCTTCTCAAAAAGTTTACTTCCCCAAAGAAGGAATGTACTTCTGATTTACTAGTAGGCAAGGAAAGTTTTTGAATCACCTGATCCCTTTTTGGATCAATCCTTATTCCTTTTTTCAAAATAATATGATCTAGGAGTTTACCTTCAGTCAATCTAAAGACAAATTTTTTAGGTTTGAGATAAATTTCATGTAAAGAACACTTTTCAAAGACCCTCTCTAAATGCACATAGTGATCTTATCATTTTTTTGATAAAACTATCAGGTCATCGTGATACACCATAATGATTTCATTCTTGAATTCTCTGAATGCCAAATCCATTCCCCATTGAAAAGTAGCTCTCACAATAATCAATCTAAATGGCATTTGTCTGTATGTAAAATTTCCTCAAGGTGTTATGATAGTAATTTTATGTTTATATTCTCTATCAACCTCGATCTGATTATATCTTGAGAAACCATCAAGCATCAAAAGCATTTCAGCACCTGTTATCGCTTGGAGAACTTGATCCATGATTGGTAGTGGATAATTATCTTTGAGAGATGCTTGGTTGAGGTTTCTAAAATTAACACAAATTATGTTTTCACCTTTCTTATTATGAATTGGTACTATGTTAGCTACCTAAGTTTAATGGTGAATATGAAAAATTATACGAGCATCAAACATCTTTTGTAGTTCAGCAAGAATCATCCCTGTGATTTTAGGATTGTATTGTCTCAATTTCTATCTGAAAGGTTTTGCATCAGGGTTTAGAGGAGCTATATGTTGAATCTCTTTGAAAAAAATGACTTAAGATATGTTTATGAATATGTGAGTATATCAATATACTTACGAAGAAGCCTAACAAACTTTCATTTTTCCTCAGGTGAGCAATATTTTCCAATATTGATAAACCTATAATGTTCCTCCAAACCAATGTTTACTTTTTCATAGTCAGTAGAATCAAGACTTCATTTTTGCATTTTACTTTTTACAAATCTATCGTGTTTATCAAACAATTCTTCTAAAAAATCAGGCTTTTAAAATTTTTGTTTCTTTTCAACTTGATGACATCTTATTCATCTGTGATTCCTTATTTTGATGCATGAACTGAAGATTCTCTATATGAGGATTCACTACCTTCAAAGTATAATTTTTTAAAAATGTCTATTTTCTTAAAAAAAGAGATGATTTGTTGATCATCATTAAAAACTTGCCAATTGTCTGCATTATCTAAGACGCTTGGTCTATATATTCGTTCAATCACATATTTTTTTATCAATATCTACGCAGAGAATCATCAAAGAGGCTAATACTACCAAAGTGTTAGCTTTGGAGTTATGTTCTCTAGGAATTATATTGATAGAAAAAGCATCAAAGATTTCAATCTTATCCCAAACTTTATTTCTATAATGTCTTAGGCAATCATTTATCACTTGGTATTGACCTTTCACTTACTTCAAAATGAGTTCAGTATCACCCAAAGCTTTCAAATTCTTGATTCCCATCTCACCTGTTGATTGCAAACCTTGCAAAAGTGCTTCATATTCAGTTGTATTGTTGGTGCTATCAAATTACAACTTATAAGAAAAAAAAAATTATTTAGATGAAAATATCAAGATTACTCCTATGCCTGAATATGTTGATGAATAACTATCATCAAATTCCATCATCCAAATGTCATTTATATCTTATTGCATGATCTCTAGTAACTCGACATCTTTCTTTGTCATTAGAAGATAATTACCAATTCCAGCATCTTCATACAAAATATAAACTATTGGATCATCAACCTTTTGGACTATGCATTTTGTTTTCAATTCAGGTTCTAAATGTTGTTTGACTCCTTTGAATGGAATCATGCAATGTAATAAATCTAATTGAATTTCGTCTATCAATTCTTTACAAAAATTTCTACCCAAAAGAATGTTGTAAGGTTCTAGAATATCTATGACCAAAATATTGATTTTGATTTGCTTTTGGGAAAAAGATGCCAAAGACATTTGTGCATCTATAATATATCCAATGAGAGAAACTTGTTTCACCTCCATGGAATAACAATGCCCAAAGGTCTTAGTGTAGGTTAGGCCAAGATCATGAGCAACTTTGATGTGCATTACATTATTAGAGCCTCCTATGTTAATAATATAATTACTGACTTTGTATCCCTTGAGGAATAGAGATATGTAGAAAGGGTCAATTTTATTGAATTTAGAAGTGGCTTTGGCCATAGAGTTGACTTGATTAGAAACAACATAGTTACTTAGGATTCCCTTTAAATTGGCATTTTTAGCATTTGAATTTTTTATTTTGATAAAATCCACTAACCTATCCAACTCCTCTATATATGCTCTCTAAGATTTAGCTTGTGACATCTAAATCTTAGTTTTATTGACATGATGAATTATGTCAAGATATGACAAATTATCAAAAGAGATCTCAATAGATTGAGAAACTTTGGCATTAGATGAACTACCTATCCGTGGTTGCTTCCCTTTTGTTTGCACTGGTGGGGTAGTTCCTTGTGGGAGGATAACCTTTGGATTTTTCTCTTGTGAATCACTAGATTGCTTTGTTTGATTCTGAGTTGTAGAAAAAATTACAAAGGACTACTATTCATATCCCCAACACTCTCTTCATAATCATCTTCATTTGAATTATATTCCAATAAAGTGTTTATAGAGTCATCATTAGGTTCTTCAATTTCACATTCTTGAAGCTTTGGATTTTTTGATTCATTTTCTTCTTCAATTTATTCATACCCAAATATTTCTTTAATTTTCAAGACTACATTCATTTGTGCATTAGTGTTTTGCCAAGGAGGAAACTCAAGTGCTAGTTTTATATGAGGTGCTTGCAGTCTAAGACAATCTCTTTGAAAATGAACGTAGTTCCTTAGAATATCTCGGTATGAAGATACAATGGCTTTTTGAGGTATTTGTTTTTTGAGTGTTATTATATTATTAAGCATTTTATGTAAGAGTTATTCTGTTAAAGATTATCCTAAAGTTTAAGCTTTACTCTTTTAAAGATTAAGTTTCTCAGATATTATCATGTCATCTTCGACGTCGATAACCAATTATTGTGTTGCTTCCAAATCTACTACTCTAGCTCTTCTCAATTGATAACTTATTTTAGCTGAGAGTTGATTAAGAAATATTTTTTATTTTCATTCATAGGTCATGCATTATCTTGTATATTATTTAGAAACCTATTAAATTTTGTGATAAACTCTTTCATTGGCTCATATACTTCTTTTTTCATTTGTGTAAGTTGAACAAGTAGAGCATGGGCATCTTTAGAGGGTTTAAATATATTCTCAAATTTTATTTTTATGGTATTATAGTTAGTAACAGATCCTAGAGTGAGATGGTTAAACCAATCTGTAGCCCCATTGTGTAATATTTCGATGAATAGCTTAATGACAACATCTTCATGCTCAACATCTAAAATGCCACATGCAACATTAAATATTGCAAGGTGTTCATCTAGGTGTTGTTTTACATCTCCATGAAATGTTCGAAAGTTCTTTTTGGACCCTTTTGGAAGGTCATGTAATTGTTCAAGAGCCAATGGACCAATCACATTTTTCCATGGTAATGCCATAGTTTGAAAAACTACTTGTAGGGGAATAACAGTTCCTTCACCTTTTGACGTATTAGCTCTAGTGAATCTCTTTTCTACTAGTTGAAGTTGAAGAACTAGCTAGGTTGGCCTTCTTTCTTGTATTTTTCATGTAGCTAATACTTCAGTTCTTTGTGTTAAAACTATTCAATCTTCTTATTCCTCCAAGATTTCAACTGCTCTATGAAAACATGTTGAACTTGTTTTATTATCCCAAACAAAAGTTCTCAAATCTGATGAAATATTCTCTTGAGTTTGTGTTATCCAGTCAAGGTTAGGTTGAAGAATTGGAGCTTGAGGACCTGAATTGTCATGAGAAGTAACTCTAATTGTAGAAAGTATTTGATTAATTATACAAACTAATCTTTGTTTCTGTCTCACTTATCTTCTTGAATCAATCTCAAAATTTCTCTGAGTTATGACAACACATGTTTCTTCTATATCTAGTTCTAACCCAATGGTATCGAATTGAATGTTGCTTGTTCTATTGTCAAAAGTAAACAATCAAAAGCTTGAAACCAAATCTTTTTCTGAAGCTTCATCCCAATTCAAACCAAGTTGATGATTTGGATTCTAAATGCTTAAAATGGTCATATGTAATTTTACTGATTTGGGTTACTAGATAAACTCTATAAGATTCTCTTCATGCATGGGCTCTTTCTTCTCTTTTGACATGTTCTAACTCTTGATTTAGGATAGCTAGGATGAATTGAAAATGAGTTACATAGATTTCATTACAATCACAAAAGATTTGTCTGAGGTTTAACACAATATTTAACTCAGTAGATTGTTCCAAGTCTAACTCAGGTTGTCGGAGTGGTCCTTGAGATGATGGTAGAGTCATATGGACCAGTATAAAATGGGTGGTACAAAAGTTTCAAAAATGGTCCCCACAATGGACATCAAAAAATGTTGGCATGCAAATTTGTCATAAAGACAAATCAGTGACTTCATGTCAATAACATGGGAAACAAAGTCCCTCTCATATTAGCATGCAGAGCTACCTTTATTGAAATCTAAAATAAAAAAGTAAAAAATATTTACAAACAAAAGAATGTAAATCAAGGGTAGTACTTTTAACCTTAAAGTACAAAAATGAGCTTTGAAAGGGGAATATGTTTAGGAGAGAGAGGGGAGAAGTTGTTTGAGCAACAAAATCATCAAGTTAGAAACCTGAGACTAAATGAAAGTATTGAGAGGAAATTTTGACTCTCAAAAGAGGAAAATATCTCTCATTCAATGGGTCAAAAAGACATAATCATATCCTTAAGGATTTGAAACCACACCAAAAGACTATTGGACCTTGATAACAAAAACTAATAACCTTTTGTATTTTCTAATAGAAATAACTAATAAATCACCTCTATTCCCATTGAGATTTTCACGTGTGCTGGAAATGTAAATTACAAATCGAAATAGAAACTTTCTAATCTAATCTCCTATTCTCAACAGTTTGAAATTTATAACAATGGTAATGAAAATCAGATACAATGAATTAAGTGAAAGACATAATTCAAAAAGATATAACCAACACAAAGTTTAGAAACACCTTTCTTGTATTGATTCTAAAGAGTATAAAATTTGATCTCCTTTTACAATACTTTGTCAAAAATTCTCTCTGTTTTGAACTCATATTATGAATCCCTAACTTGTTTTTATAGGTTAAAATAGGTGGTTATGGTGCAAAACCACCTATTTTGCCTTTTTACAGAAGTGCTAAAATACTAATGAGAAATTACAATTTTGAAAAGGTGAAAAAACTCTTTAAGCAATTAGCACCACTTGAAAAAGTAATTGTGGTTTTTTGTTATTTGTAAAAGCACGTCGTCAACTTGCACAACTTGAAAAAGCAAGTTGGAAAAATTGAAAAGACAAATTTCAAAAATACAATGCACATTTACAAGGGGAAAAGAGTGCAATAACACAAGTTAGGTACAAATAAACAAGAGAAGAGAATGCAGAAACACTAAAAACAAATCTTCATTCTTCTTGTTACCACCATATTGACAATTCTTTCCTTTCAAGAAGTCATCAAATATTTGAAGAATTACCCTAATCAAGTCTTCATCTAGTCCATCTGTGTACCTATAGGCATTGTCTATTAGGTAATCTAACTCTTTCATTTCTTGATGCTTACCTCAAAGACTGTTGATTTTCATATCTAAATTATCTACATTCACTTGGTACTAGGATAACTGATGAAGTTGTTCATAACCAAATGCAGATGTAGTGAAAATGTTTTGAATTTGTTCTTTGACTTCTCCAATTATGGTCTCAATTAAAATTAGATTTCCTTTTTGATCCTTGTCATTGACAAAATGACAATCCAACTTCTTGACTTCAATGCCAATCTCCATCATTGTGTCACTTCCAAGTGATCTTGCATTACAGAATTTTTGAACACATTTTTGAAGGGACTAGATTCTAAATTTGGTGGTCCAAAGAAATTCAATCTGATAGACAATCTCATCTTCATTGATTACCCATTTTTCAAAAAGATCAACATAATGAAATTTTGAGAATTCGACCAACCCAGGGATGAGTTCCTCCTAATTTTATTTCAAATCAATGTATCCATTTACCTTTGTTACTAGTTGTTCATATTATGATTGAATTTCAGAGAATATCATCATTACAGTGAGAATTGTTGAGACCCCTTGATCTATAATTTTTTCAATCTAATCATTCACTGCATTAACCATTTGGCCCACTTCTCTCACTCTTTCCATTATCTCGATATGAAGACTCAATGAAATGATAACTAGTTGGATTGGCTCGATCAATTTATGTATTATTGAGCTCAATTGTTCCACTTTATCCTTTAGTTCATCTTTTATAACCTTATCTTTATCCATTTTTTAAAAAATGGTGCCAATAACCAATTGAACATCTTCTTTCATCCCTTCTCTGGTTAATTTTCCCAAATGAACCCTAGACACATAGTAGTCTTCAACCCTAATTTCTAACTTATCCATTTCAAATGTTGGAATGGACACCTCTACATACTTTTCTCCCTTTTCATCTGTCACCATTCATGAAACTGTCTTTGCTTTCTTTGGCCTTTTTGAGAAAGAAGCCATCAAGGTTCCAAAATCTCACTTTAGGTTCAACATTTTTTCTTGTTATTTTTACTACTATAGAGAACCAAGCTGAAGATGTCATGCTTGAGGAAGGTAATGGGATAATATTTGAAATAGGTGGATCAATCCTGGCTATAGTTGAAGAAGGTGTTTTCTTAACTGGGATATCTTGAAAAGATATTTCAATTTGATCTTGGGTATCAATTGTTTCAAGAGGAGTTCTTGGAGAAGGAGTAATGAACAACTCAAAATTTGAGGGAGAAGATGAAGAAATAGGAGTAACCTCTAGCACTGGGAAAGCGAAGGACATAGAGAAAATTATATCATCTAAAACTAATAATTGTTGAGTCGTGTTCTCTACTAGTTCTTGAGTGAATGGAAAGCTATCAACTGAAACTTATTGAGAAACCAAAATTTTAAGAGAAGAAGAAACGTTCTCACCAAACCTTTTTATTTTCAACTTAATAGTCTTTCATGGTTGAACATCTTGTTGAGTAGTTTCAAGTTCACACATGCCTTCTATCATGGGAGGTTCTCCACTAGGGTCTGCCTCATCCATCTTTTTTGGCTCATTGTGTTGCTTATAGAATCTTCCAAATTTTGTCTTCCCTAGGAGGTGTAGGGAAATAAACATTTGTAATGTTAACTCCCTTACCTTTCAAGCATTTGAGAGTTTTGTGAATTACAACGCTTGTCCTACTTTTAAGAGAAGTAGATTCCCTTTTGTCTCAATATACTACGAGCAATGGATTTGTCACTATGCCCTCTCTTTTAAAGATGGGGTCCAATATGACCTCATCATCTACCATCTATTTCAACACTTTCATTATGCCAAACTTGACTATTTGTATCACGATAAATCATGAATAGTCTTTGATTTTCACTATTTTCTCATCATCACAATCCATCCAATAGTCTTCAAAATATGGAACATGCTGAAATGGAGATCCAAGATTGTGTTCAATTAAGTCTCTATTGTCAAATGAAGGCTTGATTTCAAATGTCATGAAGTTATAGTGAGACATGTATTGCTCAATTGTCTTATCTTTCACTAATGAAGGGCAAATATACTTGCCAATGAAGATTGAAAACTTGATCCCTATTTTGTATCTACTTGTCAATAAATTGTGTGTTTCAATAAGTTATCTCATCATTTACATTAACATCTATTTGTCATTGACATATTGTGAGAGCATGTAAGGAGACATTTCATAATCACTTATTCTTAAATAACTGAATGTTGAAAATTATATAAATCAAGCTTCCCACCTTGTTATTTATGTAGTGGTTGCAACTGATATTCTTGTGTTAAAGAGTTCATTTTCAAACAATTGGATGACGAAATGAACAAAGCAAAGATTAACTCTTTTGAAGTGATAGGCACTTTCATTTAATGTTAGTTGGGGATAAAAGTCATACACGTTGCTTTCTTGAAATTGCCCACTGTATGCAATCCATCAAAATACTTTCGATTTGCTACAACATAAACACGGTACGAAGTCATGTAAAATTTTGATGTGTCAATTACTTCCATGAGTTACTTGTGAATAGAATTGATGATTAATTCACCCCAATTGCTATATTGCTTATTTCAAATGATGATCTAAATGAATCTATACATCCAATTTTGAAAAATTTTAGCCATTTGATTTTCCACTATCCTGTACAACAAAGTGATCATGTCACTTATCTCATCTTTAGAATATGATCTTATGAGATTTTTTGAAAGCCAAGTGGAAGAATGTTTAAGCTTGGTCAATCAAGCTTTATTGATTTGTTTAGAATATGCTATAATATTGTCATCCTAAATTTTTTGGGAGAACTCAAAAGTTAGGTGCATAAAGACTTTACGATCTAGTAGGTGAAAAATGTTGTCAATTTGCTCAAAAACAAAACTTACTACCAACTCCCCCTGTGGATCTCTTACCTCCCGTTTCTCTGAGTTATAATTATTTGCCACAATCAAAACTAACTCAGGGGACTGCAATGATATCGAAAACATTACCACCTATGTCAAAGCACTGTCATAATAAAATAACTAAAATCTATTTTATATACTGCATTTATTCACTTCCAAAACTCGTCCAAGTTGATGTGACCTAGCTTAGTGTCAAATATATTTTTGACATTAAATTCCAGTGATGAAGGAAGCATAACACCTTAGAATTTGTACTTCATGATTTATTTGCCTTTACTTGAAACTTCTTTGCCTTTATTTGAAAATTGGTGGAAAAACTCTTTATTTACGAGAAATGACGAAAGTGTAAATTGAAGTTGTACTCACAAATTGATTTTGCAAATTGCTTTGGCATATTTTTAATGCTCCTTGTATGAACCTCAATTTTCACTTTGACCAAATTTTTTGCTTGCAAATGCCCCTGTTCAAATTCCTCTGTGTAGTTTTTCACAAATTTTTTTGGCCAACATAATTGAATGGAAGAAATTATAAAAATAATTTCTTTAATTTTCAAGCAATTCCTTTGTTCCTAAAAAAAATTAAATCTTCAAAATTTTAAAAATCCCAATTTTTTTTTTGAAAAGAAAATCACTATTAATTTAGAGGAAATTCGTGACCATGCAACGAATTTAAAAGATGAAAATTTACTGCTACTAATTCAATTCTCAATTTTTACCAGTGCAAATAAAAAACAAAGTTTGTCAAAAGAACTCCATCAACCTTTTCAACGTCCTCCTCAAAATATGTAAAATAAAAGTTCTCACAATTTATAAATAACAAATATTATACCAAAATTTACTCAATCAATTTTCCCCTTTTTAATTTATCACCCAAAAATATTTATTATTTACCACTTCACAAAATATATAATTTAAAAAATATATATTCAAATTTCCTTTTAAACTCAGCAAATTATCCTTTTTAAATTTTATTGCTCAGCTTTTTTTTAAAAAATTTCATTCAAGGTTTGCTTCTTCACTACGCATCTGTCCACCGAGGTAGTCGTACGATTGGGGTTAAAAGGGGTTGAATTTGTAAAAAAAAGAAAACCATTGTTGGAATCTGTTCATGCATGTAGTCTTACAATGTCTTGGAGGAATTTTTCTTTTAAAAATTTTGCAGCAAGCTAAGTGGTATGACCTACTTTGATTTGGGAAAAAAATAAGAAAAATCTTGAAAAAGTCTTAAACCTTTTCTACATATAGTGGTACGATCTGGGAGAAGTTTGAATTTCCTTGTTGGTAGTTGCACGGCCTTGCTTGGTTGAGGGGACAAATGCAAAATTTAATGTGAATTTGAGAATTTTTTTCCCAGTTAGTCATTGAAAAATTAACTTTGAACAATGTTTAAAAATATTGCTGGATTTAACATGCAAATTGAAAAGATAAGCTTGGAAGAAATTTAAAAAGTATCCAAAGAATTAATTGCATTTGCACAATTCACAAAAAGTATTTATGAGTTTGCATGTAGGGTTAAAAAGAAGTTTTAATTTGCTATAATAAATTTGCACAGAGAAAATGCAATTTGGAGTTTTGGATTAACACGGTTTTAAAAACGTAATTTGCATTTGCTCACTTAAAAGAAGCTTGACTTTGAGTTGCACTGCAATTGGAAAATTAAAATGTTTTTACAAATTACACAAGTTTAAAACAAACTTTTTTACAAATTGCATGGGAACCGAAAACTTTTTCAAAATTTGCACGGGAACCAAAAATATTTTTTGTAATTTGCATAGGAATTTAAAAAGATTTTGTAAATTGCATCAAAGCCAAAAAATATTTGTTAAATTGCATGAATACCTTTTTTTTTTTGCAATTTGCACAACTTATGAAAAAGAAAAGTGTGTTTACACAACTCACAAAAAGGGAAATGATTTTTACAAATTACATGAAGCGCAAGCGGCCTTGTGCACAGAGGGTTCAAATGGGTTTAAAAACACTTTGGAATAAAATGAAAAAAATTGTAAATTTTTAATTAGTCAATTTTTGAGTAATTAATTAATTTTTTTCAAGGTTTTGACATTTTTGGTTGAAAATCAATTTTTTTTAGCCGTTTATTTAAAAGTCAATTTCTTTCACTGATTTTTCACAATTTTCAAAATCTGCAGCAACAATAACACATTATCATTTCATGAGTATGATTTACATGTTTGTACGATATCTTGTAATAGAATAGGTTTTCTATGATACACTACATGTTTAATTTTAAAAATCATACAACACACGAGTACTAGTTTGTTTCTCTGGATTCTTACATCATCACTATCTACTCATCTCTGAAGGGAGGGTCATTCCCTTATGGAATTAGTACGGGGGATCGTTGGTCCATGGTTGGTGTGAAAAAACACTAAGATGATACTCTCTCTCCCCACAATAGTACTTATTTGAAGATGACATTTGAGATTGACACAGCTACTAGAGTTCAGAAACTATGCTCTAGAGAGCCATGTATCTTATATGTACATTATATTGGATTGTACTTATTATTGAAACATTAGACCTTACCGCTACCCCTATAAATAAAAGTCAAAAATTGAAAAATTGGTGAAGGAAATTCTAGACTCATGTATTGTTCGTCCCAGTAAAGGTTCTTATTCATCTACATTAGTTATGGTTTAAAAAAGGATGAATCATTGAGAATGTGCCCATATTAAAGGGAACTCAATAAGATCACTTTGAAAGATAAGTTTTCTATTTATGTCATTGATGAATTATTGGATGAATTGAATGGTTTCATTCTATTTACTATGTTAGATTTGCATTCAAGGTGTCATCAAATTTAGGTAAAGGATGAGGATGTATATAAGACTGCATTTGAGACACATGAGGGTCACTATAAATTCTTAGTTATGTCATTTGGTCTCACTAATGCTCCATCTACTTTTCAGAGCCTCATGAATTCAATTTTCCACCCATATCTTTGTAAATTTGTATTGGTGCTCGTCTATAACATATTAATTTATACTAAAAGATGGGAAGAACATTTGAAACATGTATAAAAGATATTAAAGGTATTGGAAGACCATAAACTTTATGAAAATAAATATAAATGCTCATTTGGGGTGAATAAAGTGGAGTACTTAGGACATGTGGTATCATGTGAAGGTGTTAAAGTGAACCTTAAGAAGATTGTAGTTGTCAAAAATTGGCCAAAACTTAAAAATATCAAAAGTTTGATATGATTATTGGGTTTAACAGGGTACTATAGAATATTTGTTTACAACTATGCTCGCATAACACCCTTAAAAACACTATTGAAGAAGGATTCAATTTTATGTTCAAACATAGCCACCCAAGCATTCCAACAATTGATATAAGCTCTTACTTCCACCCCTGTGCTAGCTACCCTAAACTTATCTAAGACATTTGTGGTAGAATGTGATGCTTCTCGCCATGGCATTGGGGCAATACTAACACAATAAGGGCATCCCTTATCATTTGAGAGTCAATAATTAAAAGAAAAAAAATTGGTAATGCCCACATATGAGAAATAAATGTTAGAAAGCATTCACACAGTCAAATAGTGGTGCCAATATCTCATGGAAAGGCATTTCAAAGTTAATAAAGATCATGAAAGTCTAAAGTAATTTTTGGAGTAATGAATATCTTCAAAAAAACAACAAAAATGGGTCACAAAGATGTTATTATAAAAAGATGAAAGGAAAATATTATAGTTGATGCACTTTCTCAATAGGAAGTAGAGGAAGCAAAACTTTATGCTATTTCTTTATTACAAACTAAATGGGTAGAATCAAATATAGGTATAGTGGTAACAAGACATTCCAACTAGGAAAATCATATAAAAATTTCAATAGAACCCATCTTCTATAGATAAATATGTTTGTAAAGGAGACTCCTTATAGTACAAATATATATTAGTTTTGTGCAAAAATTCAAAAATGAAAGCTAGTATCTTGTATCAAATGCATAACCCATCCATCGGAAGATATTTTGGGTTCTTAAAGGCTTATTACTATATAAAGAAGGATTTTGTTTGGGAAGACCTTAAGAGAGGATGTACAAAAATTTATGGCAGAATGTTTGATATGTCAATAAAATAAAGGAGAAACAATTAAAACCTCAGGTCTCTTACAACTAGTAGCCATTCCAGAATAACGTTGGGAATAAATATCAATGGACTTTATTACATGCCTACCTAAATCGAATAACATGGATGTGATACTAGTGGTTATGGATTGACTCACCAAGTACACACATTTTTATGGGCTTTATCATCCATTTCAAGATAATACTGTGGCAGAAGTATTTATAGAAAAGTTAAAAAAACTCCATGGCATTCCCAAAATCATTGTGATCGATCGTGTTCCTATCTTCACTAGCATATTTTGGACTAAACTATTTTCTACATGGGGCATAAAACTTGCCCATAGTTCATTTCATTATCCACAATTAGATGGCCAAATTAAAATTATGAATAAATGTCTCAACATATACCTACATGTTTTGCCTTAGAAACACAAGCACAATGTTCCAAGTGGATTTCAAAGGCATAATGGTGGCATAACACATCATTTTACATGGCAAAAAATATGAGACCATTTAAGGCTCTCTATGGCTACCCACCACCTTCTACTACATCTTATTTTCAAGGTCATTACAAAGCCTGTGTAGTTGAGGATCATCTTCAAAACTAGTAGGAAGTGTTTCAAGTCCTTAAAGAGAATTTGGTTGTGGCTCAAATAGGATGAAACAATAAGCCAATCAGCACCATAGTGAGAGGAATTTTGTGGAAGGAGATTGGGTGTTCCTTCACTTTCAACCCTATAAAAAATAGTCACTTAAACAACATAAGAACATCAATCTCACACCAAAATTTTATGGGCCCTATATGGTTTTGCACAGGATCAGAAGTGTCACTTATAAGTTATAATTCCACCTTCTTCCAAAATTCATCCTATCTTTCATGTTTAATGATTGAAGAAACTATTTGGTTCCAAACTACCAGTCTAGTCCGAGTTGCCTGAGTTAGATGAAGAAGGGAAGTTAATTATGGTACCTAATGTTTTTGTAGAGATGTGATTGAAAAAATTATGAAACTAAACCATTTTTAAATTTCTCATCAAATGGAAGAATCTGCCCACTGAAGATGCAACATGGGAGGATGAATAATTAATGCAACAACATCTTTAGTTGCTAAGCATTGAGGGAAATGATTTTATAAAGGGGAAGGGCATGTTACACCCCTAAAATTATGAGTATTTAGGTTATGGAATGAAGATCACAACCTTTATGTTTTATTTATTATTTTTTAATATTTAATTAGTCCAACATAATTGGAATGAATGGGTGTGACCCTTCCTAATTATGGGTTTGACTCTTCCCAATTATGGGTATATATATGGTTGAGCATGGCTCTCCATAATCGTCATTAGTTTCACTATTGAATTCATTTCCTCATTTATTTTGATGATTGGAGGTTTCTCCCTCGAAGTGGATTATATATGAATGTTTCTTTTGTTATTATAAATAAATATCCTAATACACCTATCCTTATTTATCCTCAACTTCCTTTACTTCAGAAAACATGTATACATGCACTTCATCCATCCTTACTCCCATGTGTTTCAAGAGACATCTCCATACATCCTTAATGTCATTATATTTTTTTCCCCTTCATGTCATTCATGGGACATGTACACACAATACTCTTATTTCCATCTTTCCACTTTTCTCCTCGATGGTTGTGCACATAGTGTTATATGTCTAGGTTGATGGGATATTAATTATTTCTTTTGCTTTAATCTTTATCATATTTGAGATGATCATTGTTCCTCTATTTCTTCACACGTTGCATTTCCATTGGTATTATATACATAAATAAAATTGAGCTTATTTCTCCTTATGGATTCTAAGAGGTTCTTCCTCTATGCCAATGTGAGTTGCACTCACATGTGCACTACTCTAAGTCTCATTTCGTGTCATTTGTGGACTTATGATGTCCACATACTCATCTCTAACCTTTTCCTTTAGGGAAAATGGTTTTCCACCTTCTTTACTTCTCCTCTCTTTATCCATTGCTAACTATTGTAAGTGGACTTTATTCTCCACCATTTTTATCTTTGCGTAGTAATATTTAGTTCTATGGGAATCAATGGTTCCCATCTTCCTTTCTTCTTCACCTTCTCTTCTATTATCCTCTATAAAAAAGACCTATTCCTTGCACACACCACCCTTCTTTTCTCCATGTGTGTCACTATGCTCTGGCACTAAACTTTTTTATGCACATTCAAGCTAGCCTTCCCCAATGCTACTATATATGCTTCTTCTTCTCATACATATGTGAGGTTCAATAATTTTTTTTCTTAACGAGAAATTATCCTTAGTTACAATATGACTTATATTCATTCTTATTCTCTTAGGCATTAGACACATGCGTAGTGAAAATTAACTTGTAAGTATCCTTAATATTATGCCTCTCAAAGGGAATACATCATCCACACCATAGTTTGTATCAGTCTTTGATGAAATACTTATATCCTTTCTAGCTTATAGCTTTATCATAATGTCATATCTATCATTTTTCATATCCTTGTCAAGTATCATCTCTAGCTCCTTTGTCTCCACTAGCACATTTGTGATACACCCGCTCTAGCCACACTCTTCTTGATTAGATCCTCTTGTGTGAGTATTTCTCCCTCTCCACTATATGTTTATCTTGGATCAAAATCAAGCCTTGTAAGACTATCCATAACCATATCCTTACTATGCATAAAAGTCTCTAGTTTCACATAATTAAAATATCCCTTTACATCTTTCTCTAAGAAAATATTTGCTCCACTCCATGCTTCCTTGTAGAAAGTCTTCTCTAGATAAATATACTTAAGAACCTCTCCTTCGTCTAGATCCATATCTTCATCAAGGTGTACCCACTAATTGAGTGACTATGCATAGTCCCTTTTCTATTTTATACTCCATAAAATGGTCTCATGTTATTTCTATGACAAATCCCTTTTCATTTTTTGTTTCAAGGAAACCTTTCCTTCCACTCCTTTATGTCTTAATGTTACCAACCACCTCAATGAACCAAGTTGGTATCTCATGTGCACCACTTAAATTATCATCTTAGATACCATACGGTCCCATATTTTCAGCTCACCTTTCATGCAACATTATCTCCTTTCTTAGATATCTCTCCAACATTTTGGTGCATTGGGACACAACCTATTTAGTGCAAAATTCACTTTCTTGGAGTCTTCAATCCTTCTACTCTTAAATCAGTACTCTAGATCCATCACCCACTTCATCAAATCATCGAGATTTATCTCCCTAATAACACAGGGGCTTTAGCTTCTGGTTCTTCCATTGGTATCTCCTCTTCATAAGGTTCTTATTTTATCTTCTTCAAGGTATTCTCTATCCAAATAACCTTATTTTATTTTATTATTGGTCCCTTTGAAGTGCATCTAATCTAGATATTATTTCCTCTCGTATGGCTAAGATCTACAAGTTAGTCTTCTCATTCTTGACTTGATCTCATTATCATTTTGTCCTTTACCCACCAACACATGATGAATATCAAACTTGACTAACTACCTAATGATTAAGCATATACTAGCCTTTCTCTTTTTTTTCCTTTCATCCCTACCCTCTACCCACTTTTATCATAGTGGAGGATAATTTCACCTCTACACACCTTCTACCTAATGCACACTAATTATAATATGCATCTTCTCTCCCTTGCATAGGTTGTATCCTTTCAGTGTTCTTTCAATGCTTCTTACTTTCCTTCCTTCAAATCTAAGATCCTCATGAGTCCTAATTTTTATAACTCTTAATGTTTCCTCTAATATTTTTATGCTTTCATCCCTCAGCAAGGGTTTCCTTTCCTCACAACTCACTCACTACATAATAATTATAGCTACCTATTTAATGTAATCCTACACAAGATATATCCTCTCACTATGAAGCTACTAATACAATCCCTAAATTACAAACATATGTAGCTCATCTAGATAAAGTTATGTCTACCATATTCTCTCCTAAAGCTATAACCTAAGCTTTGATACCACATGACATATTCAAATCTAAGGGCAGTAGTGAAGGGATATATTAGACCATGTAGCCTCTTAATTCTATGCACATTGGTTATATAAAACTTACAATATATGCACACACCATGGAAGCTTAACCCTATATTTTCATTGATATGTGACGTGTTACATACTTAGGGATCATGGCACTTATATCATATGGTCTCGTACTAATATTATACTATAATGGAGTTTATCTTAGCTCTTATAATGCCCAAATTACTTAATTCATCTTACTTATACCTAACATAAGGTGATGCATATTCATTCTGAGTGTATACCATGATATTATCCAAAATATGGAGTTGTTTACCCTTTCTTAGGTTCAAAATGGATTCTCTTTTTTGTCTTTCCTAGCACGTCATTATATACACATTATCTATGAAGAATATGTTTTTTAAGATCATGTATGCATCTTGATCAGTTTCTAAATCTCCTTGAATTTTGTGTGATTTCTAATCAATTTTGGATGAACAACACGTATCACATACACCAATTTATAATAAACTTAGATTCAATAACTAAAAGGCTTACTAGATCTATGTGTGCATTACCACCTATGCACATAATGAAAATAACCTTTCATTCTAACCTCCCATGCACTTTTTATCATCCATTACTTTGCACATTAAATAGGTTCCACTCATTTTACATCCTCACATTCGCATACCGATGCCTTAGTGTACTCATTGTAAGCATTGGTAACCCTCACACATGATTGCATAAGCAATAAATTCTTTAGCCTATTCTTGCACTTTTTTGTTCAACTCCCTTCTTCAACACAGACTCTAAGTCATGCTAATCCTACACAAATATACTCATGTGCATTTCAGAGGAAATTAACAGTTGTCATAGTGTATGGCCCACGTGCAAGCCAAGTTGGATTTATTACAAATAAATTACTAATAGTTTTTGGTTGATGTAATATTTTTGATTCACTTTGGATCTTTTTGTATCAAAAAGGAACAAATGCATTGGTTGATATGTGAACCATGTTGTCACTCTCATAACTTTGGATTTGAAAACTAGTATTCATGTTCTTAGTAGAAAAACTCTACTTATTGATCAAAGAAGCATGCATAACTTGGTCTCACTACATAAGGGCATGAACACTCTACTTATTGGCCAAAGAAAGAGATATATCTAGTATCATTACATAAGGGTAGGAACATAGTTGGTCTCACTACATAAAGGTAGGAACATATTTTGTCTCACTGCATGGGGTCATAAACATATTTAGAAGCTATAACTAGTAGTAATTGGATAATATGTACTGATTCCTCTTTTTGGGGTGAGGGATGTACCTATGCCTAAAAATCAACCATATCAAAAGAAATAAACATAAAACCATGTGTAATCATAGATAAAAATGTAAATCTATAACATTGTGAAAGCTCATGTACAACATAGGTTTATATAATAACATATAAAAATGTAATCATGTAATCTCAATGTGTAATATGTAACCAAATATTACGATGTTAATGTAAAGGCATGACATGTAAGGGTGTGAAAGGAGAAAGGAGAGGAAAATGATATGAATTGATAATACCTCAAATAGAGGTACAAGTGATATGCCTTGTTATAACTTGTTTTAACCTTGAATTAATGTGATGAACTTACTCTAATTAAGAAAAAGCTTTGAAATGTAATTTAGATATTAAGATACGACATTCAATCATACATCTGAATGTAAAAGACTATAATTGATTCTTTTAATTTGACATGTGGCACATGCTAAATATATAAGTACAATAAAGGGATGAATACTTAACTTTTCTAGTTGACTGACTAAATATAACTATATTCTAGAAGTGAAAATTGGGATAAATCAAGCATGTGGATCATTTGGTTTCAAAACTGATTCTTTGCCTATGTTGGGTCAATTATGTAGATGTGTATCAGTATCATTGGTCGATACTAACCTAGTGGTTGATATTAACCTACATATAAGTATGTCATAATGATTTTACGATCACCTAAACTTGTCTCTATTTTATTTGTGTTTGTGATCTTGAACCGTGATGATGCACACAATTTTAGAAATCAATCTCCTTTACCTTGAAACTCTAAATCTACTTGTGAGGACTAGAAACCTATAAAAAAGAAGAAAGTATAATGTGTTGAGATAACATCAATCACCCCCATTTGATAGTTGACCATTTCCTATGTATCTAATATTCTAAGGATGGAAATCAATCCACATGTAGTTCTCCCACCTAGTGTGATATTGAAATTGTGTTCCTTCACTATATGTATGTTAGGAATGATTTGACTTTGATACTTAATAATGTTTGATTTGAAGTGTTTCAAACTTGGCTTGTGACTACTCCTAGTGATAGATTATCAATTTTAGAAGAATAGGGAAGATTTTATCAATTTGTAATAATGTTTATGTGTATTCTAGATGAGTGCAAAGTCCATTTTGAATGAGACCTTGATTTGTTTCTATAAAGCCAATTGAATAAGTTCTTACACCACTAAAATGCTAGGTTGATGGGTTGACCCTAAAGAAAAGTTTGATTTTGAAAATATTCTTTGCTAGGAATGGGTCAATTATAACAAAATTAGTCAGTATTGATTTGGGATACTAACCAAGTTTAGCAAAACTGACCTAGGTACATGCGGACTAAACTAAGAGTCTAGATACATATGTGTTAGATATTTAGTAGGTTTGAAATAGGTAGTAAGGTTATTTTAAGTGTGTAAAATTAGAATGGAATGGTTGAATTATAAGATAGCATGCAAGTGTGAGATAATGGTGGATTAGGGCCTTTTTTATGTGCTCAAGTCATATGTGTCAAGCTTGTCATTGTCAAGTATCGAAGACTAGATTTTAATATCTAGAAATGCCCCATTTTATTCTAGTAATGGAATTAATAGAGTGAGAGGATAAAATGTACCTAAGTGTGTACAACACACTTTATCTTTGGTATGAAGATCCAATTGTGAAGGCCACTCAATATGAAAATTTGTAATAATGTATAGTTAATTTCCATAAAATGACTATTTTCATCTGAAACTAAATTTTTGAAATTTTGAAAGAATAAGTGTTGGATTAGACCTACGTGTTGTTTTAAGTTTCCATTGAAACTTGTTGGAGATGATAATTCATTATTGACACATTGGATTAAATTGCACTTCCTTGCTAAACCACATAGAGAGTTGAGGTGTGTGTGCCTCAAATTTTTATAAATATATAGATATTAGGTTAGGAAGGCAACATGCCCTGACCCTCATGAATGTGGGTAAAAGTACATAATGTAACCCAAATGAATATGTAGGTAAAGAGAGAACCATTAAGCCAAGTTCGCTTAAAGAAAAATAATCAACCACTGTAGATGGATTATTGATTGAATTTTATTTGTTCGCTCAAGTTTTCTCCATGTAAACAAAATGATCAAAAGGGAATGAACAATTTCCATACCCCCATCATGAACACATATTTGATTGAATAGTTTCTCTCAATGTAAATAAAATGCATAATTGAAAAGGAATGAAAATTGTTCATGTCCCCATCACGAGCATAGATATGATAAGTGTGAAGTGTAATGGTAACCATTTTCCATTCAACTATAAATTATGTTGTTATGTATGTGTAAAAACTAGTTTCATGCCTTTGAATTAGTGCCAACTAATATATAATATTGTACATATAGATGATGAATTTGAGAAACTATAACTTAAATGTATGTGTAGGTATAAACTTGTAATTCATGTTCCTATAAAATATGTGCATATGCACCTAAGTGTGTATGAATATGTGCTCAAGTGTCTATAAAGTGAGTGCATATGCATGGCATATGCTCCCTTAATCTATACTAATATGCTAACATATATCATGTATCAAAACCATCTGATATTTGAACCATTTTGACTCTTTGAAATCTATACTCTTATCTAATTTTCTACTCATGTAGGTTTGTGTCTATATGAAAATCCCATTGTAATGTACCTATTTTGAGATGAAGGATGTATCATGTAAGTCACTTATCTCAAAAAAATATTTAACTATATCATGTCATGTATAAAGATAGTATCATGTAATACCATGTGAACATGTAGAGATTATGTCATAATAGTAGTGTATATATTGATCAAGATATGTATGTAACTTATGTTGCTTCAATACAACCACTTCAAAGATAAGTTACAATAAATACAACCTATTTTTCCCCATTCCCACCACTTTTGCATGAATTCAAAGTGAATTAGTGTGATCATGCATGAATGTGCCTCAAATTATATGCATTTTTGTAGGTCACAAGTGGATATGGTGTTTTTGTGTCTCTTTTATCTTATAAGGGACTTAATCACAAGTAAAACCAACATAAAATTGTGGTTGGATGCAGGTGGATCATATATGCGACTTAATTTAACCCAATCACAACACTTTAGCCTAAATTCAAAGTGAATTAGTTTGATCATGCATAGATGTGTTAAAACATTTTCATATTTCCCTGGTTCCAAGTGGATATGGTGTTTCTGTGTCAGTCTTGGTCTATAATAGACCTAATTATAATTAAAATAATCATAAATGGATGGTTGGGTGTGTGTTGGTCACCAATGTGAATTAATCTACCCCAATCACACTGATGTGGCTTAAATTCTAAGTGAATTAGGGTGACCGCGCACTAAAGTTCCCCAAATTATTACCATTTTCCTAGGTCATAAATTGATATATGGTGTTTTTGTGTTGTTTTTGGTCCATAATTCCCCTAAAAAAAAGTAAAAATGGTGTAAATTAATGGTTGTGTGTGCATGGGCCACCAATGCGAACTAAATTATCCCAGTCACACCACTTTGGCCTAAATTCATATTGAATTGAGGTAGTCATGTTTAAATGTGCTAAAAATTACTTGCATTTGTCATGTTCACATGCAGACATGGTGTCTTTATCTCACTTTTGGCATAAAATGGATAGAATCATGAGTGAAATCAACATAAAGGGGTATTTGGGAGTGTGCATGTCACCAAAGTGACTTACGTTACCCCAGTCGCACCACTTTTTCCTAATTCGACTAACTCGAAGTGAATTGGGGTGATCGTAAATAAATGTGCCCAAAATTATCCATATTTTCCTTGGTTACAAGTGGATATGGTGTTTGTTTATCACTTTTGCCCTATAAGGGACATAATCATAAGTAAAATAAGGATAAAGGGGTGGTTTAGGGTACCATAGTCACCAAATAAAATTAATTTTCCCCAATCACACCACTTTGAATTGAGTTCCAAGTGATTTGGGTTGATTTTGCATGAATGTTTCCCAATTATATACATTCTCCTTGGTTACAAATGGATATGATGTTGTAATGTTGCTTTTGGCCTATAATCACAAGTAAAAACAACATAAATGGGTGGTTGTATATCTGTGGGTCACCAATATGACAAACATTGCCCCAATCATACCATTTTGGCTTGAATTAAAATTGAATTTTGGTGATCACACACAAATGTGTCCCAAATCATCTACATTTATCCTTGTCACAAGTGTATATGGTGTTATTATGTCAATTTTGGCCTATAATTGACTTAATTTCAAGTTAAATTAGCTTAAATGGGTGGTTGGGTGTGTGTGATTCACTATGCAACTTACATTTCCCTAACCACACTAATTTGGATTTAGTTTGAAGTGAATATGGGGTGATCATGCATAAATGTGCCCAAAATTATTTATGTTTCTATTGGTCACAAGTAGATATGGTGTTGTTGTGTCACTTTTAGCTTAGATCGGTGGATTTGAATTTCGTGGTGGTGGGAGCATGTGTAATTTGTCTATCTAGATGTCCCAAAGGTAGAAATGATAGTTGGAACTAAAGAAGTTGTTTATTCAATGCCAAAAAGTTACATTTTAGGACTCTTCACTGTAACTCGTGCCACATATTGATATTGAAGGTTCCACCTCAGTGATTTGGGGTGAATTTATGGGGATTCAAGAGGCATGGGAGGGACCTAACATTTTGTGGAAATGACTTACATGTTTCATTTTATGTGTGTTTAAACTTAGACTAAAAACCTACATTTTTCTTGTATTAAGAAGGGTGTTCTTGAGGTCAAAATAGGTGGTGGGTATGTTGATCGGGTGTGATGGGAGGATAATAACCTATTCCTATATGTTATCCACCCCTTTGATGTGTTGTCAATTTCAATTTTTGGTCTGGAGGCATGGGAATCAGAGTTTTACAACCACAACTTCAACTTTGACAGCATTTGTTGTCAATGTTTTTGTGCTCCTAAACGGTAGTGAAAATGCACTTCTATGTGGATTTAAATGTCATGGTAGTGTGTTCACATTAATTTAACTATCTAAACTTGATATAAGTGATATATTCTCAACTGGAGGTCCCAGAGGTAGAAATGATAGTTGGAGCTCAAGAAGTTGTCTATTCAATGCCAAAAAGTTGCATTTTAGGACCCATCACTGCAACTTGTGCCACATATTTCTCTCTAAAGTTTGAACTGAGTGTTATGGGTTGAAATTTAAAGGATTCAAGAGGTAGGGGAGGGATCTGATGGTTTGTGTAAATAATTTATAGGTTTCATTTTGTGTGTGTTTGAACTTAGGCTAAAAATGTATTTTTCTTATATTAGGAAGGGCATTCATGAAGCTATAATGGGTGTTGGGTTTGTATATTAGGCATGATGGGAGGAAAAAAACATAGTCATACATGTTACTCACCCCCCTCCCAAATGTTTTGGTAGTGCCAGGTTTTGGTTAGGAAGCATCAGAATCAAAGTTCAACAACCATAACTTCAACTTTGACAACATCTGTTGTCAGTGTTTATGCACTCCTAAATGATAGTGTAAATGTAATTTTGGGTGGATTTGAATGTCATGGTAGTGTGAGTATGTGTAATTATCCTATCTAGGCATGATAAAAGTGATAGATTCTAAACTAGAGGTCCCAGATGCAAAAATGATAGTTAGAGCTCAAGAAAGTTGTCTATTCAATGCCAAAAAGTTGCATTTTAGGATCCATCACTGCAACTTGTGCCATGGATTTATCTTAAAGGTTCCACTTGAGTGATTTGGCAAGTGAATATAGGGCTTCAATAGGCAAGGTAAAGATCTTATAATTCATGGAAATGACTTGCAAGTTTCATTTTATGCATGTTTAAACTTAGGCTAAAACTACATTTTTATTGTATTGGGAAGGGTGTTCTTGAGGTTGGAATGGGTGGTGGGTTTATCTATCGGGCATGATGGGAGACCAATAACCTAGTTCTGGATGTTATCCACCCCCTAGATATGTTTTTAGTGTAATTTTTTGGCTAGGAACCATCAGAATTAGATTTCAACAACCACAACTCCAACTTTGAGAATATTTGTTTTCAATCTTTTTGTGCTCCTAAAAGGTAATGAAAATGTACTTCTATGTGGATTTAATGTTGTGTAAGTATGAACATTTATAAATTCCATATATAGATGTGATCAAATTGATAGATTCTCAATTGGAGGTCTCAGAGGTAGAAATGACAATTAGAGCGCAAGTTGTCTATTCAATGCCAAAAAGTTACATTTTAAGACCCATCACTATAGATTGTGCCACAAATTGCTCTCAAAGGTTCCACCTGAGTGATCGAAGGTGTGATTAGAGGGATTAAATAGGTAGGGGGTGGAGCTGATAATTCATGGAAATGACTTGTAATTTTTCTTTTATGTATGTTTGATCGTAGGCTAAAAAAATGCATTTTACTTGTATTAGAAAGGGCATTCTTGAGGCTAGAATGGGTGGTGGTTTTGTTGATTGGGCATGATGGGAGGATAATAAATTAGTCTTGGACATTATTTACCCCCTCTTGTATGTGTTGGTAGTGCCATTTTTTTGTTAGGATGAGGTCTTTACATATTGACACTGCTTCAAACTAATATTTTATGCTTACACTTATTGTCAATCCTTGTATGGTTGAATGGAAGTTAATTGTTTCTTTTCCAATGGTGCAGGGAATCCGTGGGTACCATATTCAATTTACTAGTTTCAAGTATCTATAATTTTTTTAATTTTTCTTATGCCTTGGGTGTCTGCTTCCGTAGCAACCTTAACAATCCTCTCTCATGCATATAGTCTTCCTCTCTCTTGTTCAACACCCTTTACCTACTAGATCATTCACTCCTCTCACCCAAACACCATCCTTTCCTTGTAAAATTTTCATAACTTCATCCTCCTTGTCTCTTTTAAACTTGTCATTATTCTCTAGACTCATAAACCTAATGCATGGTTCTAAGTTCTTTTCCTCTCTCTAAGGCCTATATAACAATCCACCTACTCAATTGAATCCTCTAACACACCTAATCCAATAGCACAATCTGCAAGTCACAACTCTTCAAGCATTTACTTTATTCTCCTAAATAGGAATACATACATAATATCAAAGTTTAGATTAGATGTGTACCTTTAAATCTTATCCTAAGTATTCCAAATGGATAAAACACACCCATACAAGATTCAACACTTACCAAGGAAACTCATGAACTCCAATAACTCAATCAAACTCTTTCCATAGGACTGTAGTAAACTGTATCTCCCTACTCAGACCGAGAGCTCATATATTTGCTTCAATTAACACTAAACATGATAAAAGAACCTTGAAATACTATCATGAACTCATCACCTATTTCTATCACTTTCTCCATGATGGTTATTCCTCAAACCACCTTTACTTGAGGGTAAAACTACCCCTATGTCTGTCTGTAACCACTCAATCCTCCACACACCTACAACTTAGAATGGGATGTTATCACTAAGCTTCAATGACACTATCAAACATCAAATTTAATTCAACTAAACTCAAAACACAATGATAATAAGGTTATTAACATAGATAACACATCATTTATTGATCTTCATAATATTTACAATATGATCCACTGTCATATCCTTGTCCTCATGGACAACATAGTTTTCCATCTTCTTTCTCCACCTATCCCAATTTCCTAAACCTCTTACCTACTCTAATAAATCATACTACTTCCCCTTACTCTATTAAACCACACACCCCATTGAAACTCTTTCTCTCTCCCTTTTTTGGTCCACTTTTGTCTAAAAGTATGTTTTAAGAATTCAAGGTGATTTAGAGGCTAGAATAGGTTTGTTGATAGAAGATATCATCAAAGATCAATTGTAGGAGGCCTAACACCCTTAATGGATAGGCATATAAATCAATAGAAATATTAACGGGCATTGAGTTGGATCTAAATACCTCAATATGGAGTTAAAGTACATCAGGAGTGAGGTGTTGAAGGGTCAAAAACCAGTCTCAAGAACGTGCATTAGGCTTATTAGGCCAAATAGACCTTGCAAGGCAAAAGTGAAAGCAAGTGTAAAGGAGTGTGGAGTACTTGGAAATTAGATTTAATGGGTTGAATTAAGGTTTGATAGGTGGATATAAGAGCTAGAGGAAGTGTTCTTTAGAGTATTAAAGAAGAGTAAGACATCTAAGCATATTAAAGCCTAGGGAATGTATGGTGAGAGAGTGTGAAGAGTGAATGACAAAAGGGGTAGGTTAGAGAATATTAAAGGAGTTGAGTGCATAAGAGGTATTGATATATATTAATTTAGAGATGAGGTAAAATATAAAGGAACAAGAATCATAAAGGCCATAAAAGTAGTATGCCTAGTTTCAAGAAAAGCTAGCCAAAAAGGCATTAGAGCTAGATGAAGGTGAAAGATCAGGTTTGCAGGTATAGGTATTAGAGTGATAAATTTGTAGGGATTTATGAATGATTTTATGTCTCTTCATTATACAAGTATGAACATGATTGGGTATGGGCCTTAAGTGAAATCAAATTATACTAATGATCAATTGAAAAGTTATAAATGAGTGATGATATATGCAAAATAGATAAGAGTGTCATCAGTTATTTCCACTACACACAATCAAATAAAAAATTTAATTTAAAAAAAATGGGAGATCAGAGATTTATAGCATTGAAAATAATAAATTTTTAATCCTCATTTGTGTACAACATTAAATACAAGATCATAAATATAATAGTTTGGAAGATCAAAACAACACTATACTATAACATTTTAAATTAAAACTGAATATAAATCAAATAGATTAACATAATTCAGATAATAAATCCAAAAAAATAATATACACACATGTATAATGTCAATAATACATATATTTCCATGATAGGCTACAAAAAATTACATCATCTACCAACATGGTATCTAATGTCGGGTGAATGTCATATACACATATACAATGCCAAAAATGTGTACATTGCCATATAGGCATACAAAAAAGCACATCTCATGTAATACATCCTAATCATCAAATAGCCTCTCTATATTTTACTTCATCAAAGAAGATTCTCCCTCGAATGCCTTACTGGTAGATGAAGATCCCTCAAATGCCTTGGATTTTTCCAAGGTCCAACTGCAGGTCCTACACTCATAGCTCACTTACAGCTAAACTTGTTCAAATAGAAGTATTATTACAAAATTAATATAGAATACATTCAACCAATTGTTAAGAAATTAATTTATACTATAATAAAAAATCATTTAAACATGCACTTACTACAGACTCACAATCTTGCTCAATCTGCTTCTAATGCTCAAATGAGTCAGTGAAAGGCTCAATTGTACAAACATGCATCTAAAATAGAGATGAAACATGAGAAGTTGCCATATTAATCATCTAACTAGGAATATCAGATGTCATAGGACAACCTTGCATACATAATACATTCACATAAGTTATATTTTCTGTAAGTATGTAGTAAAATTATTAAAACAAATTTATTTTTACAATTCAAAATTACAAGTTAATATATACCTCTATCACCACATGTGCGGATGACATTGTAGTAGTAATGCCTATGTTTATCTTGGCTTGTAGTGATGGAAGAGTGTCTACTTGATCCATCAACTGAATCTAAAAAAGGTCTCACTTTTATAGAAAGCATCAAAGATATACATGACAAGTCTTTCTCCTTTATTAAACCAAGAGTGTATTTAATAGCATTGTACTTGAATTTTGAGATCTTTAATAGATAAGTTTAACTTAAGTACAAGGAAAATATACATAGAATAAATGTACATAGAGCATAAGATTAACTCAAAATTTTATCTTTGTATAAGTAAAAGGTGTCATCCTAACATAGACATATGTAGTAGTGGATGGGCCAACAGTTGGATTCATATATGTAAATAATGGCTATGTAAAACCAAACCCTATAAATGTGGGCTATGATGATGAAGGCACTGTCTCCTCCTAGAACATAAAAAATTAAATATATATTATTTAATTTCTATGTTAATTAATTGTTAGCTAAATTAAATTTACAAATATAGCTTATATTTAACATGACATTTATATAAAATATACCTGCATTTGTGTAGTGGTTGATGTCTACACACCAAATATGTGTGCCAAAAATAAATCACTCATAAGTATATCATCCAAGCCTTCTAAACCACCAACACCATCATCATTAGAAGGTCAAGTGCATATAGTTCCACAAGATCTTTAGGGGTGGGGTCAGGTATGCACACTAGGTGGCGTATCTCTAGCATTGATCTCTGAGAGCCTACTTATATGTTGAATGAGTGTATCAGTGAGTGCACTAAGTGCATGTAGAGTGTCAATATTTGTGACCTCCTAAACTATAGAGGATATATCGAGTTGAAGTGGCTTTTGGATATGGATCCTTGCAGGCCTATTAGATGTATAACATGCACTTGGTCGATCCTGTATAGAGCCATTCCCTTGGCCCTAAAATAGTTTCCTAAAAAATTACAATGGGACCTCATGATTTTTACATGATAGATAATCAAACACCATCCACCATCAATCCTAGAAATTAGTTGTGATTAAATTGTGCTGGCAGCAATGGATTAGAAAATGCTTAGCAATTACTAAAAATGGTGCATTGGTGGCTGGGCCAATGAATATAGCACAAATAGAGGCTTTTATTATGTCTTTATTCTTGACCTCATGTGCTGACAATTTTTGAGTATAATAAGCCCTACAACTATCTTGATATGAATCCCATCTATCAATTTGACTCGTTATAGAGTCAATTTGACCTAATAATGACTCTAGGAAATTAGCTAAATAGGTGCAGTGGGTGTTGGTGGAAGTGGGATCCCTCATTATCCTAATTAATTATTCAATTTAAATTTTATTTTCCATAATTTTTTTAACTAGATTCCCCTCACTACCTAGGGTATTTTGTGGAACTCTTGAAGGTTTAGGTCAAGGGTTAGGAGGAGGGTTAGGCTGAGGAACAGGTGGGTTAGGTGGAGGATTGGGCTAAGGAATAGGAGGGTTAGCATGATAGGTTATTCAAAATAAATATATTACCAATTAAAAAATGAAAATAACAAAAAATTACTAAAATTTAGGGTTGACAGGGTAGAATTTTAGCACTTACCTCTTCTACATGGTGGCATCATCAATTAGTTGATGTTTTGAGCTTCTTAAGATGAATTCTTGCAAGGTTTAGCCTCACTAAGTCAAAATGTGATTGCAAAGTTGAGGAGAGTGAGGAGAATAAACTAAATCAAACACAGAATGAGGAAATTTTGTATTTGGGTTCACTTTTTATTTTTATAAATGACACAGGGAACACAATTGTGTTATTAATTTTATAATAACATGATCACATTATGTATTAACACGATCATGTTATGGCTTGGTAATTACCAAGCCATAATTTAAATAATGTGATCACGTAATGTCAATAATGCAATCATATTATTGACATTACGTGATCACGTTATGGGAAATGTCTATGGAGTTATCCCCCAACTCTGTACACATACCCTATATACAAAATGTATAACTATTTGTATTATTTATATTATAATGTATAATAATTAAGCATATAATTGAATGTATAAGTTTGGAATTGATTTGACAAATGCACTTGAAAATTATGGAACATACTAAGAAAGATAATATACTTAATGTGTTACTATAGGTCTAATATTATATGCAGGAGGTAGAATAGGTTGGAAATGGGTAATGAGTCGCATAAATTAACCACCAAAGTTCTAGGTAAGTATGAAAACTAACGTCAGGTTTAGGTTTCTACCATTAGTTGTTACGATTAAATTATGATGGTCCTATATTTTTATTTCCTAATCTTTTGTTTAGGTATAGGCCAATGCAACTTATTATCTAATTTATATGTGTGTGATCCCAACATCTAATAGTGGACACAATACCCTAAAATTTGCCTCTTTAACTTAAAACACTAGGTAGACATTACACACTAGGCCTTGGATTGAAAAAGGGGATTAAAGGTAAGTTGATATGACCTCAACCACTCCCCATTGAATGACTAAGGGATACGTACATATCCAATACTCTGAAGAGGGAATCCAAACCACTTGTATTTATTCTCATTAGGTGTATGTGTGAACTTAGTTCTTCTTGAATGTATGTAACCCATGATATATATTTCAAAACTTTTAAAATGGTAAATTTTACTTGGCTTTAAGGTGATTCAGACTTGGCTAAGACCTCCCTATGACTAATTATAAAATTGGAAAAAAATAGGGTAATCACTTGAAATGTACAAAGGTGTATAAATGTTTTGATGATAATTGCTAGATAGGGAAATAGGCTTAGAATTATATATATTTATATGTAAATTCTAACATATTTATCATGCCACATACATGTTATACTGATAGGATGACCCATAGGATTTTTGGAATTTGAAATGTGATCGTTGTTGGGAACAAGACAAAATTGTCACATGTGGATGGTACCATATGAGTCTAATAGTTCTATTTGGGAGAAGAATACTTATATGATGATTTAGAGATATATGAGTATGATATATGAATAATTTGGAATAAACTAGGAAATTATGTAAGGTGATTGTCAATAACTTGTGAGGGTTAAAACCATAGAAAGCATGTGGTGTTTAGGCTATTAAGGGTAATGAGTCTTGGAAAATCCTCCACCATTTATCTCTTCAAGCTCTTCCTATGGAAAAACTAGTTGGTAGAATATAGGCTTTCAATCCCTCTGTATTACTAATGTGTCTATTAGGATTACAAGCTCCTTTGTTGTCAAAAACATTTGGAATGCTTTCAAAGCAGTCGAACCCCACTTGAAATGGGTAGGGGATGTATTTTGCATAGGGTTAGATTTTAATGATCATAGCCTATGGTGATCTCCTATTTTGACTAATTCTTCTATCCCCCTAGCTGAATTACCTTGTATTAAAGCTCTGTGATTATTTTGCAAAGGGATTTACACTATGTGTGACTTGGTTACCTCCATAGATTGGATTCCTTAGCCTTATTTAAAAAACAAGTTTCAATTAAATAATGTCAACTTACCTTCCCTCGCATTGAAGAATTAATCCCTGAGGTTATGCTTCATAAGCTTGGCCTTCAGCCTCCTAAGGCCTGGTGGAAAGACTGGAGGTGGAAATATGATACACGTTTTAAAGGCTACTCTTCCAGGCTTCTTTATTAGTGACGAGTTCATTCTCCCTGGCTCTCGATAAGCTCAATAGACACTTTGGCCTTCAATCCTCTCCCAAGACTTGGCTTGCTCATCTGGATCGTATGTGGTACCTTAGCCTAGAACCCAAGTTGGATTATTTTTTATGGTGTTTAATTTATTAAGGGATCCTCCTCGATGAGAGGTTACTCGACCTCTGCAATCCCTAAACCCTTTTGTCTGGATTGCAAGTGGACATAATCTTTCAAGCATTTGTTTTAGTTTTGTCCTAAAGCTCAATCATCCTAGTGATGGATTCATTCCTTATTTCAACCCTATCATCTTGAGCCTTTCTCTTGGTGGCAAACACTTTTTGGGGACTTTTCTAACTAGATAGCTTCTATTGATTTTCTCTAGCAAATTTTTTGTGATATCATCCTCTTTCAACTTTGGAAAGCCAGAAATAATGCAGTTTTTAATCATGAGGACTATGGAATTTCATTTTATGTTAATGAAAAGGTTTTTATTATTTCATCAGTTTACTTACATATCCAATCTCAAGTTGAAAATATGGCACTAAACCTTTGCCACCTATAGGAGCTCCTCTATCACTGGGGGAGTGCCCCGTGCACTATGAGTAGAGTTCTACCAAACAACTCGCCACCTCCTCCCAGGAGGCATAGAAGCAGAAACCAATCCTAAAGTATGGGCCACTTTTTGCCTCACCCTCCCTTAAGGGGTGGTTGGAGTTCACATGGAAAATATGATGATATTCATGCATAACATTCTTTGGTGAGTGTTATTATTCCTACATAGCCCAGTGGTGGTTGGCCAATCACTATTCATGATGACCCCATGGATGGTTGGACTACTCCAGAGATCCTTGACATGGAACATCCTACTTGGTTGGTGCTTCCTAAGGATGATCCTCTACCTCCACCTCCTGGGGTGGTAGCCTATGCTTAAATATCTGGTGGTTATTTATAGTTGCTTTCACCATGTTTTTTTTGACTATTTTTTTATGTTTTTGAGCCAGTTTCATCCTCCAACATGGAGTTTGGGCCATGATATGTCCGGACATATTAATTTATAACCTTTTATATTATATTTTGTTATTTAATATAATGTGAATCATTCTAATAGTAAATTATGTCCAGACAAAATAATTAATCATGTAAGGTAAGAGAATATATTTAAAACCAAATAATGAAAAGAGAAATACTAAAGTAGAAGTACATGTGAGTGAGCCATCAAAATACAATCATGAATGATTAAAGTTAAAGCAATTGGAATAACTTTTTAGTTTAATTAATTACTAAGTACATGCCCTATTTATGTAGGTGATGTTTTCATGGAAGAAGATAAGTACTACTTTTTTGTCTAAATCATAATTAATGTTATATAGGGGCTAATCCATAATTAACAAGTTTAATTTATAATTAATAATTAAATATTCATTTAATGTCTTGAGAAATATATAATATGTGTAGGGTCACTTAGATAATATATATTATATAATTTTTTAGCATTTCATGAAATAATGTATTCGTGTAGGGATTACCTAGATGACCTTATTGCATTTCAGAGTATACATGACCTCTGTATATAAAACTCATTAGAATTCTTCATACATAATCTAAACTTCCACAGAGGTTAATGTGGCAGTGAAAATAAAATACAATTTATTTGAGAAACCTTATAAAACCAAACATTCACAATCTTACTTTGCAATAAATTAGCAATAAAAACAAACTTAAAGCTCTTATAGTTTCATATTTGTGAACAATTCAATTTTCAAATATTTGATATATAAATTAACACTAATTTATGAAAAACATTACCGTAAATATTTATTTACATTTCTTTAATCTAGAATGGGATCTGATGTTTCAATGAAAAAATTATTTGTTATAACTTGTCTATAATTCTCTGAATAATGACTGTGGAAGTATTAAATCCCTCCAAAATCTAAATTTTAAAGCTCGAAAGCTTCAACTTTCCATTAAGTTTCATTTTTTCGTGATTGACTTAAAAAAAATTGCAAATAAGAATAAATGAACAATGTATAATTCAAAGATTTATCAAAAAAACTATGATCAATATTTATTTGTGTATATTTAATATCAGATCACATAATGTGATTGCAAAAATTAATAATAATAAATTCATCACTTTCTCCAACATTTAATTCTTTGAAGCGTTGAGAAAAATTCAATTTAATGTCACAAAAAATGAACAATTAAGGTGATTAAATTAAATTTTGTGAAAAGTATGTAATTTGATTTGGATGCAAGGAATCAGAGATGAGATAATGGCTAAAATAAAATCTCTCTTAAACCTTAGGAAATATGATCAAGTTTATTGTTAATGCTCCATATGCCTCTCCATGTAATGGATGAATGAAAAGTAAATGTAGTGGCATATGTAAGTATTATGCCACTCCATATAATTTATGAATTTTTTTGCATCATCTACCTATTTATACAAGCCCCTTGCATCGTAACCTTGCCCTTGAAATCCTCCCACCATGGAGGTGCTTTAAAGTGTCCTCAAACAAAGCCTTAAGCCAACCATTTAATTGCCTATAGCTTTCTTGGAGACCTATGCACTGCTCTCCACTTTGCCAGTTGAGGTAGTGGAGCTAACATATCATGAAAATTAGGCAAAGTCACACCCCTAGCCTCTCCCTCCCTTTCATCTCCAAAACACAACTCATTGACCTCTTAAACAAAATTAATTAGGGTAACAAATCTTGCCTCCAATGCCCTAAACAAATATAATGAAATAAAGCCCAGTCCATCCCTCTAGAGAAAAGGAGCTACAAAAGGGACCATCATACAATTTATCTATTTTAGAGAGTAAAGAGACTTTATACTCTGGCCACACATAAAATCCTACCAGCTCTCTTACCTGGCCTTTATCCACCACCACCATACATAGATTTATTACAAACAGAGTCGTTAAATCAAATTTCACTTTCACATACCTACTTCCTTCTAATAGATTAGCCCCTGGAATCTTATCAATATCATCAAACACTTCTAATGATGACACCAAAAATACATTCATCAAACATGTCCTTGTCACCCCACCAGTAAAACCCATCTCCCTCTATTTAGTTCCACCAAACTGTAATGGCCATACCAATGTTTCCAACACTTCTAGATCCCTTCTCCACCATATATAAATTTTGTCACCAAAACACACAATGATTGAACTCAAAAGACTCATTATCGATAAAATTAACCTCCTATAGATCTCACACACTCTGATTTGATAGCACATCCTAATTGTGACTAAGCATTTAACACTTCCATCATTTTATCCTCTATCACCCTTACTCAAATACCTCAAGAAAGGATATTAATCATAATACCACGATTTCAATTCTAACGTAATCCACCTAGCATTCTTTGCTCTTATCAACCCTTGCCTCTTCCTTTTGATTAATCCCTATATTCACGATAAAATATGCCACCCTATTGCTTTCATAAAATCAATGTGTGCAAGACAAGCTTTAAAAGAGATCTAAATTCACCCAGGCTTGTGATAAAATATTTTCCAAGTGCTAGGATTTGGCCTTTTGCAGAGAAAGATCCTGAATTATCACTCATGAATGGCCTTTTATCTCTAAACATGCCTCTCCACACTCAAGGGCTAGCTCAATCGTGACCACTAATGCTTGAACTTATGCTTCATTATTGGTTTCATCTATAAGCTTGAAAGATGCTACTTGAATTAATAATCCACTACAATCTTTTATCATGCATCCAACTCCTTAAGCTCCAAGATTACCATGACAAACCCATAAAATTTTAGCTTGAACCAATCCCACTTTGGGGGATTTCAAACCACCAAATCTCTATTATTTTTATTAGTGTTATCTACAATTGACCCTTTAACAGGAGGGGAAACTATATATTTCCATCTATCACACATTTGCATATCCCACTGGGATAAAAAACCTTGTTTGCTCTTTAGATGAGATGAAACTACTTCTGAAATAGAAAGTTCCATATCCTGTATTACTACATGAAAAAGTCTTTTTTTTCTCAAAAATATGGGCATTACGCTCTTGCAGATAGTCCAAATAAAAATTGTCGGACCACGCCTCCAAAAACTATATAAATAATGCTTTACATCACCTATTGGCAAAGATCAAAATCCATCCTTAGCATCGAAGGCCAAGCCCAAGACCAATTAAACTTATTGCACAGCTAGACCCAACACCACATTATAAAGGGACAACTGAACACAAGATGATTTATTGTTTCTTCTTTCGATTTACACATACCACATCTCTAATGACCTATGAAACCCATTTTCTTTAGTATATCTCACGTCAGGATATAACTTTAAACAACTAGCCATGCAAAGACCCCAAATTTTTATAGGCCTTCTTTCCCCAACATAAAAGGCTAGCCCAAGCAAGAGAATCATTAGCTGATTCAACCATCTGATAACCAATTTTAACAAAATACAAAACTATTTTGACAATAATCCATTGAATTTGAACTTCTTTATTACTTGAAAAAACTTTCTTATTCGCAAGATAAGACTCCAAGGCCCTTATTTCATCCTGCATAATTGAAAGATTATTCAAGCTTTTCCAAATATTGGTGGGCCTAACCAAAACTGATTGATGATCTAAATAATCTACCACTTTAGAACCCCAATGACCTTTAAAAATAGAAACCATCTCTGCACCTTCAAAACTTTCTACTAGGGGTCTATGTCCATTCTAGGAATCTTGCCAAAAATTTGCTTTCCTACCATCATTAATCATCCAAGAGACATGTTAGGTGTAACATCCTACTTCCTCACCAAATAAACTAAGTGATTATCCATGGATGTTTATAGTTAACACATTTCATTTGTCTATCGTTGACTAAGCTTTAAGATAAATGTTGTTGTGGAATAGTAGGATATTGTTTAGGATACATGTTTGCATTGATGTGAGTTAGTTTTAGTGTATGTGTTTACATTACGAATATTTTGATATTTTATTTTATTTATATTTTATGATGCATGTTTATCATGTTGATATGATCTAACTACCTATTTTTTGTGAGTTTGATGCAAGAGAACTCATCCCTCAGAATGTGATGGAGGTAAGACATCATCGGAGAGGATGACGTAGATGGAGATGTCAGAGGATGATAGAGAAACATGCTATAACCTTGCACACACCATATTAGCTAGCACATTTTAGAATGCATAATAAAAATTTTAGCTTAGTATTTAATATTAATTGTATTATATATTTGTTTGCTCATGATTTGTTAGCATAATTTAATGGTTATTTGGAATTTGTCTTGTATGATTTGCATAATTAGTGATAATTCAAGGTTAATGATTAACATATTTATCATTAAACATTTGTATCATTTAAAGTGCTAATTTAAATAGTGTTAAAATAAATAAAAATATGAAATTTCTAATAAAGTGAAAAAATGAAAAAAAAGAAATTGAATGGCCTAAAATTTGGAGAAAAAACAAAATAAAAAGAAAATTAAAAAAAATAAATAATAAATAAAGAAATTGATTAAAGAATAACAAAAACAAAAAGAATAAAAAATAATAAAGACAAAAATCTTTTAAAGTTACACCCTTTTTAGCCAAGAAGAGAATGAAAAAGGATATCATAAGTTTTTCAAATCAGATTTTGAAGGAGCTGAAGAAAGGTGATGCATAAGGAGAAGGGGAGAAGACAGAGAAAAAAAATAATCCTAGAAGAGTATTGTCAATGCAATTTCCAGGTCGGCAATGAAATCAATTTTAGTGAATGCTTATTATGGGTTGAAACTATCCAGGAAATGTCTATTTTTTAAAGGGTTTGGGATGCATATTCAATTGTGAAATATAAGTCCATTATATATATCTTCAATCCCATGTATGCCATACCATGTATTCTTATTTTACTAGCATATTTAACTTGAAAAAGTACGTCAAGCTATCATTTGAACATTATATATATTTACATACTGGTAAAATATTATGCCACCCAATTTGTGGTATGGATATCTATGCTTACTATTATAGTACATCAATTTAATATTATGTGAATTTAAAAACATGAAGTCTCCAAAACACCTGTATCTGTTGATCACTATATCCAAAATTAGAGACTATATTAGCTAATTTCAGAGACTGTATTGCTCAAAATTTGGTAAGTCACATTTTAAAGGCACATCAAAGGGATGTGTACCAAATTTAGTAACACTATATGATGGAATGCTAGACTAATGTTGTGTGCCAACTAGTTTCTTCTAGAGAGAACATATGAGGTCATCATTTCCATGAATCAGGGAGTGTAGAAGATAATTTTGCATCAAAATTTTCTTGTTTTCTTCTTGAAGTGATAGGAAAGAGGCCATATGATCAATGGGTTGCTTAGGACTTGGCAGGGTACTATTAAGAGTTATACCAAAATCCAAAAAAGGAGTAAAAACCACTGTATCAAAATGTGCATTAGTAGGTAGAGGAGGTGAAGGTACCTCATCCAAATGACCACTAGTAATAAGTGTCTCATCCTCAAAAAATATATCCTCAGTAACAATGGAAAGGGAACAAAAACTAATAAGAGAAGATGAAGATGCCAAAGAATCCTCATGCAAATCACCATCAAGAGTAACATCCTCACAACTGGGAGAAGATGATGGAGAAATAATGTCACCAACATAATAATCCTCACTCTGAGAAGAAGGAGAAGAAGGAAGAACATGTGGAGGTGAAGTGACCTCATCAAAAAATGTATAAATAATGTCCCATGCTTCCTTGGGTGACATGGTATGCTTGATATGAGACTTTAAACAATTCAAAACATGGAGGTGATTGAATAAAAGTGCCTCCATTTGCATAGATGCAAGCCATAAAATATCATCCTTATCTATAAAAACAAGAAATTCACTAAAGATGACTCTCCACAATCGCTTCATCTGTAAGTGCATCTACATTTTGGTTTTCCATGTGGTGTAGTTTGAGAAACTAAGGGGTTTAAACGTGTAAGAATCCATATTTGAAGGCATGAAATGGAAAAAAATATCCAAATGCAAACAAAATGAAACCCTCAAAATGGATGTCGGTCACTACCAAAAATACATTTTCAAGTACAACACGTGGCTCAAAGATTTACAATACACTAAAAGGGACGTCGGTCTTTGTCAAAAATGCATCCATAAATGAAATGAGTAAAATGTGTCAGAATTAAAATAAAAACATGGCCTTTTGAAGATGATGAAGAAAAAAATGTTTTATGAGAAATTATCCTTCATTGACAATTTCCACCATTTTGATAATCTTCCGTATATATCACCCCCTTAAAATAGACATTTACCTTCATTTGGAAAATTGCTCTCCGAAAATGAATGACTCCTATTGCAAAAAAATATAGAAGGGTCTATAAAATTTTACACCACTTCCTTATAAATAACACCCCCATGTTTTAGAAGTTCAATGACAAACCAAAAAAACACTCCACAAAAATAAGCTTGTGGGGCTCAACCACAAATTTTATGATAGAGTGTTTTATTGAAACTCATATAACCAACTCAGATATGAAGTAATTCAAATTAAATAACAAATACATTATTTATATCTAAGAATCTTGTATTTTTTTATAATAAAAAATAAAGTCATACCACATATAAAACCACTCATTGGTAATCGAATCCACCCTTATCGAATCAAGATGACCATCTTATAGAGATGTTGATGTGAGCCCAAGCAATTCGATAGACACTCCAAGATCTAAAACCATCAAGGAGCTCAAAAATAAGAGCCCAAATAACTTGTTGAGTCAAAAACAATCAATGATTGATTGGCTATAATAGAGCTATTAGGTCAAGTGGTGGTCCTAAGTAGCAGGGTTGTTAAACGTGGCAAGAAGACCAACGAGGAACATTCCCATGTTACACCCAGAAAACTATCACAAAAAGCTTTAAGATCCAAACTATCTATGAAGAGGTGTGGTAATAAAAGCAATGATGGGTGAGACCACAACGAGAATGGTGTTGACTATTGAGGAGGATAGCAAGTAATTTTGATTAGATTGAAAAATTATTATTGATGGTGTCCTCTAGAAGCATATCATGCCATAGAGGAGGGGAAAAAATTGATTATTTCAGTCGATGCACCATTAGAAACAGGTTGATCCAAATTTATAATGAAAATCCTATTTGCAAGTAGGAAAACAATAGCAGGGATACTGGTAGCAACATAATAGGCTAAGAAGATATTGATGAAGGAGAGAGTTAAATCACGTAGGCCAATGAGTAAGTGGAGTAAGGCCATTGAGATTTAATCCATCAATTGGGTGTCGTGCCAATGGAAATGCCTTTTTGTGAACTATAGCAAAAAATCCAAGCTAGGATTCATTGTATATCCTTCTCCACAAGTCTCAACATCTGTTACTGAGCCCTACAAAAGTGCTCTTTCCACACAATCACTTTTGGAACACATGGATATGGCCATCCTCCTTGACAATGAATCCATCTATGACATTTACCACTGTTCACTTGACATTGAATGCCCAACCTACACAAACCTAAATTGCGTCATCTCTCAGGTCATTTCTTCACTGACTGCCTTCCTTCGCTTTGCTAATAATGGCCTAATTCAACCATGACAAGTAAGCGTCTAATAAAAATGGTTAATGTATCTGAGATATAAGTGAATACAATGCAAAAATGATCAATGAATGAGTCTGAGTTGTGATATAAGGAGCTCACCAAATTGATGTAAATCTTGATAATCTCACCTAATAGAAAGATATCTCATCTCCAATGTAACCCCTAAATAAGAAAATTAAAATTTTCAATAAGATTTGCAAACTAGAATCTCATTATAGTCAAGTCTAATTTGATTAATGGATTCAACCAGGCTAGGAAATGGCTATAGAAAGTAGCTCTGATACCATGTTGGAATGTACAATGCATTCATGAGACCTTAGGATCTCTCTTAAAAACCATTACCACATAAAACATGTCAAAAATATGCACAATCCGGTCTCATTATTCCTTAAAAGAATAATATAAATCTATAGCTCTCTTTTCACTAGCATGATTGGAGAAGAATAGGGAGTGCTTAGTAAATAGGCAATATGAGTTGATTTCATGTAATGATAATTTGTTGCATGAAACAAAGATTAAGTAATAGGGAATATTTTCACACATAAAATAGTGATGCAAATATTCAACATATATCAACTAAATAACCAACTCCCTAATTAAGCTTAATGCATACTCCAACAATTACATCTTTTCTCACCATTGGCACACTTATGTCTTCTAAACCATTTAATATCAAAATGCCAACATAAGCCCATTTCTCTTTTTTCCACCTCTTGTTGAGGAGAGAGATTGGTAATTTGCCTTGAGTTAAAAGAGTTTATCATATTTCTATCAACAATATTAGTCACATTTCTATCTCACCATCTCAAAGTTTGACCTCACATGAATCTCTTGGTAGCAGAGTTTCGTTACATAATGTGTAGTGATTGTTGCATCAATGCTTTACTAATTATACATGGTTACAATAAATAAACATCGTGCTTAATTCATTTATTTAGTCAACTGATGTAAAATTATAGTCTTTGATAAGGTATTGCTTCCAAAGTCTGGATTACCAATCTCATATGCTCTACATTATATTCCACTACATATCCTATTTATTTCAAAAAAATTAGTTGGGTGAAATAGATTCCCTTCTATGGCTACTCATATTGGGCTGCTAAGTCCTTAGTAAATTCATCCCAACTAAGCACCTTCCCTTTCTTATCACTCATCATCCACTAGTACCATTGATAGGTTCATATTCTAGATGTAGTGAGGATATATCGACCTTTGGATTCTATGGTATATTTTGAAGCTTAAAATATTTTTCCATGAGAATTATTTAGGAGGTTACATCGATGCCATCAAAATTTTAGATGTCCATCTTTGGTAGATCTAATTCTGGCCCTTGGAACTGTTGTCCTATGTTTACTTCATTGTGACCTCTAGGATGATTTTGTTATGTATGAGTGATTGTAGGATGTGGATTAATTAGGGACATCAATTCAAACATTGGATCTTGGTTAGACATGTCTAAACTCTCATTCAAAGATGTTGTAAATGGGGAAAATAAATTATTCTCAATAAAATTGACCATTGTTTCACATCCCTCAGGTATATTTTCTTCAATTTTAGGTGGCGGAAAATAAAAGGAATCATTGGGATCGATGGTTGAATAAAAGGCATGTGTTCTAAAAGTCATGGATATTGATTTGGTTTTTTTTCTAGCTCTAGATTTGTTTTAAATTCTTGGAGGAAAGTATCTGGAGTGAGTGATAACCATAAATAGTTAAAACATGTGTTGTATTAGGAGCATATGTTCAATTGTTGACCAGATTTGACCCACAAATTTTAGAATGTAATTTGACTCAAAGCTCAAAAAATAAATAAAGGACCATGTCTCAAATTTTATGAGCTTTCTTAAAATATAAACAAATCAAAAAATTTCTAAAATTGTAGCCTGCAGATTCATTTTATAAAAAATCATAAACTCGCAATAACTTGCTCATATTTATCACCATAGCCCAAATTTTTTTTGTGGACTCTTTAATTTATTCTTCACCTCCACTAAAAAAATGTATAAAAATTCACAATGATTTACGAGATATAGTGGAAACATAATTCTTTGCCAAAATCGATGCTTCGATACCACTTGTTAGGATATTTACTTATAATAATAGAAGAAGCATTCAAATATAATCCACTTCGAGGTTGAAACCTCCAATAATCAAAATAAATGAGGAAATGAATTCAATAATTAAATTGGGAAGAGTCACATCAAGAATTGGGAAGAATAACACCCATAATTGGGAAGAGTCACACCCATCCATTCCAATTATGTCATCCTAACTGAATATTAATAATTAACAAATGAAATATAAGGTTATGCTCTCCATTCCATAACTTTAATACTCATAATGTTAGGGGTGTAACAAAATGTGCATAAAGGAATATGAGAAATTGGGATCCCGCAAAGGTCTGATAAGGAAAAGTGTTGAAGACACTTGGAGGAGGTAGATGGAAAGAGATGGGTGAAGACCCATAAGCGTGAAGTAAATAAAGAATAAGAGAAAGATGTTACATCTTGATTTCACCCTATGTGTTTATAATCTTAGAATTTGAGGATTAATATGATAAACAACTGATTATTATTGCTTTAATTTGAGCTTTATGATATATATTGGTTATGGGATAGTGATATATTGTTTAGTTTACATGATATGACAGTTGTACTTTTTTACTCTATACATTGTGGATATGTATTTGCTAGTTTTTCATTATTGGTTGATATATATGATGACTCAAACTAACTACCTACTTTTTGTGAGGTGGATGCAAGATTCATCCTACCCTCAAAACATGACAAGGGAAAGCATCATCGGAGAGGATGGAATAGATGGGATGATTGGGAGATGACAGAGGAATTATTAAGACCCTACACACACCCACACAGTAGATTTAAAATGTTATATGTATAATATGTTTTGAATGTTAGTACGTAGTTATGAAAATCTTTTTTGTGATTGTATTTTATATGTAGATTTAGTTCTTGATATGCATAAGATTATATAAGATTTATTTATTTATAATTGTCTAGATATTCAAGAATAAATCAAGTAAATAGATATTTAATTGTTGTATATGAATAGACTAGTATAATGCCTTAAAAAAAACATCATTGAATGATTATTTCACTATTAATCGATATTCAAAATATTGATATAAGTTAAAAAACACACACACACAATATATATATATATATATATATATATATATATATATATATATATATATACACACTAGTAATTGATTATATAATTATCTTGTTATTAGAAGAAATTAGAAACTTATATATCTATTAAATAAATAAATAACTACCTTTATTTTAATTGCTTTCAAAGAGTTTGAACTATCCTAAAATACTAACCTAGAGTTAAGTAAAACTTAGTCTTTGTAAAACATGCATGAAACTATGTTATAAATTAGAAATTCGATATCGTTACTTTATTTATCAACGTAGACTTATGCTTGAGATAACTAGGGGATCTATGATGCAATGTTCATTATTAAACAAATTATATGTTTTATATTAATTAAGAAAGTTCAAGTTGAGATAAACTATGGATTTTGAGGAAGATATAATTGCAAATTAGTGAAATTAAAAAGAGAGAAGAGATGCTACACATAGAGGGCGAACTATGAGAAAAATAGCATGCAAAGAGAAGGGTTGTGGCAGAATAGAAGGAAAATGGTTTTAAAAGTAAGTCTTTGAAGTTTTATAGGTATGGATATAAAAGGAGGACACTGAAATAGAGGAAGAGGCGAAATTGAGAGAGTTGGATAAAAAATGCAGAGAGGCATCTTCATCTTTCAAGCAAATCTTTAGAAGGTTGGTTATGTAATTATTATTCTTGGTGTATTGTTTTGGAATCTTGCAAAGTTTAGATACCCTATGAATTGTTTGTGGTATTTATTTTCTATAACAAATAAAATGGTCTGTATAATGGCCTCCAAAGTACTCTAGTAAAGAAGATAATACGCTCAACACAAGAATAATAATGCAGTGCTAAATATTTAAAAACTTGTTATATTCTGGAAAATATCTATTGCAATGTCTATATTTTATAGTTATAGGCATAGGCATATAATTTTATATATCAGCGATTGTGTATACATTAACGTGCTAGTCGGTTGTCTATTTAAAAATCAACCAGGCGCAATTATATACCTTTATAAAAATAGTGATAGCTTGAAATTTTATATATATATATCAGTGATTATATGATCTAGAGGCGTATATCTATATTTATATGTATTCAAAGTTCAGTTGTCATAACCTGTCGAGTAGATGTTGAGTGAGTTAGTTTTAAGATGTCTATCCTTTGTCAAGAATTTGGATTTCAATAGTAAATGATCTTTATTCATACCCAAAATTTTGTTACAATTATAAGAGGATATTAAAGTTGTGTATTAAACCTCCAAATGACTGCATATTTATATGTTTAAAACTACGCTTTGAATTGAGAATAAAATTTTGCCTTTAGTATAAGCGATCTATACAAAATTTTAGCAAACTTTGGCAGCATCCTTATTTAAACAATATATATTAGAAATATTTAACAGACAGCGTTTATAAATATAGAGTGTGTTTATAAAAGAGAATTATACCTTCTAAAATAAGCGATCCATTATAAGTTCAGTGAATTGGTGGAACTTTTATGGTAGCATCCTCAAACAAACAATATATATTAGAAATGTCTAATATATAATAGATAGCATTCTTTTTTTATATATGTGAGAAATATTTATAGACAACATCCTTTGTATAATATATAATAGAAATATATATTGACTGAGTTATATTTTTAACCTATTTAAGGACCTATGCCTTAGTTATAAAAAGAATTATGTCTAAATATATATATATATAATGGGATCTATATACTATTCATAAATATGGACCGAGTACCTGGTTATGCATCATGTTAGTATATAACCATATACTTGTAATATATTAAATTTATATGGAATCAAGTCTTAAGAATAGTAAACCTTATTTTGGAAAATGATTTACGGATAAGTTAATTTGAGCCCTAGTGACAAACTAAGAAATATTTAAAGTATATTAATATGATCATTAATATCTAAATACTTTAAGATCATTTGAAATAAACTTAGCTTTGCATTATGATTTTATATATGTTTATGAGAAACTTACAAACTGATTTACAAATTAAACACTTTGATTTGTTGTTTAACTTAGAAAAGATAGATTATTATTTTGGGCATACTTGTTTTCATATTTGGAGAATACCAATATAAACTTAGTTGTTTCTAGAACCAATAATATTTTGATTAAATAGTATGTAACTAGTGACAATTGAGAAATTGTGATACTTGTGGGAAGCATACCCGAATGATATGACAATGTATGGACTATATTCCGATATATATGTTATTATGTAATATCAGCATGTTTTTAGATTCATTATACATTTAACGGATAAAATGTAAGATTATGATTATTTCCATATTTATTATGTTCTCATTTTTACTAATATGAAATATCTGACTGAATCTTTAAGTTTTATACTATGTTATATATGTTTATAATAGATCCTGCATTGATGATGTTAAGTAAGTAGTGAGACGGACTTCACTAGCCTAGATAGCACCATCAATATTGGATGTAGCTAACCCAATCAAGTGGTGTGTTATTGTTGTCAATCAGACTCGCACCCTTGTGAAGGTAGTTTCAGGGCTTCTTAGTCTACTAAAACATGGAAACAATCCAAGGTTGTGGGTGACCTAATCAATGCATTGAATCTCTACATTCTAAGGGCTAGCTCCCTTTGGTGTATCAATTACGATCTCTGCTCTATGCTAAAAATTTCTAGAAAAAGGGAAGAGGAAAAAGGTAATAAATAAAATTGAAAGGAAATCCTATCTAATGATGGTGATACACCTATATTTTGGTTCATCCACTCAATCTAAGCTTCTTAAAATAATTATTAGACAAGAAAAGACTAAACTTTCAACTTCAATTGACTCCTATGCATCAGTATTTCATGAAAAAGTTTTATCTAGTGATCAAAACTTGAAGGAAATGGTAGAATAGGCCTAATTCAAGGCACTAACAACAACTTAGAACCACTATAACTTTAGCCAAAAGACATCAAATACAGAACATGAGCTGCATAATCTGATCAACTAGTAACTAAGAATCAAGACTTGACAAGGAAGAAATTTTTATCACATATACAAATCACTGACATAAATACACTATACCATCATCTTAGAATCTGAAAATAGTCCTTTGATTTATTTGGAAAAGGTTACAAAACTCAAATTTTGGTAGAGTTTGATCTTGCCAAAAGAGGGATATTGATTCAAGGCTAAAAATCCAACTTATATAGAAAAAGCATACAAAAGCCAAGAGATTTGCACTAAAAATAGAAGAGGAGATCAACTCCCACATCACCCAAAATCCAACTTCAGCTATCAAAAGATAACAAAGCCTTCTAATAACATCATTTTGTCTTATGTCTTACATGAAAAGTTTTTTGGCATTCAAAATGATGAAGAGCCCATCTTAGACTATTCTTCTTCATGCATGGAAAGCTACACCAAATCTTCAAAGAAAAACTCCACTTGATACGTTTGAAAGTTGAGCTAAAACAAGAGAGAGTCCTTCTTTGCATGAAAAATAAGGAAGATGCATGATAAGCCTTGCCTAGTCAACTCCAAGTAACTCCATCCTGCATGAGATGATGCTATGCCAATCCTTAGGTGAAGAACTTTAGTTTGAACAAGATGGAAGTATTGAAAGCCTTCAATCAAGATAAATCAGAATAAATGTGACACTTTGACAAAAGGTCAACTCAACTCAAGACCAATCAACTCCAAATGGCCTTCCACTTGCATGAAAAAGCTCTTTGAAAATTGAAGCATGCATGAAATTCCATGTTAGCTCCTTGAACAACCATCTAACATTAAACTCCTCAAGCCCTTCATGCATTCAAGTCTCCCTTTTGGAACTGAGAGAGTCATGCTTGAAGGCAGCTGCATGTCTTTTCCAAGTGTGAATGATTTTATTATTGTATTTATTATTTGGCGTGCTTTTTACTACAGTCTTGGACTATAGATCTTCTTATAGATGGAAAAAACAATATCTTTATTGATTTTTTGCATGTTCATGCTCATCCTGGACGTGTCTAATCTTGCTTGGGTCACTTTGTATGCTCTACATGTATTCCTTTAGGCTACTTGTCTCTGTTCATTTCTTTTGGGGTTATTTCTATCTATTTCCATGGACAATATTTCTTTCTATTATTTCTACGAACTTATTTCTTCGTTCATTTCCTTCAGGCAATTTCTCAAAGTTATTTCTTCAGATAATTTGTCTGAAAGAAATATATGTCTTCAAACTTTTCCTTATGGCCACTTCATTCAGACTTCTCTCTACAACTTTTGTTTGGTCCCTTCCTTTCAAGATTTTTTATTATCACTTTCCTGCAGACAAATTGTCCGTGGGAATTCAAGTCTTCAAACTTTGGTAAAATGGCCTTTGGGTTTTCTGGAATAGTCCTCGAAAAAAATGAAATGGTCCTCAGAGAATTTAAAATGGCCTTCTTTAAAATGACTTCTGCTTAATGAAAATGTCCTTCAACATTTTGACAATTAACCCTTCGAAATTTTGTAAAAGTCTTTTGGATTTTTGTACATGGTTTTTTGGTCAAAAGAAAAGACCCTTCAGAATTGTTGAAGTGACCTTTCAACTTTGTAAAATGTAGTATTTGAAAAAGTTGACAAGCCCTTTTGCCTTTTTGAATTGCCTTTCAAAAAAATTGTCAAGCACCTTTCAGAAAAGTTGTTAGGCACATTGGATTTTTTGGAATGACCCTTCGAGAAAATTGATAAGCACCTTTCCCGAAGATAAGATCCCTTCATAAATTTTGTAATGGACTTTTTCAAAGGAAAATAACCATTCGAAAAAACTAAATTTGTCTTTGAAAACCTTGAATTTGACTTTCTCGAAGGAAATGAACCCTTTGGAAAACTTGAACTTGACCTTTAGATTTATTTAAAAGGTCTTCAAAAAAGTTGTCTCACCTTTCGAGTTTTTTGTTTTACCTTTCAAAAAAGTTATAAATGACTGTTTTGCCTTGAATATTTCCTTCAGACAAAAAGTTTGAAGGAAATTATGCCTTCAGGATTTTGCAATGGATAATTCTCTCAAAAGAATTCCTTTGAAAAGTCCTCTTTTTTCTACTTGAAATACCCTTTCCGAAAGGAAAAATAACCTTCAGCTTTCTGAAAATGACCCTTTAAGTACCCAAAAAAGCCTCCATAATATTTTTCTCACAAAAATCCTCTAAAAACCAAAGTGAATGTCTAAAAAAGCCCTGTTAATCATGCATTATTTTAAGGACTTTTTAGGACTAATAATTGACTTACAAGATGAACTAGGATGATATGTAAAGTTTTGAATGGTAGAGGTGACAATTTGACCTATAGAGTCAAAATTGTCAACATTTTGGTGACTCAACTGGGAAGCATGCTTGCTATGCTTGAGAACCAGACCATTTACATGACTCATGGACTCAAAAATTAATGACAAATTTAATCCATGATTGTAAACTCTCTTTTAACCAAGCATGAGACAACCTTCATCCTCTAAAATAAGAAGGGAAACACACAAAACAAGAGAACTAACTAAACAAAGCAAATGTGAAAATAAACACTTATTTGGGACAAAACATAACTAAACTAATGTGCTTAAATAGTACTTAAAGGGAAATAAACCAACTAACTATGTACAAGGAACTTTGTTCTTCAATAGCAATGTTTTAATGTATCCCATTAACTGGGATTGGAAGCTCTTCACCATCCATCTTTGCAAGTTGAAAGGCATTGTGGGATTTGCAGCTAGAGATTGTGTATGGGTCACTCTAAAGGGAATCAAATTTTGTGTGCCTTCTTGGTTTATCCCTATCCTCATCTCACTTGAGGACCAAATCTCTTTTTTTGAAACTTCATGAAGAAGCTCCCTTGTCAAAATCTCTCTTCACTTGTGCTTGATGAATTTCTATGGCTAGCATGGACTGATTTCTTATCTCTTCCAACTCTATAAGCTCACCATACCTAATCTCCATAGGCTCATTCTCCAACAACTCAAGTCGATGCACTAGTTCTAAATCAAGAAATTCAAGAGAAATGGTTAACCTTACTTCTTTATCACATACCAGATTGTATGGAGAGTTGGCAATTAATCTTTTGTAGGTGATCATATCATCCTATAGAGCTGATTTCAACTTGAGATGCCATGACCTCTGATTATCTTTAATAGTTATTCTTATGATCTTCAATAGGTTCTTATTCATAGATCCAGTAAGGCTATTGCCTTGTGGATAATAGTTTGATGAAGTGCTAAGATAAATCTCATGTTGGACAACCTATTGATTGATCCTAGTTCTCACAAAAGCCATTGCATTATTAGAAATAATAGTTGAAGGAACTCCAAATATAGTAAGAAAACCTTCATAGAAATTTAGAACATTGGTTTCATTTGCTTCTTTCAATACCACTGCTTCTGTCCAATGTGTGAAGTAATTTATAGCAGTGAGAATCCATTTATGTCCTAAAATTGAAGGAAGATTTATGAGACCAATAAAGTCTAATCCCCATTGGATAAAGGATTGATCCACCATAATTGGTTGAAGAGGTAACGTTGCAAGTTTCACTTTTTCAACAAACATAGCACATTGTTTGCACTTCCTAACCCATGCATGGCAATCATCAAATATACTAGGCCAATTGTACCCACCTCTCATGATCTTAAGGGCTATGATTATTGAAAAAAAATGTCCTCCACCATGCCCATCATGGAATTCTTCAATCAATCTTTAAGTTTGGCTTGGCTCTATACATCTTAGCAACATGTCATTGATATCCTTCTTGAACAATACACCATCAATAAGCAAAAAGGGAATTGATTGCAACCTAAAATATCTTCTTTTTTAAGTACTTAGATGAGAGAGATAAATACCATCTTGAAGATAGCTTACCAAGTCATGAAATAAGCTAGAAGGTGAGGTATGACTAGCTACAACCTCTTCACCATATGACACCAAAACAACCTCATTAGTCTCTTATAATCTTGAGATAGATGCTCATAGAGTCCTTTACCTCTAATCAGATGTGTGACCTTAATTTCCACATCATACTCCATTACCTTAGTTATCTAAATATCTCTCTTCTCATTTCTATCTTTGTTCAAAAGGAATTCCTTGATGCTTGGATGAGAAACCATTAGATGTATTTTATTGTTAGACAACAAGTATCTAAACTTTTTAAAAGACCTTATAATTGAAAGTACATGTTTTTCAACAAAAGAGAACCTTGTTCCATACTCTTTCAAGCCTTGATTAAAGAAGGTTATTGGCTACTTTGAAGCCTCATGATTTTGTTGCATAATAATGCCTGAAATGGTGTCCATATTAGCATATGTATACAAAATAGAATTCTTTGTGAAATATGGATTTATTAGTGTAAGAGCACTAGCTATGACCTTCTTAATATCTTCAGAAAAATTTACTCCTTTAGACCAGTTGAAGCTCTAATTCTTCTTTAGCATGGTTGTAAGTGGTTTAGCTAAAATGACAAAATCTGAAATATATCTCCTTATGAAGTTGATTTTCTCAAAGAAGCTTTGCATATCCTTTTTTTGCTTAGGTAAAGAGAGTGCAAGAATGGAATCTATCCTTTCAGAATCTATGCTTAAACCATGCTTTGAAAAACATGTCCAAGAAACTTAACTTCATGAACTGAGAAGACACACTTTTTGGGATTTAGAGATACCCCAAATTGCCTACATCTTTTGAACACTTGCTTGAGATGAACCATGTGATCACTTGTACTCTTTGAAAACATTGTTATATCATCCAAATAAATAAGTACAAACTTGTTAAGAAGGCCTTGAAATGCAATAAACATGACTCTTTGAAGGGTTGCTCTAGCATTAGATAAATAGAATGGCATCTTTCTATATGAAAACATTTCCCACTTGGTTGTGAAGCTTGTCTTAAATTGGTCCTCTTCTTTGACCAAAATCTGATTGTAGCCACTATATCCATCTAACAAATAAAACCTTTCTGAACATACAACCAGTTGTAAAATCTATTCCATTGATGGTAATAGATAGTGATCTTTAAGTGAAGCTCTATTCAAATCATAGAAGTCAACACACAATCTAATCTCACCATTCTTTTTCTATACCGAAACAAGATTTGCCACCCAAGTTGAGTGCTTGATTAGAAAAGTAATAGCTGACTCTATGAGTTTGTGAAGCTCAGCCCTCATCAAAGGCTCAACCTTAGGATTGATAGACCTTTGTCTTTGTCTCACAGGTTTAGTTTTAGCCTTTAACTCAATAGTGTGTTGAGCTAAACTTGGGTCAAATCCCTTGAGATCACTATATTTCCATGTAAATATATCAACAAAACATGTGCATAACTCAATGAAAGCTTCTTTTTGTGAAGGAGTGCATACCTTACCCAACTTCAAAATTTTACCAGTTGCAATCTCTACATTGGCATAGTGTTCTTCCTTTATTGACAAGGATGACTTCTCTTTCCTTAACTCATCATCACAACTGAAAATATTCTCAAGTGTGATCAATCCCTTGGGCAACTTATTTTTTCTTAGTTGCACAACTTGATCACCATATTGCTACAAATACTTTGATTGGTTTCTTGAAAAAAGCTCAACCTCCTCTTGCAAGAATCTCACAATTTGATTGTCATCTTCGAACACTTACCAATTTACATAATTATCTAGAATGGAAGGCCTTACAACCACCTTTATATGTGACTAAATTTTTTTTATTTTTTATATTAGCTAGGATACTAAATTTTGATCCAATGGTAGTCAACCTATCTGTGTGTTTATTCTTGCTTCTTGGTATTACCTGAATGTTAAAAGCTTGAAAATATTTAAGCAACAAATTTTACGTGCATTCAAACCTCTTACTTGGTGAACTATAAGTTCACTATCACCATAAACTTGCAAGGTGTTGATTTTCATCTTCCTAACCCACTACCAACTGTGAACTAGTGCTTCATACTCAGCAACATTGTTTGAACAACCAAACTAAAATTTAATAAAAGAGAAATAATTTTGATTTATTGGAGAAACTAACATCACTCTAGCTTTAGTACCATGTTTATTCCTTGATCCATCAAAGTACAATTGCCACAAACCTTTACTAGATTTATCATCCTTAACCATGGCTAGAATCGGTACATCATTCTCATGAAGGTAATATACACCAAGTCCTTCTTCAATAAGCTTGTAAGGATCATGATAATGCAAATTAGTAGCCCACTCATCAAAAAACAAATCTAAAATTTGATCCAAAATTTATCCATTTTCTACTCCACTAGTTTCTAGTAAATCATCTGAGATGATACAGTTAGTGTTCACAACACTTGGCATATATGGTTCCATATAGAAACATGCAATAGGTTCAGAATGAATAGTTACCTTGGTACCATACCTTATTATAAACAACAAATAAGTCCAATCAGTTGATAAATATCCCTCAATCTTTGAGGTGAAGTCCCTTGAAAGGCAAATAGCAAAGCAAGGAGGCAAGTCTACCACAACAACATCTTACTAAATAGTAACATTGGGACAAGCATGTAATGTCAATTTGAGATCTTTGATGATGCATACCATATTTTTTGGTGACTCATCTAATTTTAATACCCCCTTAGTGTTTAGTTCATAAACAAGGCCGAGCTTATCCACAATTTGTTTAGACATGAATGTACTACTAGCTCCACTATCCACCATACAGTTATGAACCAAAGTATCACCTACTATCAAAGAAAGGTAAAAATGAGGAGTTTTATTTATTTTTAACTTAGTTCTATCTATATTTTCCATCTTATTTACTTATTATACGTATTACTTAGTTGGTTGATCTAAATTTGTTAAGACAACACCTTCTTTCTCAACCGGTTTTAGAGACAATTTGAGAGCTAAATTCTCTTAGATGAGCATAAATTTTTGTCTTGGAATGCAAAGAGAATCCCACATGATAATGTTTATATTAGAGTTCATCTGATCCACTATACTGAACTGAGGTCTACCAACCTTTGGTTGCACTTTCTGAAGAATTGGCTATTCATGAACTAGGGGTATTCGATGAACTTTCCTAACCTCTATATTCTAATTTTTTTGTGTTGTAGGGGTAGCAAGTTGTTATTTTATACTGTTAAAAACAACATTAGGAGTACTTTAAACATTTTTCACCTCTTATAGTTCATCAATGGCTCTTCTTTTCACTCTAGTTATAGCTATAACTTGACTACGTGTACTATCAGTTTCAACACCCTAAGTAAAAGCAACATGATCATCTACTTACCAATTTACATTAATGGCATCAGGATACCCTTGAACGTGTTGAGTCTCTGTTTATGATGCTAAACTTGTATCTTGGTACTAACCTCCTTGAAAAGAAAACTCTTCTTGTGTCATTTTTGGCATAGTGATGTTTTGTGATACCAAGGCTTGGTTTTGAGCATTATTAAGATTTGAGAATTGCCAATTTGAATCCTATATCAAGTTGTTTTGAGGTGGAGTGGGAACAATGGATTTTGAAGTGTAAGGAGCATTAGGATCAAGGGAAGCATATGGCTTAGGTAGAGTTATGGCTCCTTGTGTTTGATAAGGTGGTATATTTTCTCTTAAACCTTGATAAGGAGGCCTTTGATCTTTGAAGGAATGATAAGTGGTTTGATTTTGTTGTTAATAGGGACTATTAACTTGATATTGTTGTCTCTTGAGTTTCACTATTTCATTCCCAAAGGATTGCAACAAGCTTTTGAACTCTCCTATTTCACTAGCTTGACTAGTAGGGGTTGTAATTTGAGCTTAAGGTGATGGAATAGGAGTTAAGGATGGAACTTGAGGGGCTAGTATAGAATTCAATTTTGGGAATATAGGCATTGGAGGCCTTGGAAAAAGCTTACCATCTTGTATCAAACTATTTTCTGCCCTTATTTCAACCTCATAAGCATCTAGAAAAGTAGTACCACCCATTGACTGTATTATCACACTAATGTTAGAGTTAAGTGTATTCAAATAGTACAAAAATGCATATTCAGGGGATGGTCTAATCAACATAGGTATCCTAATCCATATCTTTCAGAATCTAAGGTTAAAATTAGACATAAAGTTGTGAGGAGCTCTGTTTATGGTAGTTAATTACTTAACTAAAGATAGGTGATCAGATTTATCTTCAAATTGCTTGACTAAGGCTGCACCCAATTCATCCCAAGTAGAAATGGAGTTTAGTGAGAGGTTTTTATACCATTGCAATGATTTTCCTTTGAAAGAAGCAACAAGAAATCTAATAGCAACATTATCCTCAACAACATTATGGACTGAACAGAGGTTAGATACATATTGGATATGCTCAATGGGGGTTTTTTAATTTTCTCTTGAGAATAATAGGATGTTCTTGAGGGTAGATACAGGAATGTCATCAAACTAGGCTAAATTTAGTGGGCTATCTCTATTGAATGGAACAAACACCTAGTTTCTGAGAGCCATTTAAATAGTGGGGATCATAGTGCTTAGAACAATAGGATAATCAAGAGACAAATATTTCTTTTGAGGATATGTATTTTCCCTCTCAAACCTTGATCTTTTATATGATATAAATTCAAAAGGAATACCTTTACTAGCTGATCGTGTGGTAACCTTTGGCATGAAAGAATTACCTGAATGGTGCTATGAACCTTGCATCCTGAAGAATCTTTAGCTTATGATGAAGATAATATTCTTATATGTTGTAACTGCTTCTCCTCAGCTTCAAACTTCAGTTATGCCAAGGAGAAAATGTCCCATTGGGCATGCTCAAAACTATTGTCAATCAAACTTGCACCTTTGTGAAGGTAGTTTCAGGCCTTCAGAGTCTGCTAAAACATGGAAATAATCCTAGGTTATGGGTGGCCTAATCAGTGAATTGAATCTCTAGATTCTAAGGGCTAACTCCCTTTGGTGTATCAATTAGGATCTCTGCTCTACACTACAAACAACTAGGAAAAGTGAAGAGGAAAAAGGTAAGAAAGAAAATTGAAAGGAAATCCAAAATCCAAAAAATTGGTGCTAAAAATAGAAGAGGAGATCAACTCCCACATCACCCCAAGTCCAACTTCAACTATCAAAAGATAACAAAGCCTTCTAATAATATCCTTTTGTCCTATGTCTTGCATGAAAATCTCTTTGGCATTGAAATTGGAGAGCCCATCTTAGACTATTCTTCTTCTTGCATGGAAAGCTATGCCAAATATTCAAAGAGAAACTCTACTTGATACATTTGGAAGTTGAGCTGAAACAAGAGAGAGTCCTTCTATGCATGGAAAACAAAGAAGATGCATGATAAGCCTTGCCTAGTCAACTCCAAGTAACTCTACCCTGCATGAGATGATGCTACACCAATCCTTAGGTGAAGAACTTTAGTTTGAACAAGCTAGAAGTGTTGAAAGCCTTCAATCAAGATAAATCTGAATAGACATGGCACTTTGACAAAATGTCAACTCAACTCAAGACCAATAAACTCCAAATGGCCTTCCACTTGCATGAAAAAACCCTTTAAAAACTGAAGCATGCATGAAATTCTATATTAGCTTCTTGAACAACCATCCAACGTTAAACTCCTCGAGCCCTTCATTCATTCAAGTCTCGCTTTTGGAACTAAGAGAGTCATGCTTGAAAGCAGTTGTATGTCTTTTCCAAGTGTGAACTGATTTGATTATTGCATTTATTATTTGGCATTCTTTTTACTACAATCTTGGACTATAGATATTCTTATAGATGGAAAAAACAATATCTTTATTGGTTTTTTGCATGTTCATGCTCGTTCTAGACACGTCTAATCTTGCTTACGCCACTATGCATGATCTGCATGTATTCCTTCAGGCTACTTGTCTCTGTTCATTTATTTTGGGATTATTTCTATCTATTCCCATGAACAATATTTCTTTCTGTTATTTTTTGGACTTATTTCTTCGTTCATTTCCTTTAAGCAATTTACTGAAGTTATTTCTTCAGACAATTTGTTCTAAAGAAATATATGTTTCAACTTTTCCTTCTGGCCACTTCATTCGAACTTCTCTCCATGGCTTTTGTTTGGTCCCTTCCTTTCAGTCTTATTGATTATCACTTTCCCACAAATAAATTTTCCATAGAAATTCAAGTCTTCAAAATTTTGTAAAATGGCCTTCAGGTTTTCCAGAATAGTCCTCAGAAAAAATGAAACAGTCCTCAAAGAATTTGAAATGGCATTCTTGAAAATGACTTATGCTTAATGAAAATGTCCTTTGGCATTTTGACAATTGACCCATCAGACTTTTGGAAATGTCTTTTATATTTTTGTGCATGGTCTTTGGCCGAAAGAAAAGACCCTTCAGAATTGTTGAAGTGACCCTTCGGCTTTGTAAAATGTACCTTTCAAAAAAGTTGACAAGCCTTTTTGCCTTTTTGAATTGCCTTTCAGAAAACCTTTTGGAAAAGTTTTTAAGCACCTTGGGCTTTTTGGAATGACCCTTTGGGAAAACTGACAAGCACCTTTCCCAAAGGTAAGAGCCCTTCAAAACTTTTGTAATGGACTTTTCTGAAGGAAAAGAACCCTTCATAAAAATTAAAATTATCTTCAAGAACCTTAAATTTGACTTTCCCAAAGGAAAAGAACCCTTCAAAAAACTTGAACTTGACCTTTAGATTTCCTGAAAAGGTCTTCGAAAACTTTGTCTCACCTTTTGGGTTTTTTGTTTCGCCTTTCGAAACATTTGTAAAGGACCGTTTTGCCTTAAACAATTCCTTTAGACTTTTTGTCTTTGGGATTTTGCAATGGACAATTATCCCAAAAGAATTCCTTTGAAAAATTCCCCTTTTACCACTTGAAATGCCCTTTCTGAAAGAAAAAATATCCTTCGGCTTTCTGAAAATGACCCTTTAAGGACCCAAAGAAGCTTCCATAATGTTTTTCTCACAAAAATTCTCTGAAAACCAAAGTGAATGCCTCAAAAAGGCCTATTAATCATGCATTATTTTAAGGACTTTTTAGGACCAATAACTGACTTATAAGATGAACTAACATGATATGCAAAGTTTTGAATGGTAGAGGCGACAATTTGACCTACAGGGTCAAAATTGTCAATAGTGATAAAATTAACCGATCCATGTGATCATATGTTATTTGAAAACTTTAACCAAATCAATGTTAGATAGATATTATCATTTCATATGTTTGATTTGCATCTTGTGTGATATCATGTTAGAAATGTATTTTTTTTATGATACATGTCATATAGTAAAAAATTTACAACACACGGGGTACTAGCATGTCTCTCTGGATTCTTGCACTATTACCATCTACCTATCCATGAAGGGAGGGCCATTCCTTTATAGGGGATTATGTGGGGATTGATGGTCCATGGTTGGTGTGGGAAAGCATTTAGATGATACTCTCCCTCTCCACTACAGTACTTACCTGGATACTATACTTGAGATTATCAGAGATAAATGAGTTGGTTCGACTCAAGCTCTGAAGAGCTTGGTATCTATTTATTATATTAAGGTTGAGTGCCTAATGGAAATGTAATTGTAATATATATTTATTATACTTGAATAGTAGTTGTTATATTATTAGACCAACTATGGTTGAGCCCTAATGTATTTACTTTTCTTATAATTGTAATATATTATATTACATTCAGTATTAGAATTGTTATTGTTCTAAGTTAAGGATAATTATATGATTGTCTAAGTTATTTAGTATAACTGTGGTTTGAGTGAATGAATGTTAAGTAATTAGTTTTAAATTTTTTAAAAAAATACTACATTATTCTAAGTACAACTTGAAGGGTTGTAACAAAAGATCAAAGCTAGGAGGAGGTGGATAGATTGTGACATAATGATGCACAAGTCAAGGAGTGATGATATTATCATGTATAGGTGAAGGAGGAAAATTTATGGACCAATAAGGGTCTAAAAGAGGAAGGAGAAAATTAAAATCTTACTTAGGCACCGAATCATATGGAAGGGAACATTGTGGCCATAACAAACAGCCTAAAGGGTTGTTTTACCCTTTAGCCCTAATTATGAGCATGGGCTTACATTTTAGTTACATGGGGAGTATGATGCAAGATAATCCCAGGTGAATTAACAATCTTACATGAACCAAAAAGAGTTACTCATTTTATTGGAATAAATCAAACTTGGTTTATACATGGGGTACGTGGCTTGACAACTCTTAAGTTCCTCAAGAATATGAGGGAGTATACTTGTGTAGGTATATCAGGACTTAAAGCATACATGGAAGAATATATTTGTATGAGACAGTGGAAAAGCATGAAGAAGAAGATAAGGATTGCATATTCATGCATGAGGGATCCCAAGGCTTACAAAAATTCCACTAAGGCACGAATGTGTGAAGGTGATAATGCATAATGAGTGGAACATGTTTGATTCATAGAGGAACATATGAGAAAAAGAACATTAGAGGTTGGAATGAAAGGTTCTCTTCATTGTAAGTGGAGGTAGTGATGTGCACACATATCCAATTAGTCTTTTGATTGTTGAATCCAAGTTTCTTGGAGATAGGTGCACAAAATGCATGCTCTTCATACATACAAAATTGAGTGGGAAGCACACAATCTTTGGGGCGTGTGGTAACTGATCAAGGAACTACATGATCCTAAAGCAACACATCCCTCATAAGGAAATTCCATATAACAATGTGTTGGGAAAGACAAAATGGAGAATCCATTTTGAGCCCAATAGAGGTTATACAACTCTAGAAGAAAAGAATGTCCTATTATCCACCTAGAAGGAAGAGGCCTAACCTTATGTTAGGTATAAGTGAGCCAAGTTGAGTAATTCATACATTATGAGAGCCAAGAGGCCATATGATAGAATGGCTGCACTCCCTAATTATGTAAACTATCATATATCGATGAGATGATAGGGTTAAGCTTCCATGGTGTGTGGATATATCATAAGTTTTATATAAATGATGTGCATAACATGTTGGGAGATTATGTGGTCTAAGGCATCCATTCACTAGAATCCATAGCCACAACTATGTGACTACTTATTCCATATTTCATTTATGTCATTCTGATTATAATGATTATCAATTTTGCTAGGACATTGATCTATTTGTTGGCATTCTTATTTGCTTGTAGGTGTATTTAATTTGTTGATGTTCGAGTGTATGTGCACCCAATCCATAAAATTAGAGTTCATATTTTATTCATCAAGTAGTATTCATGTATCACTTTTTCATATATTTTTTTACTTTGATATGAATGAATACATTTATATCAAAGTGAGGCATTATGTAGACACGTAATTTTGATATGTGACCTATTATTATAATGTTAATAGCATGGTTTTGTGCATACAAATAATTGGTTCAAATTAGGTACTTATTGGTATTTTTTCATGTGTTTTCTCTTCTTATTTAATCTTTGTGTGGTCTTGTGCTTCTCTTTTTTCTCTATTTTTTCTCTCCTCTATGTTTTATTTATGCTTGTACGACTTCCCTTGTCTTTTCCTTTATGTTTTCTGTATTGGCCATAATATTGGGTCCCATGATGCTGGTCATTCTTATTTTGTGGGACCTTCTCCCACTCATTTTTTTTATGTTTTGACTAGTCTTCGGTGCATTATCAAGGTTTTATATCTTATCTTCAAGATGTTCAAGTGAGTTTAAAGGCTTATATTTCCACATACTGGAAACCAAAAGAGGGTTGAACAAAAATATGATGTGGTCGCATTTAATTATCTAGGGAGAGAAGGTGAAGTCTTTCTATCACTTGGATTGGGGCCACTCAAAAGTTCTAAAACTACATCAAGCCTTGATTCATAACATTGTGATATATAGTTTCAACCCTTAAGGGGCCATGAGTCACTTGACTACACATTTATTTGATCTTTTGATGTGTTGTTAGGTGATTATACCAAATTAAGATTACTTCAAGAAGAGATCTTATTCTGAAAATCGTTTGTGCCAATTGTTTAATCTGATGAAGAAACCTCGTTCATCTAGTAATGATGAAGGATCCCAATAAGTTTTAGACATTGAAAATCCAAAGCCATAATTTTGTAGCAAGAAACTAAAGTTGGTGAAAAACTACCATAATTGGTCATACGATTCCAACCAACGATATTGGTGGGTCCAACAATTATGGTCATCTTTGAGATTTTTGTAAATGCTTTTGGGTATCACTGTGTGTGCACTTTTCATATCAACTTTTCGGATCATACTCTGTGAACCAACATATTTGTGTTTCGTGACGACGAAGGGAATGTTCATTCCTAATGACCCAAGGCTTTATTTGTGCATTATATTATGCAAGGTGGACTTTTGTATCATGTTGGAAGAGGTTCAGCCGGCATTCAGGACCGATTTTAGTCTACATTAACCATGTTTTTGAAGACCTTGGATGGTTATGAGCAGCAGAATCAAAGTCTAATAATTATTTTTGCCTGCCTTTTGATTGGGTCAAAAAACCAGGAGGGTCAAAGTTTTAACAATTCCATACATGAACATTAGAATTGTGCGGACGGTTGAACAAGTTACCGAGTCAAAGCATTACCCTCTAATTATTTATATAAATCATACATTGCAGGTTCAATGTATTTACAGATATGTCACTCATTCACTCTAAATCCATTGCCATTGCCATTGCGATGAGATTGGCAATGGTCTTAATCCTGATGACAATAATGGGGAGATCAGAAGCGTGGCGACCTCTGAAGGGTGGTGCGCCATTAATGCTTCCGAGAGGTCCAGTGATCCCATCATGTCCGAGTGGATGCAGAAACTACGCATCTCCGAAAGGCAGCGCTGGATGTTCATGCCCCACAGTAGGAGGAGCCTTCGTCATGCCCCACGTTGCACATCCCCAGTTTGGCTCTATGTCCTTTGGAGTTGCCGGAATACAACAATCTCCTCGTATTGGAAAGGACTAACCTGCCTCAACCATTAACAATTTCTAGTCGCAGCGACCTGCCATATTCTCACTCAATCCGAATTCAATTGCAATTATTTGTTTGTTTAATTTGTTATGTAGAACCAACCATTGTATATCTGTTGGGTGGTTTCAAGTCAAAATTGAAAGATTTCCTGGCAATCTCAGCTTGAAATTTCATATTCACCCCCGTGATAATACCATGTTTATTGTTTATATGCATCAACTGTGCTGCGTTGGCATCCAGGGGATTAATTATCATTCAAAGTTAGGATAACCCATTTGTGATAATGGAGCCATGAGAAAGAGAGAGAGAAAAAAAATAGATCAAGATGATGCAAAAGAATGACCTCTCCTTTTATGTTGATGACAATGTATACTAAATGGAGTTCCATACTTGCTTAACTAATTTATATATACTGATGGTAATTTACCTTTCTTAGATGTCTTCAAAGAAGGAATAAGATGTGAAATTATAAGAAAGTGACATATGAAAGATATTTAATAATATGTTATTTTCCACCATCACCCAATATAAAAAGAATAGGTTCTAAAGACCCTTATCACTAAGGTTAAAATAGGTTTTAAAGATTTTTATTATTATGGTTTGTAGGATTTTTCATAAAAAAGATTTGGGATAAGAAACTAAGAATTTAACTATGATTTTAAAGAGGAGTAATTATAAATGTAAAAAAAAATTGTCAAAATTTTCAAATAAGAAATTATGAGGAGCAACCATGTTTTTAATAATAAAAAAGGTTTTTTTAAATCCTTTTTTAAATTGAGGGCAAAGATTTAAACTTTTATATGGCACTAAAACATTTAAAACAAATCTTTAGTGGAGAATGAGTTAAGGTTATATGCTCTTATAAAGATCAAATAAAACCTAGTTAAAAGTGGTGTTTATTGAATTGATTTCTATTGTGTGGTACTTTGCATTGACAAAACAAGTAGGTCCATTAATACAAAGGTAAAGAAACATTATGAAAATATCCACATTTACATTATAGATGCCAAGTAAATCATATAAGGGTCACTAACATGTAATCAACATTTATATTCTAATGCACGATTCACAAACAAAGATTTACTTTTAACCCCAATTTCATTTCAATTTAGAAATGTTTGGGTCCCTTGCCATATAGATATATAGGACTTAGTCGATACTGGATTCATCGATTGAGACCCTTTAATTCTATCTGGGGAGATAAACCCTATATAATTAGATGGCGATGGCCTACTCTCTGCCTCTATCTATAGAATGGGGAGTAGGGGCCCATATAGATAGAGGGATGGGAACTTAGCACTCACTATGCTTCAAAAAAATAATTATGTTTTCAATAATAATAAATATTACAGGGAAGTGCATCGAGTTAATGGGCCAATTTGTGGACATTTTCACAAATTGGTGAGAAATGTGTTTGTGTTATTAACATACCATGTATATGTTATGTTTATGTAGGCTTGGTGGCCATCGATCCTGGAATGCATATGCATTCTTTACAAATAAAAATGCATACACATTATAACGCATATTCATTGTGAATGCATTGTATTAAAAATAAAAAAATGTGTTTCATTCCTTATTTTGTTCCTTCTTTTTTGTTCATAACACAGATTATGATCACGTTCTGACCTACTATTGCTAAAAGGAGACAAATTGACCACTGCACCCCACACTCACTTGAGTTTGTGTCAACAAATTGACAATGTTGTGACATAGGAGAGGTTAGTAAACTAAATTCCTATAATTTAACACAAAATTTACTAATTAACTTAGATTTGCATTGTTTTTTGTTAAAATAATTTATTTTTATGTTTTTACAGCCCATTCAAGTGCAATACAAAACCCTCTTAAACCTCTCAACACTCCTAGCCCTCCTCGTCATCCTAACCCTCGTATCCCTCCTACAATTCCATGAGACCCCCACATAGTTAGGAGGATTTGGCCATGCATATAGTCAAAAATAAACTCCATATTGGATAGATAATTAAGTCAGTGAGGGACCCCATTTTACCAACACCCACTGTACTTCATTGGTAGATAATTTAGAGTCATTACTAGGCCAAGTTGACTCAATAACATGTCAAATTGACAGATGGACATCTTATAGAGAAATATATATCTTAATATGCTGAAAAATTATTAGCATGTGTTGTGAAGGATAAAAAACACAAAAGACCAAATTTGTGTATAATTCATTAATCCATTAACCAATGCACCACCTCCATTATCATGCAAACAGTTCCAAATCCACTAGTGCCAACATAATTTGATAAGGGATAATTTTTATGATCGATAGTGGATGGTCTTTGATTATGCGCTTTGTAACAACCACAAGGTTCCTTTGTATTTTTTGAGGAAACTTTATTGTGAGATTATCTTTAATGAAATTCCTAATTATTTTGACCACTCAAAGTTTTAGGGCTAAGAAAAAGGCTCTGGATAATATAAAATAGGTGCACATCATGTGCCTAATCATCTAGTAAGAGCTCCTACGTAAAATCCATGTCAACGTAAGATAATCTCCACTATAGTGAAGGAGGTTTTCAAGATTGACACTTTTCATGGAATTAATGCGCAAGTACTAACACCCTTGTTCATCTCTTTAACACTGATGTTGATGCTTGACCACACTATTACAAATGAAGTGGTACTATATGCACCAAACCTTTAGACAAGGATGGCAATGCTTCCATGGGAGGGAAAGATTCTATAGCTATGACTGATGACTTTTTGGCACATACATTTTGTGTGGAGACCTCGACTTCACCAATGCACGTATTTTATATATTTGACATTTTAAATTTTAAAAATATTTGTATTTAAAATGTAATAATTAATTTACATAGAAAATTCAATAATATAATTATAGTTTTTTTTTTTGCAAGAGGAGATAGTCATGTTGTTTCCACTTCTAAATTTTGGATTGTCTATGAGCGTATATGTTATTGTTACTCGACCAACCTATACATATATGGAGGTAATTTTTCATTATTATTATACGTCATGCACATTTATTTCTTTATATAGATATTATAAACTAATAATCATTTTTTATTTGTTTAGTTAATGACCACAATGGAGACTCTTCCATCGATATGGGCATGAATAGAATTAGGCATTGTTAATTTGATTTCATTTGTACAACAACTCACTGAGGTATTCTAACTTGCAATGTTGAATTATAAATATAGATTTATTTTAATAATTGTAATATATATGTGTGTTACAATTAAGGTGAATATATTATCTACAAAGGGTTATCTAATGACATCTGGTAGTTCTATTGAGATGATTAACAAGGCACCCACCCATGTTGTTTCTCCATTTCACACTCATGTGTGTGAGGCTCATCCTGCCATTGGCCCTAATGAGTGTCATAATTAAATTAAGTGTGACCAAGAGATTGTGATAAGTGCATGTTTTAAAAAAATGTATCATTTTAAAGTTAACTTCTAAACTTGATTAAGATGTCTAGTATTTCAAGTTTCTAACAATATTTGTATATGAATAGGTTCAACTATAGGTAAGCTACGACCATAAAAGGACTCACAATTATATCTTAGAATAATCTAAGGCATTTCAAGGATCTACATCTACAAGTAAGGCATTCGAGGGAGAGCATTATTTGAACAAGGGAAAGAGAGGGAGGTTTTTTTATGAGTAGAATATGTCTTACATGATGTACTTTATTGTATGCCTATATGGAAGTGTATGTCTTTTTGACATTGTATGTCCATATGGAACTTATCTGAAATTATATTATGTTCACATTTTGTATGCCTTTATGGATTCTATGATGTGTGTGTATGTGTTCACATTTTGTAGTGATCAACTTTCTACATATAATTTTGTAATATTTCCTTCCTTTATAATGTTTAATAAATCATTATCATCAAAATTAATTCAACTAAATCTGATGTGTTAAAATTGATGGTATGGTTTTTTCACCATTCTTAGATCTCAGCTATTTTGAACTCGCCATTGTATCAATAGCTCGACTATGGTTTGTGTCATTATTCTCCTAGTTCTCCTTTAAGTGTGTTAAAGTGTGAGAGTTTTGTATAATTTTATGGATTTTGTGTGGTTATTAAATGCATCAAAGACACCATCCTTCCATGCATGTCGAATATTTATAGACTTTGTTTTTACCACATGTTTTGTGAATTTTCATACCATGGGAATTCTCACACTATTCAATCATCAATGGTGGATGTGAAGATATAGTACATTTTGCCTTGTTGTCTATCATGGCTTGGGAGCCACTCATGTTGTCTGCATATTTTGAGCATTGCCTTCAAATTTTCATTTCAGGCATGCATAGGCTTCCTAAAAATAGTTTAATATCATAAAACAAAGCTTTAAAATATTCAATATGACTTCTTGTACTTCTTACATGTTTATGTATGATGATGGGTTTACATTTGCATTAATGTTTCATCTAGAAATGACAAATCGCAAGATATGTATTTTGTCACAAATTATTCAATTTCAACATTTGAACATTGGCCATATATCGGTGCATTGTGTATCCATGGCATGAAGTGAACATGTTCATTTCCTCTATTTTGAAATTATGTTACAAAAAAATAAATGATAAGGTCACCAAGCAATTATTTATTTTGCAACATCATCTTTTAAAATGTGTTTACGTTTATTTTATGATTGAAACAATGGATACAAATTACTGGATTCTTTCTTATCATCTATTCATATATTCTCATTATGTTGGACTTTTTTTGATATACATATTTTCTAATGTGTTGCAAATGGGATTCCAAACGTGATATGTGCATGTTAGCGTGACAAAAAATGTAACTGGCCCTAATTGCCTTATCATTGCAAAGATGTTTTTCTTAATTTTTTCTAAATAGTCAGGTGAAATTCAAATGTTTTTTAGTAGAAAAAACCTATTGGAGATTTCAAAATATTTTTTACATTTGTCTTTTTTTAAGGTCTCTTGCATATAATGTTTTCCCTTTCAATTCGCCTTTTCTTATACATATCCATGTAGAACTAGAAACTTGTATGATAACTTTAATTTCTTTGAAGAAGAGATTTGTGATATGAGTTGCAATGTCAGTGTTTTGATGTAATAGTTCCCACTTTGTAATTATCTGGTAGGAAAAAGTTTTGATAATACCATTTGGGTGGGCACAACCATAGTATAAAGTCGGGAAGTTCATTTCTTCTGAGTACATGTCCTCAGAAATACCCAATGGATTAAAGCCTTCAGATGATGCTATTTGAATAATTTTTTCTTCAAAGTATTTTATTGAATGTGAATTCTCAAATACATGAATAATTGGTTCTAATTGAACTTCAATTGAACCCTGGTCAATATCTTTAGCATTTTGAATCTTTTTTACTGTTTGGTCAATTTGATCCTAGAAAATATCTATCCACTCGTTATCAATAGTCACTTCCTCTTACATATATAAGGACATTTTTCAAATCTCAACTATTGCATTCATCACACATGTAGGTTTTACATTTCTACTTAAATATGCATTGTCATATTCCAATTTTCATTTCACTGTAATTACAATTGTTCAATTTTTGTTTTTGATTTTCCTAGGTAATGTTTTTTGGATACGATCAAAATCAACATACACATTTATAGTTATTCCAATAATTCATATTGTTTCTCATTTATATCCTAGTTGCCTTATTTTTGTAAAGGTCATACGCATGGAAACTAGTCTTTCTTCTAAAGTACTTAGTGTCTGAATTGTTTGTATTCCTTGAGTTGTTCATATTTGAAAAGGTGCGTTAAACATGGGCATTTTCCTATTTTTGAGAGCTAAATTGCATTATTTACATATTTTTCCTTCCTATTATTTTATATCGAACTCTGATTTAATAGTAATTGAAGATAAAATATCAATATTAGCATTGTCAAGATCAATGAAGTCTTTATGAAAATGTAAGTGTTCACATAGACAACATGAATAAGTAGGTGCATCATTAATTTATTGTAGATATGTTTTAATTTGTCTTCTGACTTGATCAGTCTCTATTTTTATTTTATGCTCACTATTTCTAAGTTTGCATATTCTTGCTTTCAAACAATGTAACAATGTGTGCTTTGTCATTTGACAATGTGTTGTGATTGGCATTGCATTGTCACATGCTTTATTTATTTATGTTGGATTTATTGACATGTTTGTCATGTTAATTTGTTTCAGTTTCCTAGTATTTTATTGTGTCACATGTGATAGCATTTTTTGTTCACGAATTTATTTTTTTAGCAAATGCAATGACGTAACTTTTCTCATTGGTGTTTGAATTTTTGTTTTTGTTCTTTGTTTTGCTTTAGTAACCTTCAAAGTTTGTATTGTTTTGATAATTGTGTTTGTATTTGCTTTAATACATATTGGCTTGCATTGATCTATTCCATGTGCATCTATTGAATGCATTTTTTTAATGAATGGACATAGTTGCTAGATTGATAAGGTCCAATTGCTTGTTCATGGGTTTCTTAAAATGGCTCATAATAAATATGAATGATCTTTATTTCAAATGCAATCGCATTATATATGTGCTTTGCATTTGAGAAACTACTATATACATTTGAAATGTGTGCAGTTGTTGATTTTGTATCTTAACTTGTAAGATGTTTGAAAGCCATAGCAAACATAAATTTCCACCTTCTACTTGAGCTTGCTCATATGGCATTCCCAACATATGAATATATGCTTTCCAATTTATAATACTTTTACTATTAGATTCCATAAATTATGATTTACCTGTTTCCAAGCACTTCATTGCATATTTTTATGTTGTGAAAATTACATTTGAAAATGATTGGGAAATATAATGTCGTAGTAATAGCACATCAAATTTGCCTTTTGTTAGGCAACTTATTGCTTTAAATAAGCTTTCTCGACAATTGTCAAAAAATGGGTTTGTTCTATGTAATTGATACTTTTGTATTTCATTTTCAATTGCATTCCATGTGCATGAAAGTTTCGTACATGCAATTGATAATCTATCATGTATATTTCAAGGAGCATAGCCTTCTAGTATTCTTGTAAGCAATGATTCGTAGTGGTTAAAAGTTGTATTTATATCATGAAATAATATGTAATATGCAGGAGTCAATGATTCTCTATTAAAATGCAAGTATTTTTGCTTTTGCATTAAAGATGACAAGAAAATTGATATGTTTAGCCATTATGCAAACCATTTAATGCAGAATGTATCACCCCATAGTCCCGGTTGACTTGCATTGGTTGTGTTGTTTTCAAAAATTTGCATTCTCTCTAGGTATGTACTCTTGTCATATATCCCATGCAAATCGTATAGCATGTCAAAATGTAATTCATATTCATATGACCATTGTGCACTTGAGTCATGATTGTGTAAACATGGTAAAAATAAATCCATCATTCCATTGTGCAATTCTTTTAATGTGTAATGAAAATTCAATAATACTTGAATTGTATCAAAAAGACAATCATCTACATTATATTTGAAAGAATTAACTTGAAAAAGGTGATTATATTTTAAAGCATCATCAATGTTTGATATCAATGTCTGTGGTTGACATTCATATGTATCCACGTCTACTAAAACTATAGGTCTTTCCCTTCCTTATTGTTCCTTTATCTTTTCATGGTATTCACAAAAGCAAAAAAGGTTTTCCAATCCAACTTTTAAATTTATTTTCCAAAGTTACTAAAAAGATTGGGAAGATAATTTCTCATACCTTGTACAATATCTTTAGCCCAAATAAAAAAGCACTTGCTCCAATGCACAAAAGAATGCAATTAATTATGCCCTGCAACATATTACAAAATAATGAAAATTGCATTTTGTAAATTTATTATTATGCATGCGAACAAAAATGAAATCCCACCATATAATACTAATTATAATAAGAGCATACTATAACATTGACTAATGGATAATGAAATTAGTGACCTTTATATATTGGCAGAGTGGGAATATAAAATGATGTTAGTGAATTTCTACTAATGGAAGGAAAACACTTTTGTTTATCAGACTTTTGTTTCTTCAGATACAAGATAATTCAACATCTGTGTCCTTTCTTTGGGTTGTTGGAATGTGATATCAGTTTACAAATTAACCGAAAACTTATAAAAGAAATAAGTGCTAATAGAATTTAGGACCTAAAAAAATCTAGGGAAGGATTAGACAACCCACACAAACATTCTATCATGTTAGTCATATGTTTGTTCCTTGAATAACAAAACTTTTGAATATGCATTGCCACTCTATAATTTTCATTTGATTAAGAGTAATGAGTGGAAACATTGAGTAAATTATCATGTTAAATTCAAAATTCACATAAATGATATTGGCGAATTTTTTTCCTAAATAATCCATTTGAAGAAACCATAATTTTGACTTATTTAATCAGATTAATACTAAGCAAAGTTGAATATGCTTCAAAGAAACAATCGGTTTCATTGCATAATAAAAATAGCATTTACTCTATGATTTATTATTTTCATGTATTTCATCTATATATATACACACTATAGGTCTTAATGCATAATAAAAATAGGCATTTAATCTCTGATTTATTATTTACTTTTAACAAATTCATTTGCATAGTAGATAAAATCCTTTCCCTAGAAATAGTAATAGCAATCTCGTGTGGATTTTAGTTACTGTAGAAGGTATGATCAATAGTTTAGGTTTTGTTCTGGGTCACAAAAGCAAAAAAGTTTTCCGATCCAACTTTTAAATTTATTTTTCAAAATTTATAAAAAGATTGGGAAGATAATTATTTGTACCTTGTCCAATATCTTCAACCCAAATAACAAAGCACTTGCTCCAATGCAGAGAAGAATGCAAGTAAGTATTCCCTACAACATATTACAAAATAACTAAAATTGCATTTTGTAAATGTATTGTTATGCATATGAACAAAAAAGAAATCCCACCATATAATATTGATTATAATAAGAGCATGTTATATCCATTGTCTAACTAATAACGAGATCTAGTGACCTTTATATATTGAAAGAATGGGAATATGAAATGATGTTTGAGAATTTCTACTAATGGAAGGTGTTGACCAAATTTGACCTTGCAAGTCAAATTGGGACCCCTATAGGTAAAAAATTGACTTTTAGGGATTTTATAGATTTAATATACATTTCATGAGGTGTATTATAGGTTAATTTATGTCATTTAATGTCATCTTAGCATTAATCAATTAGTCTTTTAGTCCATTTGTCATTTTGAGTCATTTTGGGGGTCATAAAAGGGAATTAAATGAGTTGTATGGATTATTTGTGAAGTGTGAAAGTTCTAAAAGGTTATGTCATGTGCCATGTGTCCTCAAATGTCGTAATCAACTATTGGTAACTGAAAGTGGTAGGTGCTTCAGAAGAAAGAATAGCTTTCTTAGAAAAAAGGTGAGTTTGGCACTTGTACGGCCCATGGGAAAGTGTGACACATGGGAGAAGATCATAGAATGTATTTTCATCTTCATCAAGCTTAGTTACATGTTTCAAATGCTCTATAATTTCCATTTTAGGCCCAAAATTTTTATGCTCCTTTTTTACCCTTCTAGGCACATATAACCAGTCTTTAGGTTTGTACTTGGTACGACCAGTAGGGGAGGTTTCATATCAAACACCTTAGGGAGGTGAAATTAAACTCAGAGAGATTAATTTTCATAAAAATATTTTGAATAATGGTGGCATGTGATTTATGAACCATCCTCATGAAGTTGACTGTGTTTTTTTGTTTGTTATTTCATGCACCCTATAGGTTTTGATCCATTTTTGGCAATTCCATAGGAACCAATTGGTTATTTTGACTCCAAAGGGTATGGGATATCTTCTTAGATTCCATCTATTCTTTTTTTTAGGTTTCAAGTTGTTGTGATGGGAAAATCATCTCAAATTTGTAGACTGCTCTCATTTGGGATGACAGGCCAATTTTCCACTATTTTCAGATCCTCATGCTTTGTCTGTGATTCCAAGGGGCTAAATAATTCCATTACCATGTTTTCCATATTTTCTTAACCCCTTGCCTTTCTAGGCTCATTCTCCAAGCAATTCTCCATGAAGGTGCAGTCACAAGCACCATTCAGTCAAACTACTATATGACTATCATACCAATCAACTAGGTGCCTACAGGAGGTCCAAACATTGAAAATGAAGTGTGAAGACTTGTATTAGTCTTAGAATCACCCTAAGGTTTCATTTTAGCATCATAAGAGGAGATAAATTTGCATGGAAGGCATATTTCTTGAATACATGATTCTAACTCACTGCCTATCTGCAACTCACATACACCTACATGTGCTTTATGTAAGATGACATGATTGGAAGGAGAGTTTTGATATATGTTATAGTATTTTTGAGTTATATCAAAGCATTGGAAAAAATTTATAAGGTATAAAGTTGATCAAAAACACCTGTATCCATTTGCATTTGAAAGCTTTTTGTAACCTTTAAAAAGATTCGATTAAGATAAATACCTTTGGAGCTACCAAAATTCTATCCAAAACATTTTTAGGTGATGTTCTATATTGGTAAAAAAAATTAAGTCTATAACTATCTCTACCTTAGAAGACTTGTACTAGTTCAAGAATTTTAAACCAACAATCTTACTTAAAATAGTTAACTCATTTCATTAATTACAAACAGGGAAAATCAAAAACCACCCAAGTCTTCATTAAGAATTAAAAAGCCTTATCTAATAAGGCCAGACACAACATGTTAGAAGATAACCTATTCCACTTGTTTACTAATGCTCTCCATCATAAACTCCAACATAGAGTTAGGAGTCTCTCTCCAAAATCTTTGTAAGAAACCCTTGATCAACCTATTTGTCAAGACTTCCTCGTAAGATAATTTGAGCCTTCCCAACCTACAATGATAACTCACATGCTTATAAAATCTAAAAATAAACATGCTACCAATGATGATGTTATGGACACTTATGACTCTACACACACCATCCATGTTATTTTTCTTGGTGGCTCCAATAAAGTGACTTTTTTTGCCAATGTTTCATGGGAAGTCCCTTCTAGCCTCTCCCCTCTTCATCATCATACATGAACAATGTTGAAATTCCAAAGCCTCTCTCACTAGCTAAAATCCAAAAATGTATTCTTAAACCTTCAACTAGATAATGTGACCCTTCTCACCCTACCAAACATTGGTATGATCCTAAAATTTTTAGTTGGTATCATGCAAGTTGGGGTTATTCTCATGAAGCATGTAGGTAACTTAGGAACTTTACTCTTGAATTTATTCTTGGTCCCAATTTTGATCATGAAACTATGGTCGAATAATGTCAACAAGCCTATGACAAGGTAGCTAAATCCCATGATTCCAAATTTAAGCATGATGCTCTCAATCCGGGTTATGTTCACCTTAAAATTTATAAAGATCCACTTACAAATCATCAATCTAATATTACTCAACTTAATAACTCCAATATTATTGAAGCTTCAATTGAATCTCACTCTTCTACTAATGATGAAAATGTAGTTAACATGAACAACATGAGGCATGTAGTATCTTACATTGATCCTTATCCACGTTCTACTTATGTTACTTTTCACACTTACATAATTGTTCAAGACACATATCTATCTCATTTTCAAATTGTGAGTATATGAAAATATCTACTCACTTAGATCTTATGACTGCATCGACCAACTCGATGTAATTATAGTACCAACTATATATAACAAATTAATACAATCTAGTAATCCTTCCCTCACTCTATTGGCCAACCCAGCATAATCAGTTAGTCTTCATCCCTATGTTGTTATTGCATCAGCTATCTTGATACAATTGGCTATTCCCAGACCAAAATTGACTACATCAGCCAGCTCCAAGTAGTATATTCTTGTTACCAATCTTACAAATACTACATTGACCAACTTGATGTAGTCTTGTACCATTACTTCCTCTCAGACTACTGCATCAACTAGCTCATTACAAGAAGTTTTTAGTTCTCATGTGAAATAAATTAAATCGATCGACCTAATGTAGTTTATTCTCCCCAACCAAACTACATCAACTGAGATGAGACTGCATTTTTATTTTTATACTCAATTTAAGTGCACCTCATCTCCTCTATTGGTTTATTTACTTCACCATTATGCACCCTTATCTCTGTCTCATTCCATCCTTGGGGATATGATGAATGGGACCCCATTGTAGAACTTTCCCTCCTAAATTTATTTCCTTGATATCATAAGGACTTACCCTCATCACCATAATTAATTTATGAAATTTTTATTCAAAATGGACATCTCTTGACCTCCACCTATGGTGTAAGAAGCTACCTTTCCTGGGTTTAAGAATAATATCCTTGAAGTGTGAATAAATGTCTA